>CM046045.1:24550138-24780147 GCA_025215565.1 Flaveria ramosissima
TTATTTACACATGTGTAAATTCTGTTTTACACATGTGTAATTCCAAGAATTACATATGTGTAAAATGACGTTCGTAAAAAAACGAGTTTTTTTTATTTTTTATAATTTTTTATATTTTTTTAATGGTAGAGGGAAACGAGAGAAACACTTTTGTGTTTTTACTTTTTTTATTATTTTTTATTTTATGATTTTTTTATTATGTTGTTGTTAATTACAATTTTGCCATTGAAAACTAGTGGTTCACATTGGTTCCTAGAGTTCTCACAAAAAAAAGAAGTTCTCATTTGATCCCTCCCCTATATATATATATATATATATATATATATATATATATATATATATATATATATATATATATATATATATATATATATATATATATATATATATATAGGGGAGGGATCAAATGAAAACCATGTTTATAAATGAAAACCGTAAAAACCACCACTACCCAATCACATAACTTATAATTGATTTAACATTTTAATTGTTTAAAGTATATTTGAGTAAATTTCAACCTTATTTTTTGAGGTCATTATATATTTTTAGTTTAAACTCCAAGAAACGACAATGATGATGAAACAACTTACGTATACGTAACTTGTATAAGTTACATGTATGCAACTCGTAGTTATACACTTGGTAACACGTACTTACATATACATAACCCCTACATATATGTAACTCTTAGTTTTATACTTTGTAACACGCACTTTCATATATGTAACCCTTAGTTTTCATGGTTTTCAATTATAATCATGGTTTTCATTTATATATATATATATATATATATATATATATATATATTTCCTATTCAGTATGAGATTTCTATAATTCTACAATTATAAATCCTATTAATATTAACTAATATGGCGTTTTTAAATATATATAAATAACACAAAAGCCAATATTTATAAAATAAGTTATTCGTAAACCAAATAAAAAATCACTATAAACTTGGATAATTACGAACAATCTTAATTAGATATTAGATAAAACATTCAAAAATTAACTACCATCAATCAAATCATCTTATCTTGTGAGGTAGAATGAGTAAGATAGTGAATATATAGCAAACAATCCAACCATAATACTTTGATTAAGAGCATGGGAACTTATTATAAAGTTCAATCGATTTGACAATTTGTGTTTAAGTGTACCTAATTTACTCACACAAAGTCCCATCTCTCACCTACCTTCGAGCACCATTACCACACCTATCATAAGATGCTTATACGCTAACCACCATTAATCATCTTAGCTACATCTATAAAGCGGTATTCACTACAAGAAACTTAGCCTATAGAAGCGACATCTATAGCAACGACGGAAGTCGTCCCTATAGCCCAGGCTATAGCGACAACATGTCGCCTCTATAGTCTTTTGGTTTTTTTTGACCAAATTTTATCTTTTGCGTCGAATTTTCGTCGCAATAGAGTTTGGTGTGGTGGAGGGAAATACACCCGCCCTCATGAAAATTTATTAGCGACGACATGTCGTGCTAAGAGTACTATTTATTTATTTTTATTTTTTTTATCCAGTACTCTAGGAAAATAAAAAATAAAAAACTCTATAGCAACGAATTTTGTTGGCTATAGAGGCGACATGTCGCCTCTATAGGCCTTTATATTTTTTAATCAACAATTTAATTAGGTGGCGTCATTTTGTGAGGGATAGCGACGACACATCGAGAACTATAGCGACGACATGTCGTCGCTATAGAATGCGGTTAGGAAATGATCTGCAGCTCACATTCACGCCATTTTACCCCCCCCCCCCAACCAAAACTTCGTTCTCAAGCTCAAATCAGACAATTTCCGACTCATACCGTTCAAAACCTCCGACTACCTCTCTCGTATGACCCTTGTACCCTCCCATCGGCCACAGGAACACGATTTTACCCAATTTTATCCCTACTTTGAATATTCTTGAAGCTAAACCCTTTAAGTTTTAATTTTTAATGAAATTGTGTGTTTCTTAGGCTGTAGTTGGTGTATGTATACGTATATATGTATATGTATGTGTAGCAATTATTGTGTTTATGGATATATGTGTTTGTAGGTGTATGTATATGTATGTGTAACATTATATGTATATATATGTATGTATAGGTGTAAATGTATGTAAATATATGTGTATGTGTATGTAAATATGTGTGTATGTGTATGTGTATGTGTATGTGTATGTGTATGTGTATGTGTATGTGTATGTGTATGTGTATGTGTATGTGTATGTGTATGTGTATGTGTGTATTTATTTATGTCTATGTATATAGTGTATGTATGTATATGTATATATATATATATATATATATATATATATATATATATATATATATATATTATGTTATAAATTATGAATTTGTTAGAGAGAATATTATCATTTTAACTTATTTTATTTTATTTTTAATATACGAGGATCTTGTTGCGGTTGAGCACTGCGATTTCATTCATATATCTATTTCATCGATAAGGTACGTGTTTTCACATACAAACTTTTATTTATGTATATATGCATCTAAGTTTGTGTATGTGTAAGTGTATATGTGTTTAATTTATATAAAAAAATATTAAACAAACTTTATAGAGACGACATGTCGCCCTAAAGTTGTCGCTATAGCTAAATATATTTTTTTAATTTTTAATTTTTATATTTCTAAATTTCGTCTTCTTAGATTTTGACGACAACATTATAGGGGCGACTTGTCATCGCTATAAGTGTACACTATAGCGACGACGTTTTTTGCGACGACAAGGATGTGATATAGCGACGAGTATATAGCGGCGACCTTTTAGCGACTAAGTGTCGTCGCTATAGCCTATAGCGACGACTTTGGTCGCCTCTATAGGCTAAGTTTCTTGTACTGATTGTAGTACTTTGTACAAGACCAATGATTGAAACCGAATACATTGTTTTGTTAAGTGTATTCAAACCGCTTCAAGCTAGAGAAGTTAGGATGATAATACCGAGTAAGTTCTTAAAAGACCATCGACAATCCTAGAAATGGATGAAAAAGCATGATTAAGTAACTCATGATTTCCAAGCAACATGATGTTGGTTATATACTTATATTGCCAAAGTTATATAACTAAATACTTTGCAATCTTAACCTATTGTACGTGTTTCAACTTAATTTGGGTAAAAATAATTATTATGAAGTTACTTGTGTGCAATATGGATATATAATTCTTGTGCTTGAAATGATTTTTGGTGAAGGATTTATCTAAAACTCTCATTATGAGCATGGTTGACAAATTAAATGGCCTTAGTGAATTATAATGGAAAATTATCTTGCATAGACATGATGGTTAAACAAAAGCCATTTATTATTAAGTCGAAAATAATTCATGAGGTTCTGATATACTAGTTGAGTCGTGAAATTTGATACTAAAATTTCAATGGAAGAGGACTGAAATCCATTTTCTTTTGTTTAAGAATAATGGGACGTTGGTCCAAAAATCATTGTATCAAAGCAATGACCTCCAAACTTGAAGTATTATATATCTAAAGTTTGCTTTGAAGCTAGATGTCTAAATTGTTAAGCTTTCTACAATTCGAACCCACCCGAGTGAACTCAAGATTTTAAAATTCTTCTTGAGTGATCTTGAAACATATCTCTTACATAGTTGAATATCATAAACAAGAACAATATATGGTGGTTTAGGTAAATGTTCAATTGTTATGATGTCAAAGATGTTTAAAAGATATCAATGTGATGATTAAATATAAGACATATTCACCCTTCACAATTTTACACAAATAATATTATTTATATCTATATATACTACCATATAATGCATTTGAGATGGACAAAATTGGTATTTCATCTAAATTTAAGACAACACTAGAGGCATTTTTTGTACTAACAAAATTTGATATTTATGATATAACTTTGTTCTTTATTGAATGAAATATTAATTATTATATAAGTATATCATTCAATTTATTTTATTATTTAATGATATATTATTTAATAAAGATATTTTTGATAGTATAGATAATTATTGACATCCAATTTACAAACATATGCACTCTTATAAAAAATATACATCATAGAATTTAAGGAATAATATATCGTGTTTCGAGTTCTCCACGGTTTTGTCTCAAAACTGATGTGAACCACCCTATTTATACCTCTAAAGTTATCAACCTAAGTATTGTTTTTACGTCGTTCGCACGGACTTCAAACTAGTACTTATCATATTTCTAATACCCTAAAAATACTAGAAAGAAAACAAAGAACTTTACATCCAAATTACACAAACTTATAGCCACCATCTAAACATGATATATACAATAATTGTAGGCCTTAAATACTCGAGAGAAAATATCTATTATATACTTGAGTATCGACTGAATGTCCATTGGTATATATGTTAACTCTTTACTATGATTTTCATAAAGGCCACTACTTAATTACATATATTAGTTTACATTTCCAACCATCACACCTTACTTGATCTTTTCACAAACAGATAAGTTAGCATGTGAATCAAATTTTCAATCATTTTTTCTACAAATACATTTTATTCTCAATACTACCAATCTAACATACTCATTCTTTCTACATACAACCTCAATATTTTTACGTCACCGTTTTATTTTTATTTTTATTAATTTACATATATTCTTGTTATTTAACAAATATAATAAATATTGAAATGAAATTAAAACTAAATAATTAAAAAGAAAAGAAATAATTAAACATAAATCAAAATAAAAAACTAAACTTGCATTAGATTAAAAATATAACTACATGAAACCATATCAATTATATATATACATATGATGTGTTTCAAAACCAATTCTATTGGAATGACACATTGAAGATTAGTGTGTAATCGATTATATAATTGCATTATGTATTACAGTTAAGTAAATTGTATAAATTAGATGATTCTTATAATTCTAAACATATTCTTGATTTTTTAAATAAGGTGGATACACATGATATTCACTTATTGTACTTTCGGATTTCAGTAACCATATTAATTGGTCGTGTAGTTATTCATGTGTGTGACTTTGTGTATATATACAATTTTAATAATTAATAAATTTAAATTACAGTTTTTTTTATTTTAAGAAAAACTATAAAAGATTTTTATATTTTAAGAAAAACTGTCTTGACTTATCCAATTAAGTTTTCGACTACCTTATTTTCATATTACTTTTTCTACATCTTAGTTTAATGTTCAACTAAATGTATTTTTAATAATTTAGTTGTTTGTTTTTGACTCTTGATATGTTATATAATGATATTTAAATGGTTAGTAATTATGCTTTTACAATATTTATCAAATGTCAATACTTTAAAAAGTCAACACATATTTTTATCAGGAGAGAGGGAGTTGTTTCGGGTTCTTTAGATTCCCTAAGTCGACACATTATATTTTTCAATTTCCCTAGTTTTTTTTATTTTACAGCGTGTCATACCATTTTTTCTGTTTTTCTCTACGTTTTCCTTGTGTGCAATAAAGGCGGTACAATACAACTTCCAAACTGCAAAATCATCCGGTAGAATCCGGTGAATATTCACTGGGTCAGGGACTAAAAGTTGAAGCCAGGACCATGGCTGGGAATTCCTCGGGCTCCCCCAGTTGCCACTTTGTGTGACCTTACACTATTAGCCGAAGTTTCTCATTTAATTAGAGATTTTAGCTTATTAAAATTGACTTGGGTGACTTATATATAAATTTATAAATATATACATCGTTATAGGGTTGTAAATGCTTTAGTTTCCATCATTAAACATTAAATATAACGCCTAAGTGAATCTCACATAGTGCATGAACCAGAGAGATATTGATTTTATAAGTAATATTGGACCTCAAATATCACAAATGTGTTTTGACATAATGACTACAGATAAGAGTACTACACAGTTTAGCATAATTAAGTGGGAGTGCTCTCTAACATGGGCGGAACTAGGGTGTCGGGTACGGGGTCAAGTGACCCCATTGATTTTTGAACCCGTAGTGTAACATATAATATCGAATTTTTTAGTGAACTCATAGTTTTACAGAAAATAAACCCATTAATATATTAAAGTTAACAATATATCACAAAGATACAACTGGTTGACTAGTAAATCCGCGCCTCCTCTAAAATAAGGTCGCGAGTTTGAAACCTGTAGGCTGTAGATTGCAGCGGTCCTTTTTATCTCTTCTTTATTTAAGTAAAATTACTAAACTGCCTTATTCTAATAACACAAAATAAAACCCTAGCCCCCATTCTTTTTTCCCCATCGACCATTCAAGTTTCGATCTGTAGCCTAAAATGTCCCGTGATCCAACCTGGCCCGACAACCCAAAAAGTTTTATATTATCTTGTTACAAAACGAATCACCGAAAAATAGTGACCGCATTTGAGAAAATTTCTGGTTTCGCCACTGGTCTCTAAGATGATGACCTGTTCTCAAAAAACCTAAAACAAAGCTATGAACTATTTTTTTAAAAAAACATACGGTTTGTCAGTATTAATTGATATAAAAGACAAGTTGTTACCTTACTGGTTAAAATTAATCTTGTCATACTTTATTTAAAAAAGTTAACATATATCTTCCTGTAGTTTAGTAAACTTTTGTTGGATATAAAAAATAATTGGTTTAAATATTAGTGAAAAATTAATATGTTTATGGAGTAATGATAAAAAAGAAAAGATAGCGGGCGCATGGAAACTTAATATTGGAGAAATGTGGTTGGTGGAGGAGGTGATGAAAAGTGAAGTGTTAGATGTGACGTGGCAACCACCATATGACCGCACATGGCTTCCATTGACCACTTTTGGATTCATTGGTGGGCCCCGAGGCCTTCATTCCTTACTTCCTTTGACTCTTTCCATCCTTCCATAAAGTCAAATATTTGATTGTTTTCATAACCGATCATAATCGTACAGTGAACTGACCGTCTTATTATCGTACAGTGAACTGATCATCTTATTTGTCTACAGGTAAGATCGACTTCATCATTTGGATCCGAATATTAAAACATTGTTTGGAGCGGTGGTGGATGGAGTCGTGAAGGACGGAGCGAAGCAGGATGGATTTCAACGCCCACATAGCTGAGATGGAGATAGGGGTGTCCTCGAGTTTTTAGATGTAGGGCAACATCAATCCAAAGGCCGAACCAAATAAATAATGTAATTCGGTATTCGAGTTTTGGTTTTCGCATTCGTTAATCGATGATCAGGTTGGTCAAAATGTTAATTAAAAAATCAAAGATGACATACTTGAAACTGTTGCGGTTATAATAATAGGAGTTGGCATCTAATCTCCTCAGGAGCAGGTTCGGTAGCCATAGTTGGAAAAAACCAGAATCAGTCACTAAATCCACACGTTATTCGAACATATGCTTAATACAAACAAACATCATAACTATTATTGCTCAAACAAATGTAAAGCAATCATGTGTTACTGGGTCAAGAAAACATGTTACCATTACATTATTATGCTCGAACAAGGACTAACAAACATATATTTTAAACAAATAAATGAGAATGCTCAAGTATGAAATCTTTATACCTTGTTTGTAATCGGTTTGAATGGTTTAGTATGGAAGATGGACTGATGGAATGATCGAGTTTAAGAATTTTGTCATTGAATGAATATAGACTGATGGAAGAATTGATCGAGTTCATAAAATGTCAAAATAGATGTTGTCAATCAATACTAGAATATGGAATATAGATTATCAAATATATATGACGATATGATATTCGGGTTCTTCAGGTCAAATTATACCTTAATCGGGTTCGGGTAAGTTTAATCGGGTTAGATATTTGGGTTCGGGTAAAAATGACACCATTGATAGAGATGAAGTGGTAACGTGTATCCGAATTTGAGAAAGAAGCAAGAAGAAATCAAGATTTATATGAGCAAGATGTAGGAAGGAGGAGTGCAGAAAAACGAGAACATTGTCTCGTGTGTTTCGGACTAGGCATGGTTATTATGGGCACACTTACGATTTTGGTGGTAGAGATCAAATATTTAGGTACTTTTTTATGATTTCTCGTGTTATTATTGAACATAAAAGTGATGAGTGATTCAAACTGACTGAAATTGATAAAAACTGTTTAATTATATCATTTTTTGAATGTGACTAAGACTGTATCGGGCCACATGTACAGTCCGGCATGCTTGGCAACCACTAAGCTCTCTGGTCCATTTGTATGTGCAAGTACAGGTGATCGGTTAACCGGCCGGTTCCGATGGTTCGCCTATATTTTAGTCTAGTTCAGGCAGCGCTTCATCGGCTTTTGAAAAAAAAAACTTTTGTATAAAAGTCGGTTTATGTTTGATTATATTTGTTTGAATATTCGTATCATTTATGACGGCATCCGGTACGAGTGATCAGACTATTTTGACCAGTGAACCTTTAAATCACTTTATTCGCTTTCCAGTTGGGTACTGATCGAAAACATTAGTTTCTAGTGTTAAATAGTGATATTGAAAATTAGCATTTCTAGCATCTAAATCTACCAAATGAATACCAAACTGAATATACGTCAATTTCATGACCACATATTCAGTCAATCTAATATATAACCAAATGTTGGGTCAACTCTGGCTAATGTTATAGTTACTGAAATTGGCTGGTGAAATAAGCTTGTTTAGATAATTGGATATTTATCCAAAATATTGTGTCATTTATGGTTAGTAAACTATTATTGTTGAGCTTGATAAACGACTTATATAATGTTACAATCGAGATTAGTGGTACAAACAAACCAAGTCATTTAAGAGCTATTTAGATCACTGCTAAAAGCTTAAATCAAATCATGTTTAAACAAAGCTAAATATCAAGCCCGTGCTTCACATATCAAGCTAGAGCAAGCTCACATACACCTAAACGATTTTTTTGTTATTTAATAATCTTTATGACCGAGTTTTGTTTCGTGTATGAAATTTTAACAAGGTAAGTTCTTTTCAAGCTTTTATTCTTCTACTATGATGTAAATTGGAAATTACTAGTCAAAGCACAAGATTTAATTATATTATTATAGAACTATTTTATAAGAGATTTTTGTCACCATCAAAGTTGTTAATATCTGAAAATTAATAAATTATAAAAGGATGTCAAATAACATACGTGTAAATATATATTAGCTATGTCATTATTTTAAAATAACATTTACATAGTTTTACTTTCTTAAACACTTAACTTATTTTCTAAAGCTATACGAGGAATATACTTTAAAAATATATTCCATTTCATAAGTAGAAACTAAATTACTGTCGATTAATTAAATTTTTTCGATTAGAGTTTAGTAGTTTATAAAAGTTGCAAGACTTTAAAAAGTTCTACGCCAACCATACTAGAAACTTAGAATAGGTAATATCGTTTAATTAGAGTTTTTTATTTTGTTATATTAATCATAAAAACGATAAATAAATTAAGATATTGAGATAAATAAAACGCGCCATGCAAGGTGGCATATGAACAATTTCACTTTCTTTATTAAATTACAATATTATTTATTATAATAATAATAAGAAACAGAAAAGAAAGAAGAATAAAATATAAATTAACAAAATTGAACATTAGAAAGGGACCACAACCATGTGCATTCAAAAGAATATAGAATTTGTCTTGTCTTGATAACATGCAAGTCACAATTTGACACATTACCGTTCCAACCATATGTAAAATAAAAGCAGAACCCTTTATACCATAAAACACGCAAAACAAAAATATCCACTATTTATTTTTTTAGCTTTAATTAACAGTTTAAATTAAAAGATAAAGTATAATTATAATTGTTTTTGTTACTATTTATATAATACTAATTATCAACTTATTTATGCATTATGTTTTGTACTTTATGTTTTATATATTGTACCTTATTTTTTATTTATTTTTTAATTTTTCATTTTAAACCCTATAGTTTTCATCTTTTACGTTCAACACTAATTCCTTTTTTTGATTTTCAACTTTGGCTTCAATATTTTTTATCTTTTAATTTTTTTTTTGTTTTACGTCTCGGACTAAAATTTTCGAGTTAACATACCAGCACATGCGTACGTTTTTACATTTGTTTTTTTCTGTTTCATGACCGTGTTGTGTAATACACTTCGTTCTAATTTATATACATTAACACGCCACAACGCACATGCATGGTTTAAAGTTTTTACGTATATTTTTTGTTCGGTTTTATTTCTTTTGTTTTACGAGCTTTTTTGGTGTTAGTGGTTGATAGCGACGGTGTGATATTGATGTTATTTGACACAGTTTTATGCCTCCAACGCAACGCGTGGGGTTAAATACTAGTTATTTCCTAAAAGTCAAAATGTAAACACGGAACATGTGAGATATTTATGTTGCTTAATAATAACCACAAACATATTATTTGCAAAACCATTAGGCCTTTCTTTTTCAATGTTCTATTTTAGAATCATTTTCCTTGTGTGATCTTATGAAGAGTGTGCATATGTAACCACTTCAAAGATATATACATACATACATGAGGATTGAGCTAGATGACTTATAGCTGCTTGTATAAGTGTTTGTATAATCTTATATTAGAGCAATTGTATCAAAGAGACATTACTTCAAAAACCATTGAAGGAGACTCCTCATCTCCTTTGTGAACAAGTTAAAACTTGGGTTTCTTTGAAGGGAGAAAGTTTATTGGACTCATGTAGAGTCTGAATCGATCGAGGATCATACATATTAATCACTCCTCTTGTGTCAATATCTATCGATATATGGTACCGTCTTATTACTATCAAACTTTAACAAACCGACGTTATTGTAAAGCCTACGTCAACCAACAAACACATGCGTACAACAAACAAAGCACGAAAAAGAGCCTTTATTTTCTTTTGAATCGAATTGAATTGTTTACCATGTAAGTAATTAACACAATACGAATACGATTGTTCATCGAAAAGATATAACAAATTAATTATAGGTGAATTTTATTTATTTATTATGGTTGTTTGTGTAATTTTGTAATGCAATAATGAAATTTCAATGAGATAAATATGTGGAGTGTGTTAGAAGAAAAGGAGAGAAAGATGCATATGCTTGATTGATGTAGTTTCTAGCAAGAGCATTGTTGGTGACACTTTCACAAATTTAAAACCAGAAGAACATGGTGGACCCTATCTTTGTCTATTGGTTGACAAACATAAGCTAATCTCATCATAATTAATTAGTCTTTAATTATTGATTAAGCATGTATTATCAGCATGCTTACCTTCTTTTGTGTGTCCCATGTGATTGTGAGCTTTAATGTTGTCTGTCGACAATCCATCGCTAATGCCTCAAACAGTTCTTCGGTGAATTACCGACAAAGTGTGCATCACTGACAAATTCTCGTTGCTACTTTCACCGATGGTAATCATTCGTTGGTGATATTTACTTGTTTTATAGTAAATGTTGGCGTTCTAGTCTATCCTTAATTATCTTCAACATTATGGCATATGCTTAGTGTTTATCTTTAAGTTGAAGATATTTTTGTCTATTTACAATCATAGATTATATTTTAATTATGTTAGATCCGAGTTTAACTCAAATGTGATATTAACAAAAGGATTTGTGATTTTAAACAGGTTAATTACAACAAAAAGTAACTAAATTTGCGTTACATGGTGCAACGTAATTTTCAATTTTTTTACAATTATATCTAGGTACGTATATAGAATATAAATATCATTCTTTACACGGGGTAAAGACGAAGCATAATCACTCTCTCACTCCAAACCTCCTAAATCTTTAGCTCAACTTTGCATATTCATGATCTTCATTATAAATATTACTCATTTGTGAGTATGTTTGATACATTTTATACACCTACTAATTTGAGTGTCGGAGTGTCCTCGGAGCTTATGCTCCAAAGCTCTCTAATGAGTTTCTTGTGGTTGCAACATATACGCACAAGAAGGGAAATGAGGTTGCATCACCAATGAGTCGGATCTGAACTGGATAAGTTACTTTCTTACGCTGCTTCTTTTTCGACTCGCCGCTAAGTGAGAAATTTAAATCAACAACCAACATTGTGCTACATATTGTAGCAAAATTATTAAAGTATGATATAGGATTTCTTGTGAGTTATAAAAAATAAAAAATAAAAAACTTAAGACAATTATGTTTTCATGTAAAATAAATTGTAATCTAGTCGAAGGGAGCATTTATGTGATTAAGAAAAATAAAGCATTGTTGTTTGACTAAGTATTGTTTCTTCGTCAATCGTCAAGGGTTGTGGTTGTAATGTTATCAATGTTGTTGAGACCGGATCGGATCGGCCGGTCCGACCGGTTCAACCGCGAATCGGGGGCTTGTCCGGTCCGGTCTAGTGTGATTCGTTTTGTAGTGGTCGAACCGGCCGGTTCGTCCCGAACCGCTGGTCAGACCAGGAAACCAGACCAATTTTCGTTTTTTTTATTTTAATGGGTAAAAACGGGTGTTAAACCATAAATTAGTACGTCGGATATATAAATATAGTTAAGTTTTATATATAACTATAAAATATATATATATATAAATCATATATAAATTACTTATATTTAATTACATATATAAATATAATTAAAATATAGTTAAATCCGGTCCGACCACCAAACCAGTAAGGCGTCCGGTTCGACGTCCGATCCGGTTCTGAAAACATTGAATGTTATAGAATGAAGTTTATTGTTTTAATATGATGTCTTTCTAGTTAATAAAATTAGGATTGTATTATACAAACACCTTTTATTGTTATTTAGACATCCTATTGTCTCTCATGTATATATATATATATAGAGAGAGAGATAAAGAGGATAAAAATAAATAAGGTGTATGTATTTATTATCAAACTATTAAGAATGACCGCTAATTTAAGGGATATCCTAGTTAAAACAACTATTTATTAGTTTATTGTTTCCAAGTGACAGTTAAATATAAATTGAGAACCATAATTGTATTTGTCTATTGTAAATTTGTCAGGTCTACTTTAGAGCAGAATATTTTTTCTAGCATTCTAGAGAAACTAAAATAAAAGTCATCTTTTGATGTGATAAACTTGTCATAACATGACTTCACATTTTAGACAAAAGCTACACGCTAAATTAAGATATGATCGGATTAGATTTAAGTGGTTAAGAATAATAGAACATTATTGGTTGACTAAGTATCGTTTCTGTGTCAAGAGTTGTTATTTTTTAATCTACACTAATGTAGCATTGTTACAAGCATTTTTGTTGAGAGCTCGATCTTGATATGAAGTTTATAATTTTACGATCGTATTGTGTTAAAACGTGTCGTTTATTCATAAGATATCTGCAATTATACGATCTTGAATAGGATACGATCCAATTTGCTTGTTTAACTTGAAATCGTGATTAAAAAATATAAGCGGACAAACAATTAAAACTGATCCACAAGTGTAAAATGAACTTTTAAGTGATATCGTTCCAACTTCTAAAACTTGCATATTAATATCCGTATAAGTTAATTCTGATTATCATGGATTCATGGATAACATAACTATCTTTTAATTTAGTAGTAGGAAGTGAACTCAAAATTTATGTTTAAGACTAAAACTAAAACTAAAACTAGAACTATTTTCATATATTGGCCGAGTCTATATTAAAGTAGAAATATGTTGGATAAAAGCTAGTAAGTCTTAAAAAAAAGAACTAGTAAGTCGTAAAATCAATTAAATAATATAATTTAATGTATAACATTATACATCATTTAACGGCAGTTGAAACTACCATCAATACGCGAGTGAGACTTCATGAGACGAGATGTTAACTGACCATGCTGATTTTGATGCTCCATTCACCCAGGAATACCATCAACGAAGAAACCCAACCCACCATTATAAAAAAACTTACTTAAGTCAGGTTTGAATCTAAAACATAAAAATTCAAAAGTTTAAATGATTACTGATTACCCTCGTACCATTAGACCAGAAAGTCATGCATTATACATCAAAATATCTAATAGTGACAATGTGACAGTGTGATACAAATTTCAGGCCCTATCATAAGTTATGGGCCTAAACAACACAATTCGAGTTTCATAAAATTCATAAAGCTTGTTTTCTTGCTTGTGGAAGTGTAACATCTCCTCTAGAGATGAGCAAACCGGGTTTTGGGTCATACCCGAAACCGGGTTCAAACCGGGTTGAGCCCAATCGGGTTTTTTTGTACCCGGGTATTGGTGAACCCGGGTACGAACCCGGGTCGGGTTCGCTTACTTGAAAACCCTACCTGTCATATCCGGGTAGGGTAGGGTAGGGTCGGGTCCAGAATCGAGTCCAATACCAGGTTTAGTTTTTTTTTTTTTGTTGTTTTCTTCTTTTCTTTTCTTGTTTTTATGTCCAATACCGGGTTCAATATCAAGTCCAATACCACGTTCAATTCGGGTTTAAACCGGGTCGGGTCGGGTTCGCTAAAAAAACTCAAAAACTAAACCCGGTTCCAATCCTACGGGTTTAAACGGGTCCAACCCGGGTATGCCTCTCATCGGGTACTACCTGTACCCGGGTCCGGGTCGGGTTCGAACCCGGTTTTTATGCCCACCTCTAATCTCCTCCAACTTTCAATGCTTTCTTTTTCTATTAATCCTGGAGGTAAAGGTTTGACAAAAGTGCTCATAAAAGGAACCGGTTTCAAAACGAATATGTTTGTAGGCACAAACCGTTTTGTGAACCTCTACTTGAAACGATAATGTAATTTCCATATAAAGTAAGAGACACGGATATATATATTTTTTTTAACATGGATCAAAATTTGGCTCGTAGAATCAAATCATGAAAATTAAAATTTGATCAAAGTAAAACAAACAGCTAAATAAACGTATGCATTAATAAAGTCTACTGTTTACATGCTAAAATCGCATAAGAACGGGAAATTTAGGGAAAACATTCAAAGTCAAAACAAGACCCCAAATAGGTGTCTACAAACAATGTCATTGTGACATGTGACAGACATTTCATTCATATCTTAAGCTACAACCATTCAAAATCCCCTGATAACTTTAATTTGATCTCCTAACTAAAATCTTTGAAAAAAAGGACGGTTATAAGAAATAAAGACACTAACAAAAATTCATATACCAGAAAGATAATATAGTAGATGTCATCACATGCATATGGTACCACAATGTGACATTCAATGTGACACTGGTGTAGATTAGAATTTACAAATTATTTAATAATCATCAAATTAAAAAGTCTATAAAAACTATTTCAAAAGTCTAAATATCATCCTGGAGACACATTGACTAACATGGTCAAAATATTTAGCCTATCAAACACCAAAGATTTTAACATTTTGTAGCATCATCCTCTCAGTATATAGAGCAGATCATCAGATATTAGATGACAATTACTCACATATGCACTCTGTTCACCATTCTTGATCTAAGTGTTTGCTTTATCGGTTAGCGCGGTGAGCTTTTTGACACAGTGACACAGCGAATTTCACAGCAACACACAAGTTTATAGCTTCATTATGACCGAACCTTGCCTTAGTTGATCACACGTTAGTAGATGTATAGCAACTGTTTGTGGAGCATATTTGCATGTGGCCGAAGTAGCTTAGAATGCTATTTCTTGAAGGATTTGAAGTGTATTTTGATGAACCTGAACACACCAAGTTAATATACAAGTTAGAGGCCTACAATGGATCTTTAATGGGGATATCGTGTTTGTTCGGGTTCAAGTAAAAGATAAATAAATCATTTTGACTATAATGTGAAATAAGAATTTAATTATTCTTTTGCATGTGTATGACTTCATTCAAACTTGATCAATACTATTGGCGAGCATACTTACCCATTCAAGATGTTGCGCAGTGATGCCAGAGATGTTACCATCATATATGCCACCTAGCACCTGCAAAGATCAACGCGTGTAATCTCAAGAAATTTTAACCCGCAAAATAGAAGTAAAAAAATGGGTGGGGTGCGTAATGGGTCAAACATGCATAATTGTCTCGTCGGGTTGGACCTAGAACAATTTCAAAAAGATCTTATAAACAAGTGTGTCTCAACATTTGACTTGCTTCCATTTAAGCTAAAATGTATCATATAACTGTTAGATAAAATATAGCATGATTTCATTCAATCATGAATAATTGCATAGAGATCATTAATTAAAAAAAAATAATACCTTGGAGACTGTTTCTAAAAACATGCCAGGTCGCACTGGATTTGGTTTTGAACTCTGTAGATCATTAAAAATAATGTGTGAAGAACATGTGATATGTACCGAATTCAATCACGTTAGTTCTAGTTTAGAAAAAGCTAAAATTCTCACCCCTCCTGCAATCCCACTTGTAACCCTTCCTCCCCTTTTACTTCCTTCTTCATCACTTTTGTCAGCGCCTTCATCTTTGCCTAACATCACGTTCTTAATCATCTCACGCACCTGTGTCCCAGGTTTCTGGGCAACAAGTTTAGTCAAAAAGTTGACCTGCAGTGACAAAATGGGAAATCTTGAAACGGGTCAGATAGGTAATTTCGAAACAGGTCGGGTTGGTCAGAAACATATTTTGTCGAAAAATATTTTTTTTTTCTATTAACAGACCTCTGATCGAGGTAGCGTACTTAAACCACGATTATTTCTCTCATCTAACAATCCACCTCCCATCATACTTCGCGCTTCTTCTCTGATCAAAACAAGTCTTGCCAACAGCTTTCTGTCAGGAACAACAGGCCGACTTTCCATGGTCTGCGTTAATAATATGCTCATTTAGATATATAGATTTCAAATTTCGAAAAATAATGAATTATTTTGGGTTTAAAATGCATATAAGCACCTCTAGTAAGTCATCAGCCTGGTTAGCTATGTCATTTAGATTCGCCCCTGGAAGATGAACTTTTGCACCATTTTCACTTTCAAATGCACCACCGCCGGCTGCCACTCGCCTGAGTAATTCATGTCTACTTTCTTTTTTAGGGGTTCTGCATAGCAACCCAACAACTTGAACCTACAAAATGAATGCAAAATAGCGTGAGAATTAAAAAATAATAATAATACATGTTAGAAATTGGTGTGTGTAGAACATGTAGTAGTTTACATGTGGGGGGCATTTTTTGGTGAGATGGGATAGTACTGTCTCCTTGATTACTTCCAGTAGAGATTTCCGCTGAAAGTATTTAAAAAAAAGCTTGTTAACAAATTTTAAATCTAAAATATAGTAAAAGGCAAATAATGATAATTTGAAAAATAACCTTGTCATCCTGATCTTTTTCAGCAAGCTGAATCATGTAATCTAGGGCCATCATAAAGCCTGATTCCATCTGATCAACTCGTTTCCCAATCACACCTTGTGCTGCCAACAGCACAGCTAACTCCTCAGATTCTTCATCCATTTGGTCATCTTCCAACTATTACACAAGTAGAAATTAAGAAAATATTGAGAGCGTTACAATAAATGTTAAGTATAATGTAATTAGAACCATCAAACCATAAGTTAATTAACATGATAGCATCTCAATCATAACTATACATATAGATATAAAAACAAACAAAAAAAACTGCAAGCATACAAATAGCTATTCTCATTCTAATTTTCATACTCAGTTGAAAGGGTGGATGTATTTGATCAAACATGTTTTGTGCTTTAAAAGTAATGGTTGAATGATTACATGATTTATGCTTATCTGAAGTGCCTTATGGTTAGGAGTCTAGGTTTGCCTCATCTTGGTCTAATAGAACGTGAGACACACCCAGGCATTCAGGGTATGTGAGACATTGCTCTAAGTACATCCACAAGTTGCATATCTCATCCATTTTACATATTAGCCTTTTTTTCATCAAGTAAACATTATTTTCTTGATCCACGAGTTCCTACTGACCACAACTTTGACCAGCTTTGACCCAGATGTGCATGAGGAGCCGCCTCAAGAACCTAAGGTACTTTGCTGATCACCCTGTGGGCCTTTTTAAACTAAGGAACTCATAATTTGAATTCATTATAATCTTTTCATTTGATGCTTACAACTTTCTTACATCCTTTTCACATTCTTGGTTTAGAAATAGCATAAAAACTCAATATTTGATATACTATGCTTGGGGCCTGATTTGCTACCTCTTAACAGCAGTTAGATCTGTATTTGTTTATCATTTGCTCTGTTTATGCTTTGTCTATTCTAACAAACAACGGTACTGAACTGTTCATATGTTAATTGCACTAGCCAAATTTAACTACATACAAAAAAAACTTTAAACATGAAAAGCTAAGTTGATTGCAGGTTTATCTAAACATCCACATAACCAATTCTTCAATTCCTATAGCTATAATAATAATACTACTAAATTGTAACAAATCCCAATCAATACCTACATAAAAACCACAGTACAACTAATCTATATATATATAATCATAACAGATTAAGTAACACATATGCCCACCAGATGACTGATGAAATGCCACAATCACAAAAACTCACAAAACACTCAATACACACACCAACAACGAACTCAAAGATCAAATTGAACCAAATCTTACAAGATTCGCCATCTCTTCAAGAACAGAAGTGACTTGTTCACCCCCTTTAAGTAGAGCTTCATACTGAGCAGGGCTCCAATTGTTCGCTTCATCTTTTGTTTCTTGTGGTCTGCTTCTGCCTTTCTCTCGTGCTTCAAGTTCTTCCTGCGTGTAGCCCCCTCCGACCTCGTAACTGGCGCGAAGTGCAAAGGGGTTTTTCTGCTTTAAGAGATGAAGAAATTGGGGTTTTTTAGGTGTGGTGTACGGAAATGATGGTGGTTGAAGGAGGAAGATTGAAGAAATGATGGGTTTTGTTATGGATGTCATTGTTACAGATGGATTTGTGAAGAAGATGACCTGAGAATTGGTGGGAGGTGCAGTGGTGGAGCGATGGATATTTGGTTGGGGTTCTGACTCTGGAGATGGGGTTTTGACTTTGGGTAAAGAGAAGAAGAAAAACAAAGTTTACAAAACAAAATTTAAAAAAATAATATACTTTTATACGATGTGGGACTCAGGGTTAGATCTAATAATAAACGAAGTATAGATTAAAAACGTATATTAACTCAAAACATACATAAAAAACACGTGCAATGATATGTATGTACGTGAAAATGTATATATTATAAACGCCTCAATTCGTTTTTTAAATTAAGTTACGTCAAGACGTAAATAAACTCGAATATATGTTATCGAATATAAAACGTAATATATTTGATCCGATACATTTTCAAACAAAACATACATCGAACTGTAGACAAACTCATAATTTACATAAAATAAGTACGAAAATATTTTATATTTTACACAACTTATTTTTTAACAAAATTTACGACAACATGTATACTAACATCAAAACGTAAAGATTTCAGGATGTATATAAAAATAAACACAAAACATTTTTATATTTGTCTGAACTTGTTTTGTAAAATAAATTTACGTCAAAACATAGACGTACTCAAATTTATACCAAGTATATAAAAAAATGCACGTTAGAACTTTATTTTTTAACTAAAAATTATACAAAAAATAAGTCTAGAGAAACCTTACAAATCTAAAAGGGTAAAATTGATACTTTATAAAATTATTTTAAAAGTATTAAAGGTAAAAGTATAAAAACTAAAGGTTGATGGGGAATAAACGCTTGTGGCTTCTTTTCATGATATAGTAATTACGTTAAAAATATAATATAAATAAGTGTGATTAGAAAAATATTTACCAATAATGTTTAAGGCGAGAGACACAAGACATGTAAATACGTGGATATCTTGAGTTTAAATTTTACTGTGAACAAAAATACTCAGGTTTAACTATAAAGTTTTGTCAGTTGTAGGTATACATTTGAGATTTTTGGGGGTGCGATCATGTCTGAAAAAACAAATAGGTTAAGAGCAGTTTGGTAATTTCTGAATGATTAAGGGGCCGTTTGGCAACTTCAGAATGATTAAGTGTTGAACCATTAAGAGGTCTGAACCATTAAGAGGTCTGAACCATTAAGTGCTGAACCATTAAGAGGTCTGAACCATTAAGAGCTAGTATATCGTTTAACGATTGAAATGCAAATATCTGACCCATTCAGACTAGAGGTCTTAACCATTCAGCATTAGAACTCTTAACCATTCAGCACTAGTATAATGCTTAACCATTCAGAGGCAAATGTCTGAATCATTCAGACATTTGCTCGCGAAACAAACAGTCTGAACCATTAAGTGCTGAACCATTCAGACATCTGAACCATTAAGAGGCTGATTAAGAGGCTGTCAAACAGCCCCTAAGTGTAAAACCAATAAGATGTCTGAACCATTAAGTGCTTAACCATTAAGAGGTTTGAACCATTAAGACCTAGTATATCGTTTAACTATTCAAAGATAAATATCTGACTAATTCAGATAAGAGATTCTAACCATTCAACATTGGACCTTTTAAACATTCAGTATTAATATAATGTTTAACCATTGAAAGACAATTGTCTGAACCATCCACAATCTAAACAATTAAATGTCAAACTATTTAAATATCTGAATTATTAAGAGACTGATTCAGATACTCTCAAACAACACCTTAGCTCGGTTAAACTAACAAATATAATTCGAAAAAGGGTTAGTAATTTCTCGTTTGAAAAAACAAAAGTTAAAAATATATATTTCAAGAATAATAAATATTAGTATTTGAAATCAAGCGTGCTCTTTTCGGTTTTCTCACACGCAGTAGTGCACCCATGAAAACCACAAACGGTTTCCGTTTCCTCGCTTCTATAAAAACCTGTATACACACACCCATTGGAGCACCAACTTTCTCTCTCTAAAACTCCCCTTTCTCTCTCTACCTCTGTGCATTTTTCACCCCTTCGTCACCAAAAATGGCAACCACCGCTGCAAACGGAGTCACCGCCGCACCACCGCCGGTGACGTTCACGGCGCTGAAGTCGCAGGTGTTCGTCGAAGCTTCAAAGGTGAACGACGCTGTTGCATTCTACAAATCCGCGTTTGGAGCCGAGGAGGTGAGCCGCGTGAGTCAGCCGAAGAGGAAAGCCGATCAGGAGCTCCCGCTGCTTCTCTCCGCCGAGCTCAAACTCGGTTCGTCGACGATTCTGATTTCTGGCGTTGTCGATGACTCCACAACTCCGTAAGCATTATTCTTCGTTTTTACGATGATTTGATATCGCTATGTGCCTGATATTTTGTATGTTTGCTAAGATCTGTAAGTTTTTAGCGGTTTCGTTACGATTTTGTTGCTCAACGTGATGTTTTACTCATGCTAACAGTGTATCGCTGCATTATTTTCGGTTTTTAGGATGATTTACTAGTGCTATTGGTCTGATGATGTGTATGTTTGATAAAATGTGTAGAAAATACCTGTTAGATTAGTTTTTAGCGGTTTTGTGAGGCAGTTGTTGCTTCAACGTGATGATTTACTCATGCTGTTGCTTCATAGTGTAGCACTGCAATATTATTTCCAGCTTTTACGATGATTTACTTGTGCTATTTGCCTGATGCTTCTGTAGATAATACATGTTAGATGTAGTTTTTAGCGGTTTTGTTTCGATTTTGTTGCATCAACGTGATGATTTACACATGCTATTGCTTCACAGTGTATCACTGCTTTGCTTGTAGCTTTTTCGATGATTTACCGGTGTTATTTGCCTGATGCTTTGTCATTTTGATAACATCTGTAGAAAATTCATGTTAGATGTAGTTTTTAGCGTTTTTGTTACGCTTTTGTTGCTTCAACGGGATGATTTACTGGTGCGATTGGTCTATTGCTTCATGGTGTATGATGGCTGCTCATAATCTTCATTTTCATACGATTTTCTAGCCTTAATCACGTTTACCTTGCTGTTTTCATTCATTTTTCGTCTTGTATAGAAACTGATTTGTTGCTGATTCATTGCTTTCCTAAGTTTATCATCCATTGCAAGCTTAAACATCAACAGATCTATAATCATCATAAACAAATCGTTTATGCACATTTTCTTTATCAATTCATCTTCGTCTTCGCCAACTCATATTCGTCCGTGAATATCGATACATTGATTCCTTATCGGAAACAGATAGTTGAGACCGATTAAGATAACACCTATCATCCGAAACAAGGTTTTACGTTTGTTTGTCGTTCAATATAATAATAATAATAACAACAATAATAATAAATAATAATAAAAGTTTAATCAATTTAATCACTCCTCGTACATGATTCTTCTGCAACGAACACTCATTTTCTCCATTTCTGCACATTACACACAGCGTGAAGGCTACTGGTACGAGGCAGGTGTTCCTTATGGAGACTGACGACATTGAAGGTGCTGTGCAGAAGGCTGTGAAGGCTGGTGCTGTAGCTGAAAGTAAAGTGACTGAGGGTGAAGGCGCGTGTTGTGAAGCGAGCGTGGGTGAGGTGAAGGATCCGTACGGGATTCTCTGGGTCATCTGCACCCCTTGCAAAATGGGTGGTGACGTGGAAGCGTAGAGACCGTTGGATTAAACTGTAGACCGATGGAGTAATGACTTTTTTTGGTAAAAGAAAAACCTAGTTGCTAGTGGTGGTAGTATTGTTTGTCGTAGGATGGAATATGGATTGTGTGGTGAACTGGTGATGATTACTAATTTGAAAAACTAAATGACAAATTATGGGTTTTCTTGATAGATTTGATGATGTGTTTTTATTTCTATTTTACTATTTAAATATGTTTTGAAGGAAATATTTAAATGTTATGGGTTTAAATCTCAACCTCAGTAAAATTTTTACATTTAAGTCAACTGGTTATCTTAGTAATGAGTTTTTTTTAACGATTGGTGGTATGATCGTAGTTGTGAAATGGATAAGTGGGTTAGATTAAGATAACATATATTTTAAAATTTACAGATTAATAGTAATATTTTCTTTGCCTTCCACTTAAAATTATAACATATGATATATGAATTACACTTACATATTTATAAGAAATGAGATGTGAATACTCCAAAAGAATGATAAAAGTAGTGTTGAAATGTCATCAAGAAGGAGCATGCTAAAGGTAAAAATAAAACTTGATGTGGTTAATAACATTTGATATGTATTTATTAAATTTAGGAAAAAAATGGGTTCAAACATTCACTTGATAAACATGTTCATGACCACTTCCATTCAAAAAAGATTAAGGAAAAAGAAAAGGTAACCAAAAAAGTTGATTATAAAAAAAAATTGTGTTTTTATTTTTTTATTTTGTTTTTTATCTCTTCATCTATTTTATGGTAATATGTGCTTGATCACGCACAACTTTGTATAGAGTGAAGCTTACATTGAAATGATGACTATGATAAATTCGTCGCAAAGGTATACTTGATTTTTTTTACATAAGCATATATCAAAAGTTATAGGAGAAAATTATAAAAAATATAAATTTTATGAGTGTGACACTTGTGATAATATGTTGGAGCAAAAAGAATAAAAAAAGTCATATTAAAAAAATCAAGTATACCTTTGCGATGAATTTATCGTAGTCTACATATTAAAAGAGTTTAGTTGTAATTATATACAATGTAATTATAGGATATATAATAACAAAAGCAGTCGTGGTGCTTACTAAACATTTAATAGGCCAAAGATCACGGGGTGAGAGTCGGGCCTAATGAAAATGTTATTTTGTTTAAAGATTTGAGCTCCGTATATGATAGGTTGGTATTAATAAGTTATGTTGTATAATTTTAAGTGAACAAAATAAGTGTAGGTTATCATTATAAAAATGTAAAAAAAAACCACAGCTATTATCATGTGATATACTGATATGTGTGACGCAATGTTGCATATCATACTTTTATTAATGCATAAGATAGTCATAAGATAGTCATAGGTGTATATCATGTTTCACTCGTGCGTCATTAAAAAATGTGTATTCTATGGCAGTTAACAAACAATTCTTCATCATGTACACATGATGCCCATGTATAACCAAAACCAAACCTTTAATATACATTACTGAACCAAACTATTACTAATGCTTTGATTTAGGGTTTGGAAGTTATCACGCCTTCATATAAGATGCATAATTTAAAAGTTAGTCCAATTGACATATTTATGAAATCTTTATAAAACTCAATGAAGTTGTCAAGTCTGATGATTGCCTAGTCCAATGTTTTTAAAACCGGACCGGACAGTGAACCGGATACTTTACCGGTCCGATGGTCGGACCGGTTCAACCGGTCGGATCGTATATAAGAACTGGATAAAATTATAATTTTTTTATAAATATATGTAAAAGTTACAAAAAAAAAAGTATATAAAAAAACCGGTGCAAGCGGTCCGACCACCAATTCAACCGGTTCGGTTCCCGGTCCGACCGCCGGTTCAACCGGTCTGACCACTGGTTCACCATTAAAAAGATTTTAAGCACCGTAACGGACTGGATTAGAGTCCGGTTCCCGGTTCAACCGGTCGGACCGGCCGGTCCTGTCCGGTTTTCAAAACCATGGCCTAGTCAGTAGTCACTATTTTAAAACTAAGTGGGCTGTCATGTGCACAGGAACTCTGGCAAGCAACAAGCCCAGTTATTTGACTTGGTGGCCCATTACACTTCAATTAAACAAAAAGAAACCCACTTAACTGTGTGCTTTCTTCAAGCAAGTTAGAGACTTGGCCCAATGACCCTAGTTTCATTTCTACATGATATAAAAATATAAAAGTTTACACATTTTCAAAATTTACGCTGCGCTTCAGTTTTAGAAGTTTTGAAATTTTAAAAGGGTGTTGCTAATTTCTATACCCTACTATATTAGAAGTATTAAATACTCTCATTAAATGCAATATTATTTTAATTGATAACTAATGATGAAAACTCAATAAATGCAACTATCCAATATATACAACTGTAAATTTTAATTTTATATAACAACAATATAGTTTTTTTTACAAAGAGAGCTAGAAAGAATACTTTTATAAATTAATAATAATAATAAATAAATAATATTAAAAACAATCTACAGTTAACTTTACATCTTATACTGTGTTTTTAACTTAAATAATATTTATTGGTCCACATTAATAAAAATCAATATATTTTAAATATAATAGTATTACGCGTGTAAAGGAATGCATACTTGTAAGTGTGTGATAGTGTTTAAATGTTCATATTTATAAGTGAATATATTAAAAATAATTACTAAAACCTTTGACGTATGAAAATTGCATTATAATTTTATTGTACAATATTTAATTTTAATATGTTCTCTATAATTCTCAAGTAACTGTCTGATGATTGGTAGCTTGGGCAACGGTAACGACATTAGATTCTAGGTTGACATATGGGTGGCGAACAAACCCTTGTCAAAACGATTCAAATCCAGCCATGTCAAAACGATGCTCTGGAACAGCCTTTTAAGGGATACGGGTCAGAAGTTTAACTGGAATAATTGGGTGTCATTGAAGGTTAATATCCACAACTGGAGAGCTGCTCGGAACCGACTACCGACATACGATTCTCTAATCAAACGAAACATTCCAGTACACTTGGACCTGTGCAGTTTTTGTGGCTCAGAAAGCGAATATGTTGATCACATTTTCACCTCTTGCGAGATGGCGACTCAGCTCTGGGCGAGGATTAGCACGTGGTGCAGGATACAACCATTTATGCTTTTTGTTTCAATGATCTGATGGAGCTCCCATACACTTTGAAAGGCGATAGCGCCTTTTTAGGCTATTCATGCGATTATTACGTGGGTGTTTGGGATTGCTTTTCAAAAGTCCTTATTGACTTTTTAGAGGGTAAAAAGATAATAATACCCTCATAATAAGTTACAAATTGTAACTTATTATGATTTTTGGAGGGGCATTATTGTTTTTTTACCCTCTAAAATGTCAATAAGGACTTTTGAAAAGCAATCCCAAACACCCACTATAACTGCTACCTGGGTTCTGTGGAAACAAAGGAATAAAGTTGTCTTTGAGCTTGTTAGGCCATCTGCAAATAGAGTCTTTGGGGAGATATTCATAGTGATTTCCTTATGGCTGAAAGTAAGAGTAAGGAAGGGATTGTCATTCTCTTTCCTACTTGATTCAGGCTAATTCAGTAGCTTTTGGTATTGTCTCCTTTTGTTATGTTGTTCTTCCATTTTCTTTTTGTATGTTCCGCACTTTAGGGTTTTAGCTCCTTGTTAGCTTCGTGTTTAATATATTTCGCTTTCGCCGTCCAAAAAAAAAAGTATAAATTTTTAAGTTTGCATCTTATAATAGTTATAAAGATTTATTAATTATTATATGAATTCCAATAAAATTAGCATAAAGGTGATAATAATCATTGTACAAATTTCAATAAGGTTTATAAATTTTACGCAAACTTTGAAGTTGTTAGACTATAATTTGATTGGTCTTAAATAACAATAAAATTAATGAAGTAGACTAAGCTGTAAATGGAAACTAGACTATGGTGCAATTAAAAAAAACCCTTAAAAACCCCTTTAAAATCATGAACCAAATCATTCGTTAATCATTAAAGTTTAACACTTTTTAAAGCGGGCAAACCAAAAGTTAATAATAAATAAAATCGCGACAATGTTTTTATTCAAATTGTTTCATGGTTTCAAACCGAAGCGTAAACACTTTAATTCCTAGTTCAAGTTAGAATGTTGATTTTAATGACGATTTTGTTTAGCTGCTTATATACATATAAATATAAACAAACAATAAAAATCTATTATAAAAAAACTCAATCAAACCATCATATTCTAGTTGTTTTGATTGTACGGGTTATGTTTTAGTTATTCGAGTTTTCTACCCATCCCAAGTTCCAATTATGTCCTCGTTTTGGTTAAGCTTTGTCCTCAAGTTATTGATCTACTCCAAGACCAATAGTAGTGACAAGATTTTCCTCGCTTATGTGCGAATGTTAAATTAGATGGATTCGATCACAAGCGGATTGAAAACCAAACTGTATTATATAATCTCCTTTTTCTTAACTAAATGCTATTTGTACATGATCAAATTACCATCCTATGATTTAAATCCTATACAAACATGTGATTTTGTGTCCATTGATCTATAAGGTGTACTACAATTCAATAATCCTAACCTAGAAAACACCAGCTAGCACGACAAATCACCCAAGTTGCACTTCTCCAGTGGACCCATCCGAGTGTCGGTTAAAAAGAAGGCAACTTATCGAGTCCATGTACAAACACAATCACTACGTATCATATCTAGAAACAGCTTTACAACACTCTATGCTCGCTCTGTGACCGGAGTCTTCCCTAATCGCTTGAACACCATCAAACCACCACGAATAGCATAGTAAACCACTGATCACAATCACTAGCCTCACTAATAACCACTTATGGAGCCCTTGTCGCTACACCCCCCATCATAGTAAGTTCTGAAATCAACTTTATGTTGTCACGAGTTGTAAATTGATTGAATTTAACTACAAGGGCCTGGAGTAGGGCCCAATATTAGAGGACCCGTGAAGGATGTAACAAAAGATACTATTAAATTCATGGATTTATCATGGGCCATATATTTGGGCCGGGGTCCAGCCATGTGGTGTTGAGTGTTTTCAGGTCACAATCAATAACTATAAAACAGATATGGGCCCAGTCAGGAGTGTGATGGATGACATAGACATTCTAAGAAAAACAATAATTTCAGTACATAAGGTACAAAGATTATATGTATAGGCATTTTCAACTTTTTAACTTAATATATATGTTATTATATAGTAAATGTTTTTGTAAAAGTTGTATATAAATGATTGTATTTTGTTCAATGAAAAAAGAACTTAATAAGTTTGGTTATATTAATGAGTTAATTACATAGTAAAGTTTTCATTTAAAAAAACAGAGTGGGATTATTAAGTTGGTATGATTAAGAAAGATAATAAATCATTAAACGATTTAAATAAGAGAGATAAAGGCAACGGGCGTCTTATGAGTAAAAAATAGAGCTAATTGAGGTAACCCATGTACATTTGATAAAAATACACAGGCGTTTAAAAGAAAATAAAAGATGTTAGATAAACTATAGATTTAATGGTGTTAAATGAGTAAATTACTGTTTTCGTCCCTGAGGTTTGACGAAAATCACGGGTTCAGTCCAATAGTTCATTTATTACATTGACAGTCCAATAGCTTTAATGTTTGTTTCAATTTCACCCAAGGTGTTAACACCGTTAGAAATATTATGTTAAGTTAATATGAAAAGACAAATTTACCCTTAAGATTAAAAATACAAACTAAAAAATAAATAAAAACCCACCCCACCCTACCCCACCCAATTTGCTTTGTCTCTCTCTCTCTCTCTCTCTCTCTCTCTCTCTCTCTCTCTCTCTCTCTCTCTCTCTATCCTACCCCCGTCTCTCTCTCTCATCATCATCATCATCATCATCAGAATACCCACACCCCTTCCCTCTTATATCACAGTTACAATCCACCGGACCACTGCCGGACCACCGCCAGAACCACCGCCGGACCACCGCCACCATGCCTCCACCACACCATCCCCCATCGTGACCTCCTCGCCATGATATCCCCGCCAGCGACCACCCTCCAAAACTCGGCGACAGTGATCACCTCCCGGTGGCGCCCCTCCCCGTTGATAACCACCCTCCTCGCACAACATCTGGTCTGATTTTGGGTACTATAGCAATGGCAGCGATCAGCGGTGGTGGTGGGGTTAAACAAAGGAAGTGAGGTTTGATGCTAATGGTGGTGGTTGTGGTCGACGGGTCTAGGTGGTGGTGGTGTGGCCGACGGGTTTTGAGTGGTGGTGGTGAGCGATGGTGTTGTATTGGCGGTGATTGGAGCTCATGGGTCATTGTGGATTTGGGTGAAATAGAAGATGGGTCAATTAGGGCTTGGAGATGGGGTTACAGAGGTTGTTGTTCCCTCGAGGATTAAAGTTCTTGATGATGAAGAGATAATTAAGGTGGTCCAATTACCATTCTTAAGGTAGAATTAATGATTCTGGATATCATCTTCAAATCAAACCTAGGGTTGTTTAGCATTGCATTTTGAAAGCATTCATATGACATCGAGTAAAAAACCAGTGGTCGACGGATCTAGGTGGTGGTGGTGGTGGTGTGGCCGACGGGTTTTAGGTGGTGGTGGTGAGCAATGGTGGTGGTTGTGGTCGAGAGAGGGGGTGTGAGGGAGAGAGAGAGGAAAAGAGGAGAGAAGATAAGAGAGAGAGAGAGAGAGAGAGAGAGAGTATGATTGTGTGGATATGAGTGGTGGTAGGGGTGAGGATGGGGATGGGTGTTAAATATTCAGGGGCACAAAAGTCTTTTTACATGATTTAACAGACCAAATACTAACGGTATTAAAACCTTGGGTGAAATTGAAACAAAACTTAAAACTATTGGACTGTTAATGTAATAAATGAACTATTGGACTGAACCCGTGATTTTCGTCAAACCTCAGGGACGAAAACAGTAATTTACTCGGTGTTAAATTGAATAACAAATCTACACGTGATTCTCGTAATTTTGAATACTAAAATCGTTAAACTTACTAAAAAGGCAAGAAATTTTGAATTCTTTTCTTTCATAAGAATGTTAAATATCACTTTAGTAGACTATAATCTCATGTATTACACGAGTTGAATAAAAAAATATTAAATATGTATTAATGAAAAGTTAGAATCTGTAAAACATTAAATATAAGATATGATTAAAATTACGTATGAGTAGTTACTGTGATTAGCTTACAAAACATTTTAATTATTTTTAAAACTTTTGTTTTATAAAATTATTGCTTTGAAAATTTTTGATTTTTTTCAATATCTTGTTGTTTACAAATTCCGGGTTTGTTTTGTAAAACATGTTTTTATATAAAAATTTTTATTTTTATAAAAGATTGAGTTTAAAATATTTATATTCTAAAAAGTTTCTTTGTTTTAGAAAAAAATCATAGTTTTAGACAATTTTGATTTTAAAAAAATGTATTTTTTTCATCAAAGTATTTCATTTTTATTTAATACAAAAATATCTTTTCAAAATTATTGATTCAAAAAGGACTTAGGTTTATACTATAGAGTGAGAAAGAATAAAATTTAGAAATCAATTATTTTATTTTTTAAGATGGAACAAATAGTTTAAGCGAAAAAATAAACGAGAGAATAACTGTAGGAATATCATATGTCTAAGTTATTCATTTAGAAAAATTAAATTCAAAGTTACAATCATTTATCAAGGTTGAGGACTTTAATATACAATGATTAGTTTAGTAAAATTTTCATATATTTTTATATACAGACTTTACTATGCCAAAATTAAGTCGATACACCTTTTCATATAAAATAATTAACTATAACCAGTTTTGTATGATACTAACCTTATTTTTCCAAGTAAACATCAGCCTATAATTACTTTTATTGTTTTGTATGATACTAACCATAGCCCCACCATAAAATAGACGTTCTAATATACACACAGTATAAACTTAGGATAAATTAAAAAGAAATCATTTTTTGTTGAAACAAATACTAGTAAAAGATATATTCAAATGCAATTCTTGATACGAAAACAAGAATTTATTCGGTTGATATGAGAAATCAACATCAAAGGCTGCAGTTTCAAACATTAGTACGAAGATTCATCATCTGAAAACCAATTCAATTCAAAGCCTGTGGTGTTTTTGACTCTTCCTTCAGTGCTCTTGTTTGTCTTTTATTTGTTTTTCTACTTTATTTCTTCATTTTTCACTCAACAGTCTCCTTCATTTCTCTGTGTCTTCACCCTTTAAACAACAACTCACACATTGAACATATTTGGTAGGTCAGCGATTCCATCTTTTTCTTCTTTCTAAATATTCCCATCGTCTAAAATGAATAAAGGAAGCGTCCGAAGCGTACGAAGTAGGTTCTAACCGTTGATCTCGCGTCATCTGTGGATGGAAAACACGTGGTGATAATTTCATACGGAGTGTGAAAATAAAAGGGTTAATTAGGGGGACGAAAGGGCGCTTCTAACAATAGTTTTGTATGTTGTGTGATAAGATAAGAATACCTATGTGTAATCACGCAAGCTTTCACCACTAGAGTTGTAAATGAATGGAATGTTTGGCGAACTGTTCGTGAATCTTACGATGAGAAGTTTGTTTGATAAATGAACAATGTGAACAAGGAACTCTCGTTCGATTGATTAAATGAGAAAACACGAATAGAGGTCACATTTGCTTATTTACGTTAGTGAATGTTTGGTAATATGTTCGTTTATCTTCGTTCATGTTATTTGTTTATGTTCTGTCATGATCATGTGTATATGATTATTATGTTAAGTGTGTAACTTTATATTTATTCAAAGTTATTATGTATAAGTTTGTGATTAAGGATATTGATTTTTAAAATAATATTCGTTCGGTCATATGTTCGTTTAGCCAGCCTTAATTTCATATGTGTACATGGTTATTTTTTAATAACAATGATTTAAGTTTAGTGTGATTACTAAATGAAATTGCGTGATTATAATGGTTTTACTTCAAGGACAAATAATGATGTTATATTATATGCTTTAAACATGTAATCACGCAACCTCGAGTTATAAATTTATAATCACCCATAGTTATCATATTGATTGTTATAAAATCACACACATTATTAAAAAACATGCAAATGATGTCTTTTACTTTTTAATTAGACAGGAGGTGGTGGGGCTCCAAAATGATAACATAAACAAAAATGGGTCTTCAAAAATCATTATAAAATAATTAAAAAGGGTTTCAAACCTATAGGGCTCCAAGCCTTTAACGGCCTTTATACACAAAATTTTCTATATTAGTGCATCAATAGGGGCTTCAAACACTAGTAAACCACTACAATTGATTTAAAAAGGCTTTAGCGAAATGATTTTTATCTACGTAACATTTAAATACCACTATCACGTCCCATTATTTGAATTCAAATCATCATTCAACTATGTATAAACAGCACTCATGCCATAATATCTCTAAAAATTACTTTAGAATTGAATCCATAATCAAAATAGTTTTTTTAACAGCAAATCTTTTATACTTCTAAATCTAACAAAACTACACTCTAAAATACATAAATTGTTTTTGGAAATGATTTGCTGATTCTGTGTAACTATTTTACTCTGATAACAAATAATAGTTAAAAAAATGCATTAATCACAAAACTACAATACTCTTTCAGCTGTTGCCTCATTAAAAAAACAACACTTGTTTGTTTTAATTTTGAAAGAAATTTTATGTATACTACATCAAAAAAAAATGTTTTAAAAATAAAGGGTAAAATTTAATTCAAATGTTGATAATAAAAATGGTGGTGGTGGTGGAACTTTTTGAGTCCACTAGTGCTTTAGAGCAAAGGCTAATGCCTAATGGCGAACACGTACACATTTGACTGCACAGATTACATGTTTACGTATGATGGTTATGTGGTATTGGGAAAAAGCCCTTTTGAAAGCTACTCCTATGAGAAAGAAAGAAAGAGAAAACAAAAGGTGTGGAGCATGCTACCTTTGTTATTTGTTATGTTGGGCCCAAAGCACAAGAATTTCAATACTATGCGTGTGCCGATTTGTGTCAATTTTTAGCTTCAAGACCATGTGTAACGAGCCGTTAAACCCATACATAACGCCACATAATGCCTCCGTCACCATTACGGTGGGACGTTATGTTTAAAGGGATACACAAATCACCAAATCCATAATGATAAAGGGGCGTTATAGGGACATCAACCATTACTTATGTTTTTAATAAAAATATAATTATGACTTGACACTGATATAACAGAAAATGTCCTTTAATGAGCATTAATCATTACTCATGGTTTAATGTATATAACTACAATATGTTTGTATAGAGCTCAATAATAGGTTTGCTAAAGCGTGCCTAAAGACTACAGGCGATTTAGTTACAAATCGGAATAATCTGAGAGTTATGTAATTAATTTTAGATCAAACGTATTTGATGGTTTATCGTAATTAATCGATCGGATACAATTCAGATAATATCAAGATTAATTATGGTTTTGTTTGTGTTTTCGTGAACCGGAAAAAGAACAGAATAACCAATCTACAAAATTCGTAGTTAGTGATCAGGAGTCAAAAAAACCATTTCAATAACCGCCCAATCAAAAAAATTTAGTCCGAATTTCACATGAGAAATTTAGAAAAAGAATTAAAATTTTAAGGAATTTTAAGTAAAGCACTTTTTATAAATGGAAAAAGTTTTCAATAGAAAAGTGATCAAGCTCTGTCACTGCCCCCAATAGTAGTGTTAATTTTCGGTTTGATAGTGTAAACTTTTGACCCGATAATGTAAATTTTTTTATATATATCGCGTTCGTCCCACTAAAAATTTTTAATTTCGCTCACTGCCCCCGATATAAAAGTGATCAAGCTCTATCACTGCTCCAACTTTAAAATACTTCAATACATTTTACTATATCATTATTTTGTTGTTAGTAATCATAGGTTTGCGAGCTTACAAATAGTTAGGTTCCTTGTGGTATATTTGTATTGAAAGTAAAAAAGAATATATGTTTGAAAGATAAAGGGAGTGTGTGTTAGAGGGATGTTGTTTCTACAAAATGGATAACAAAATCTACAAGTATCATCTGACGTAAAAAAGTCACAGAGCCAAAAAGGGTAATATGATGGACGTATCACGCACATATTACTCTATATTTTTGTTTTAATTTTCTATTGTTTGGAACTAACTAACTTAGGTGTGTGTTCATATAAAAATGGTTTTTATTATTAAAACAATGAAATATATATGATGTATTCATAATGGAACGGTAATAAACCGGCCCTAAATGAACTAGTAAATGTCCATAGCCTCACGATATAATGCTATTTATGATCATCTTTTACAAAAATTAAGTAAGTTTAAATCATTATAAGTATATTTTTAAGTGATATTTAAAAGGGTAAAGTGTTAGGGTCTAGTGGTAAGAGGAGAATCCAATTTTTTTAACAACTTCTAGTTTATTTCATTATTTGTCATTTGAAAGATATAAACCATTAATCTTTATTACAGAGACAAAACACATTACCACTACAACCATCTCTTTGGGACAAGAGGTGAGTTTTAACATCGTTTAAGACACAAAAAAGCCTTTAAAAGTTTGCTATTTAAGAGTTAAAAATTTATTGTGCAATAAAAAATGAACTAGTGAATAAGATTTTAAAGTGAAAACATAAAAAAATTAAAATCCAATTCGACCATCAAATCCAAATCACCAGTCAGCCCCGCAATCGACAACTTTAAATAGAGGCGGTTCAAATACACTTAATAAGACCGGTCAGATCGACCTGTCCACACAAGCTCTAAAATAATTGGTTAATAATAAGATGTTTAATAATTAACTAAAATTGATCAACATTCTAGATCTTTAATAGGATTATACATCTTATAACTAAAAGTGCACACAAATGTAATGCAAGTCATACTAAAAATGTAAACTGTCTTTAAAATTATTTGCTTCTTTTTTTGGGTTCATTGTGTTAATTATCTATTGTTATTCAATTGACGGACGGGTACAAGCATAAAATAAATAATAAATATCTTTTTACCAGCGTCTTGTAACCAATCTTTCTACCTACTTTCGCTCATGCTTGAGATACAACTTCTAACTCTTTGATACAAAATTCAATATATAACTATGTTTTAAATTCATATATAATTTGTTACATGTGTAAACATCATCACCAAGTATCATTTGTGTTTTGTCATGATTCTTTGTATGTATGTATATGTGGGTATTATCTCTTATTTTGCTTTGAGAAAAGGTTACTAAAAAGAAAAGAAATGAAAAGAAGAAAAAGTAGGTATATACATATAACTAAGAGATAGGGACAATAAAAGAAGAAGAAACCCCACTTTTCTAGCTTTAAATTAGAATATACAATGATACCACCCTTCAATAAAGTAATAAAGCAAAGTAACCCCTCTAATATTGCTTATTTCATTTTCATCACCTAAAAGTTTTCATCTTTCCTTCTTTTGCCTTTCTTTAAGGTAGATAGCTACCTTCTCCAAATCTATAATTCACATTGCACAAGAAACCATGCATTACCCACATGTGCTTTATGTATATACGCTTGTACATTGCTATTGTGAGTTCTCTTACCCTTCAAATGAGAGCCTTTATTGGCTTTGTGGGGTTTAAATTTATTTTACTTTAGAATAGAATGACTACCAATACCCTACAATCTCTTCAATGTCACTCTCACACACTCACTAAGTTGGTAATTGGTGGCACTTTCTTTGCTCTTGCACCCACCCCATAAAGAACCAACAAAACTCAACTAATGTTTGTCATCCATGAAACCATAGGTCAAGATGGGTATGATGATCCTCTTTGAAATTTGTTAAAGTTCTCTATAGGAAAAATATTCTTTTTCTTTTCTATTTTTGTTTTCGAAGAAAAAAAAATATGAAGCGGACCTTCAAAATTACAATGGTGGAAAGATAACTCTATAATCACCCTTGACTTGAAAATTTTATGTTATGTTAATTGTTTGTGTTATATATACTAGTTAAAGCTTAGTGAATAATAGATTAGTGTCATTGGTGATTATCCCTAATGAAAATGATGCGAGTTTAACTCATTACAAGTATAAGGTTATGTGGATTTGGTAGAAAAAAATTATTATTGAATATATATAATCTAGATAAAAACAAGGTGTTCTATCAAAACAAAAGGACTTCTTTATGAGTGTAGGAAGGATTTGTAGCCAAACACACGTTCTACATGCATATTTATCCTTAAGGTGGATTGGGTAACATAAATGTTTCCCTCCCCTTAACATGAATATCTGTTTATTTAGTTCATTTTATTCGGATTTGAAAACTTTTAGGCCTAAGTAAAATCTGAATCGATTAGACTTTGTGTCTAAGCAAACTGAATTCAACTTATTTATTCGGTTCAGTTACTTGATTAAGCCGGTTATTATTAAGTTTATTAGCTGAGTTTGGTGCGATTATTCTAATTAACAAATTTTAACTAGCTATCGAATCGAAAATTGAATAAGTAATTAAGATACACTTAGGAGCTGAATAACCAAATTAGCTGTTTGGTTTATTGACTCGAACATAAGATCACCATTGTAGCGTGTTAGAAAGACAATAATATAGATTTCTATCTCAAAACTTATTACGACAATCAGGTAAAACTCAAAAGCTAGGCACGCTATCATAATGAACCATATGCATCATTGTAAAAGAGTTATAAGCATTGTTATAAACATGTGCACCAAAACATATTACACTAGTTTATTAATTCTTAGATGTTAAACTTACAGTTGCTGTTATTTTAACGCATCATTACAACCCCATATGCCAAACTATATCAGTAAGTGCATCAAATTTGTTAGTGTTTGATGTAACTTTTAATACACATACATGTATATACAAGTTGTCGAGAAATTAGATGTTACACAAATAATCTTCCTAAGATGTCTTGAAAACTTCAAAACATGCCAAACCAATCCGGATTAATGACTATGTTCAAAAAAGGCCATGCACCTTGTTTAGTGATTTTTATAAAAAGTATTGTTTATTTATTTTCTTTGTTTTTTATCTCAATTTTTATACAAAAATTTAACAATACTGACTTAACATACTTTTTTTAAAAAAGTTTAATGTTTTAAAAAAATTATATTTTATAAAAGTTTTGTTTATAATAATAGATGTGATTTTTCATTTTATCAAAGATCTTTTTTTTAAATAGTCTTGCTTTTAATTAACCTAAATGATATATATATATATATATATATATATATATATATATATATATATATATATATATATATATTTGATAAGAGATAGAAAATTATGTAAATGCTCAAATTACTATATTATTATTTTAGAGGAAAATTGATATATGAAGATATAGAAAAGTAATATATGACGTGTTTAAATATTCATTTATTATATAGTATGAATATACAGTTTTGTTGTGTTCTTTCTAGATATTGCAATGACAAAAATAACTTTACTTATTTGATTTTTGAAACAAAAGAGCCTGTAGTTTGTAAGTATGAACTATGGATATACCTAGAAAATAAATATCTGTTGAAAGTTTAAGATTTATAATTAATATAAAAATATAAATTTAAATGTAAAATCAAATGACGCTCGAGTAAGTGGTTTTAAAAGAAATTTGATAAACTGTACAAATGAAAAGTGAAATCATTAACTAACAACCAAGACCCACATTATGATTTGATTCTATATTCTTTTGATTTACATGTCTGATGAACAAAATCATGTTAATTTATGAAATCAGTTGGAATCACAATACATGCTTGTCTCTTTGTGTGTGGGGTTTGCGATGTGTGAAATCCACCAAAGAATTTGATTTTATCGGGAAAGATGAAGGCAGTTGTGTGACTGTTAAAGAACATGATGATCAAGGAGGAATTTATAATGGTAATGTTGGAAAAAGAATAATCATACAAAATTAATAAAGTTATTATTAGTTTCAACAGGATTCAAGAAGAAAACTTGATGATACATAGGATAATTTTTAATCAAGGATTGTAAGATATTATCTCAGCGAGTGTTGATATAATGATATTAGAAGTATAGTAAATATAGTAGTGTGTGCAGTGTGTTTAGTGATAAAATTTTTTTGCCTAAGAGCACATCGTAGTGATAAAGTTGTGCACTCACAACCTATTAAAAGATTGTGGGGGTCAAATCTTATAAAATATAAGCGTAAGTAAACTAGAATAGATGTAAAATAGAAAGTATGTGTGTCGTCGGTTGAATAAAATAAATAATTAGTAATAATATAAAACAAAATAGGATTAGTATTCACAAATCATAAAATTATCTGTTTACTCACCACTTATATTTTCCTTATTAATAATTTTTAAAGCTTCAATTCAACCAAATAGGATAAAGTTTAAAATGTATTACAGTTGTATCTGGTATTGATTAGACATAATGAGAAAAAAAGAGAACAAATTATATGGTTTCATAACATTATATATCACTGTTAATACAATATATACACATGTTTGAACAAAAGTTAGTCTATGTTAAATCGATCGCCTATTTGTGAAAATTGCAATAATTCTTTCAATATTATCTTCATTAGTTAGTAAACCGTGTATTACACGATTTGAATATATTAAATATTAAAAATAATAAAAATTTATTCCGTATAAAATGATGTGTCAAGGTAAGATTTAATTGAAAAATATTTATCTTGACTATTTTAGTTTATCATGATTTATTATAATCTAAAAAAACCTTTTATCGTACAACTTATGAATCATGAGAGTATCTTTTGTCCATTTACACTAAAAAAATATTTTCCTTAATTATTGATTATCTAGTGTAATCCCATCAAACTTACAATAATACAAATTACATAACAATCACAATCAAATTATACTCTAAGACCTAAGTTTTTAATTTATGTTTGAGTGTATACCGGTGATAGTTGCGAAGGAAAATTTATGGGGGTTGTGGGGAAAAAAGATACAACCCTTATAATATTTTTTAAAATAGTTTTAAATAAAAAAAAGAGAAAATATAATGATCAAAATATTCAAAAAGTTTTATTTAATTTAAAAAATAAAGAAAAAATAATGTTTGTAATTTCTTACTATAAATATGAGGATGAGAATGTGAAATTTAATTCTTACATATTATATAAGGACCAAAATGTACAACTTATATACTTCACGGGCATAAACAACACCTTTTAAAAACCCAGGGTCCCCAACGTGACACAGGCCTTTAAAAGCTCCCCTCACACAGATTCAACACCACCATTTTACACAAACCCCCTTTTATCACCCTTTAACCTCCACCCACATTCCTCTACATTCAACACTCTACCACCATGGATCATTACGACTACAATTACGACTACGTAAGTCAAACATTCTAACACAAGCAATCGATTCACCACCTTCGTTAATTTCTCCATAAATTTGTTGTTGATTTGTGTTGATTCACGATCTCGCAGGACTACAAGCGAAACAACGTTCCGGCGTTCGGAAGCTGGGATTGCAACGACGATCTACCGTTTACGCAGTGTTTTGAGTCTGCTAGACAGGCGGGGTTGCTTCGGTATAGTTATTCTGAAGATCGCGATCTGTATGTTACCGGAGATTTGTATGATAATAATGTTGTTACTCCGGCTATGATCGTTGTTCCTCGTCGAACGGTAATTTTTACTACTTTCATCTTCAACAATTTAATTACCATCATTAGAATTAACACTCATGATTTGGTTGGGGACAAAAGTGTCTTCTAATATTTGGTTCTATCTTAAATAGAATTTTTTTAACGGTAAATGTACGACCCTGGTTCGGATGATATGTGATAGTTTAATTGGGACCACCTATTTGTTTTCAGTCGGGACCGTACTCCCAATCCTCTCTCAGTAGGAAATTTTGAGAAAACCTACTGGCTTAACTCCAAACATTTTTACTTAAAGTGAGACTTAACCTATGAACCTATGATCTATTTTGTTTACATGTTATGAGTATTTCACATTAACCAGTTGGCTAAGTATCATTGGTTCCATCTTAAATAGATAGTTAAAATATTAAGATCTCTTGTCTTTATACCAAGAAAAGTAAAAAAAACGGTTTTAGGTTGAGTTAAAAGGTTTTCACACAGTTTACTTATTCGGTTCGTTTAAGTTCGAGACTGATGTATGAGTTTTCTTTCGGGGAAAATATGAAGCTCTAAGGTTTCATACTCAAATCTTAAATAGATAGTTAAAATCTTAAGATCTCTTGTCTTTGTACCAAAAAGGTAAAAGAAAAAAACGGTTTTAGGTTGGGTTAAAAGGTTTTCACACAATTTAGTTATTCGGTTTGTTTAAGTTCGAGACTGATGTATAAGTTTTCTTTCGGTAAGATACGAAGCTCTAAGGTTTCGTACTCAAATAGTTAAATTGGGTGAGCAAATGACCATTTATGATCCAAAATTTTTTTGTTTAGCGAGTGAGTACACTGTGCATTAAGGGTTGTACACTAAGTGTGAATATTAAATCATGAGTGTGGAAAAGGGGTGGCTTTTAAAATGGTAAAGTTTGACTTGTACTTTATGGTACAACAGCGGAAAGCAGGAGGGTACCCGCATGTGAAAGAGGAGAAAAAAGACGCATGGGTGGTCTGTGACTATGAATACGACTACACTTACGATTGTGACGCCAAGGAGCCACCTAGCCCCGTTAGTGTAGCAACACCACCGCCACCACCACCAGCGGAACAACAACGAAGGCACGTTAAACCGAAGGCCGTAGACGAAGATCTGTACCGGATCTCGCCCACGCTCCTCCGGTCGAAGCCTAGAAGGGTAATTTCATAAATTATTTTAATACGTCTAACTCATACATTATTTTAATCATACTCGTAAATCTACACATACTTTACACTGATCGAGTCACTCGATCAATTATTATGTTTTTTTAAACAACTATTTATTTCTAAAATGTTTAATCAGAAAAGTTAAATTTGAAAAAAACATTTATAACCAGTGTTGTTAAGACCGGATCGGACCGGCCGGTCCGACCGGTTCGGCCGGGAATCGGCGCCTGGTCCGGTCCGGTCAAGGGGTATTCGTTTTTTGAGGGTTGAACCGGCCGGTTCTTCCCGAGTCAGCGGTCGGGCCGGGAAAACCGGACCGGTTCGGGCCGGAATCCTTTTTTTTTTTTTTTTTTAGTTTTAATGGGTAAAAACGTGGTGTTAAACCATAAATCAAGAGCAAAAAGCAAAAAACCGGCTTCACGCGGACCCGGTTTATTTCGAACGACATTCGTGTTCGCATGGCGTGCGACCCAAATTTTCCAGCCAGAAACCCGTTTTTGCACCCCCCTGCGCGCGGGTAGGTCATGATGTAAAAGGTATCATAAAGACATTCAATACCTTTCACCTTGTTATCACATATAAACACATAATGTTTTATTTGTTACACCAATGTGGGACAAGAATGTTAGATTCTTAGAGAGACTCCCTTTACACCCTTATTTCCAACATATATTTAATTACATATATAAATATAATTAAAATATAGTTAAATCCGGTCCAACCGGTCCGACCGGTCCGACCACCAAACCAGTAAGGCGTCCGATTCGACGTCCGATCCGGTTCTGAAAACATTGTTTATAACCACTTTTGGGGGATTCAATTATTATATGATTTGATTATTGTTGTTGTGTATGCCATGTGAGTGACGGTGTGTGAGGAGTAAATGTAATGTAGAGTAATGTTATGGGGGTGTTAAATCAAATGATCACACATCACGAGTCCGCTGACACATTTGCATCATTTCCCCGCAATTGTAGGCACGTAATTACACATTTTTGTCTATTTAACCACTATTTTTATTAACTTTTGGGGACCCACTTTTACTATGCGTATAGACTGTATAGTCAACACTGGTTTCATTGTCAATCAATATTTTGGATTTTTTTATAAGGTTAATAAACTAAATATATTAGAAAAAACTAATATACTCATTATTTTAAGAGAAAAAGTCTATAGTCTATTTATCTAAGTTTTATATTTAAAATATTTAATTTTTAAAAAAATAGACAAAAAGTCACTACATAAATTACTTGAATTTTGTCAAAATTATTGAATTTCATATTTGGTTTTTTCTACCTTTTCATTTTGACTGATTTAAAAGCTAACTAGTTATTATTATTTTAAAACGATCTTCAAAACTAATTTAGTGATTCTTTCAGGTATTTTAACAATGGTAAATTAGGCATTTTTCTTAAAAATTAAGAAAATAAATTGGGTTATAAGATGTTCACTCTATTTTTTCATTTAAAAGTACCCATGTTTTATTAAACAAGTAAACATGTTTGGAATCCCATCTTTTTTTACTCTATAAGTTGACAAAATAAAAGTCAAAATTAATTTAGTGACTTTTGATATGTATTTTTACCGTGTTTTTTTTAAATGCAGAAGAAGTGGGGATTGTTTTCAAGCTGCATGCAACCAACTTGTGTTATGTGAAGAAGGTACATATTATTGAGGCAATGCAAGTGATTATTATTACAAATAGTTAAAGGATAGGCTCCTGTTTTTGTTCGTAAATGGGCCTATGACCCAGGCCCATAAAGCCATGAAATGATGACATGTGTTAATTCATAGTGTCGTGATGATGATGATGATGATGATATTAAAGCTGTTTCCCAAACACACTCGTTGGTTTTTCTATCTTTTGTTGGGAATCTTTCTTTTGAATTTCGATTTCCTCACTTTATTGTAATTATTTATTGTAGTATTGTACAAGTAAGGTTATGTTTTCTGATTTCTTAAATCCTCTTAATTTTTATTTTTAAATTTTTGATTATTTTGTTACATTATATTACTAGGTTATAATCCCGTGTAATACACGGGCTAAATAAATTTACTGTTACATGGTTTATAATATTAAAAGTTATGTCTTAATAATATGGATTGAGTAAACCCATGTATTACACATTTGAAAATTTAAAGTTAACATATTTGAAATTTTAATTACGGATAGTTTTTATTAATAAATAACTATTATAGCATTTGTAATTAAGAGAAGAGAGAAGTGAGAAAACCAATTATTAGATGGTCTAGAATGGTGACAAGTGTCCTGATTTATTTTTATTTATTAGTATAGAGATTTAGAAATATGACTTTGACATTTAATAGAACGAAGATAAAGACAGACATCAGTGTTACACTTCATGAAGAAGATATAAGTATTTTTGAAGGAAAATGTCTACCGGAGAGATACTCAGTCATAACAAATATGTTCTCTCATATATGACTAGCGTGTTTTGAGAGTAATGGTTGTGAACGTGAACAAAACTCTACTGTTAAAAATGCTTGAGTGAAAACAATTCTATAATGAGAAACCTTATGAAAAGTTTCACTCGGGCAAAAAAAGCCAAGCAATGAGCTTCTTATAAGCAAAATAAAAAATATTGGTTCGTATAAGAGACCAGATATCTATAAAAACATATTGATATTACGAAAAACATATCAATTATATGTTACAAATTGCAACGAGTTAGGTAAGCTTCCTAAGGGTATTGCATCTGTTCTACGGGGCTAACTAAGGGCACGACCAACCAACCGATTGGTAAAACAGGCCTCCTTTGGTAAAATCTCCTTCGCCTCGTGCAATTAAAAAAACTGATTTTTACATCTTTCTAAAGATTTGGGATCATATTCATCTCTTTAAGCTTCCGTTGAATCAAGAAATATGTTTGATTGTCACTCTTTTTGATATATTGAAGGGTCCTATTAACGTGCATCTGGTAGAAATTTAGCCTAAGAATTCGCCGATTATGAGTTGGTTATCAGTTTATTACACTAGGCAAACCGGTCGATAGATTTTGGTTCTTTTCATTTGATTTAATTCATGAATCAAGAGGAACACTTTAAATGGCAATGAAACTCATATCACTTTGTTAATTCTTGCTTAGAAAATTATAAAACAACTGTACGCATGCAGCATATTTTGACAGTTTTTGTTTCCTAAATCCCACACCAGATGAAGCAGCTTTTGTGGTGGTGGTGTGCCATGAACCACCAGGATGCATGATTATTTGCAAGACAAACTACATATATTATTAATCTTTCGGGTGTAATTTTGTGTAATCATCTTTGTTCGTTAAAAAGAAGCTTAATTGTATAATACAGAGGTTGTGAGTTCTAATCTCGCCCAAAATGCAACAGGAAAAAGCTTGTTAAAAGAAACCTTGTAATACAAAAGCTACAAACACTTTAGGAAAAATATAACATAATTGAGATCATTAACAAAAACCGATGACTGGCCTTTATTCTTCTTAACATAGACGATTAAAGGAAATCCTTAACAACAAAATCACTTCTTATGTCGTAAAAGCAGTATACAAGGACCTGTTGGTTTCAGGCCAAAGATTATACTCAAAAACTCATGCATTTTCATTACTTGCAAAACATACATATAAATAGACTAAAAAATAACATGCAAATATAAGTCACTACTCCTATAAAATAGACCACTACTTAACATCACCCACTACTCCACTACCTAGACTAATTAAAAATTATAAACTTGTAACATACTTTAATTAAAACATGACTCAAATACTAGACTCGTGACCCGTAACTTGACCCGACTTGACCCGATCAAGATTAACCCAACAGGACCAACCTTTCATCCCGTTTATGATCAAGATTCAATGCTTTCATCATGTCTTGGACTCGTATAGTAGGGGAGTGACTTTATTACTCTGATCAGTGTGATATCACACGTAGTATACCTCAAGAGCATGCACGTGTAATGCAACGGAAATCAAGACCAAAACTTCTTATTCGGTCTCCTCCTCGCATACATCTCTCTATTTCTCTCTTCTTCCCCTCTTTTAGATTTGGTTCATGAAGGTCCTTCCATAAGGACTTTTGCCTTTGGGAATGAGTGAAGTTTATGGAGAATTTGGTTCCCATCACTTAGGCGTGCCCATTGCACGTGCACTAATCTAGACATGTAAGCGAACTTTGTAAACCGTTCGACAAGAAGTTCAATTCATGTATATTCTTTTATTTAATAAATAAACAAACATCAACAAAATTTTTGTTCTATTTAGGTAAAAGAACGGACGTGAAACATGTCCAATTCATTCATTTATGTTTGTAACATTCTTTTATTATTTTCATTTATGCTCATTCGTTAAAGATATTCAATGTTTATTTCTATATTCATCTAATGATGTTTGTCTTTAATTTTTGTTTATTTCTATTCGTTATTTATGTTCATGTATGTTATTCCATTCTACTGTATTAAAGAACAAAAATAAACGAACAGAAACAAATTAATTTTATTAACTAACGAACTTGTGTTTAAATACTCATTATAATAGTTTGTATATTTAGTTAAAGTTAAATAAACAAATAAACAATCACAAAGTTACTCCCATTTTACAAGCAATAGTGATTGAGTGGACTGTCATTTGAACAGTTGATTTAACACTGAGATATCTACTCACAGCTTTTATGATTGTCTCAAATTTCTTTTACTTATTTGGCCATATGATAGAACTTTATCGACCACAAAATTGGCAATTGTAATTTGAGATTGTTTTACAATATTGATTTCGCTTTATTAATATTATTTATTAAAATGTATGTTGTCGTCGCTGCCTCCACTACGATCGTTGTTGTTGTCGCCACTACTACCACCACAAACCCTGTCATTGTCTTTGACGACGACCATTGTTGCCGTAATCACCACCGCCTTTATTGTTGTTGTCACCCCCGCCTTCTGACGCCCCATTGCTATTACGGGTTATTCGGCTGTTCACCCGTTTTGTATATAATAAAATTATAATTTATAATAGCCTAATTCGCCCTTTGCAGACCATTTGTCATTCAATCATTTTAACGTTCTGTACTTGTATTCTTTCGTCCATAAATCATAACCCTAGCTGCAAGCCAAAAACCATTTTCGTATTCATCGCTCCCGCCTTTCAAGTCCGTCGATAGTTTGCCCTATCTAAACTCGTTCAATCCTTAGTTTCGCGGCTTCCGACACTGCTAGTTAGTAGTTTGTGTTCGTCGCTATTGCCTCTCAGCACGTACGTGTTACTAAGAAGGTTATACTTAATCGTATTAACTATTAAATGAGTCGTGTCACGTAACCTATTTATTAAAGATATATGTGTTCATGTTTAAGATGATATATTTAGTTAATCGTGTTGTGTTTAGATTTAATATTTGTGTTGATGGTGTCGTGTTGTGTATGACCTTTTTAACATAATACATGACACATTTTGCTTGCGCTAGTTGCGGAGGTGACACCGACATCTGTTAGGTGGTGACGATGTTGCCTAACGCGGTGGCGGCCATGGAGTTGTGACGAGGGTGATAGATTATAATTCTTTTATAATTGTTTTATCACTTAAATGCATTACATATTCAAATTTATTACGTAGATTATAATTCTTTTATATTCCATGTCCTTTCGAGAAATTGAAGTTCCAAATCCAATTTCTTAAATTCCAAACTTTTGACATATTTCAATTTCTTCAAAATTCCGCGAATCAACCATCCCTTGGATCGATCTCAGCTCGTTTACAAATTTTGCTCATTTACACGCGTCGATTTCAATTGAGCTTCGAGCCATGAACGTTATAAACAACTATTACATCAATATTTATAGCTGAATTAGAATTTGGTTTCAATCCGATTCTAAATCATTGTTAATTATCATTTCTCAAGTATCAACAACAATACTAGGTCATTTCAAACTATTCATTGTGTCCTTTTGACACTTTAACAAGTTAATATATTCGTATACATACATGATACATGTGACACATATTATTTTGCATATACATAGAAGTCATAGAAATCAACACGTAGGAAACAGTTGCGGCCGAAGAATCGGCAGCGACAGGTAATACGCCTCCATAAACCGCCCATCCGCCACCATCTTCATAATAAACCTCTTCAATATCACAAACGGACAAGCCACCATCCGCCACCGCATGCTCACCCTCCGGCACTTGTTACCGAGGCGGACCGTTCTGCTCCTCCGCCTTCTCAGCCTCCGGCGGGGGCGGCACCACCCGACCATGGTGGTGGAGTTGGCAAACACCGAGATGGTGATGGCTCCTCTTCGGAACATTGGTTGATGAATATTTGTGTTGAGGTGGTTGTGGGAATTGTGGTATAAATAGGGTGGCAATGGTTTATTTTATATTATTTTTAACGGCGTTTGAAACTACCCAATACGCGAGTGACAATGGTTTATTGATGGAGATGGTGGTCCAGTGGTTTGGAGATAAATGATCATGATGATTATGGTGATGGGGCTCGATGAGGTTAGAAAATTAGGGGGTGTGATGGTGATGATTAGTGAAGGTGGTTCGTGTTGTTCTTTTTCATATGTTTATACGCACTAATGTACTTTTAACAAGGCTAATTATGATTACATGTGTGCTAACAAAGTTATTAAGTAGGGCTGATATAACAGGTCGGATATGACACGATAAGACACGAACGTTATAAGTGTTGACACGAACATGATACAATAACTAATCGTGTCATTTTTTTTCCAAACACAAACATGGATCTGTTTCTAAACAAGTTATACAATAAGGCCTATTAAGAGACACGATAAAAATCACATATTTTGTGAGAAAAAAGTTGCGAGAAATGCATAAAATCTTAAATAATACACAAAACTTAACATTATAATTCTTGATATATTTGAAACAAAGTCCACAGAAGTGTTAATCAACCAATAGCGTAATTTAAAAAGGTTCGTTAACAGGTGGAGTCCAGAGAGGCAGGAGACACGATCAGTGGTATAGTGGTGGTCGTATTTGATTGAAGTGGTTGGGCAAACGATAGAGTTTTTAAAGTGAATGTAAACAACGATGACATATATCAATATCATAAATATATATTTAATTATTTAAAATAAGCTATATATTTAATAGGTTAACAACTTTTTAACCTGTTAATACATGATTTTCATTGTGTCATAAACTGTCAACATGTTAATACCATGAAACCTTAAGTTCAAACACGAAACCTTTTAATTTCGTGTTGTGTTAACAATTACGTGTTAGAAATTATCAGCCTTACTTTTAAGTTGTCAGTGCGATGTGTTCTAAAGAAAAAGGTTAGAGTTTAAATGTTGCGTGATATATATTTTAATATATTTATTTTAGAAAATTTAGAATTGCCGTTGAAGAAAAGAAAGCTGTTAAATTCAGATGAAAACTATTTTACTTTGTTTTATCTAAATGTATTAACTTCATTTTTATGTGTTATTTACCTATGACTTATTAAAATTATTTAAAATAAATAAAAATTTTGCCAATCTAGTTTTTCTATAGGTGATATTTAACTCTTTTGTAAAAAATATTAAATAAATCTCATTTTAATTAATTTAAGACTTACGATAAAGTTATTAAAACATAAAATTGCGTGTATAAAAACTAGTTTAGTGTCTTTTTAATGCATTTTTATACGTTTATTAACTTTTGTACATCAAAATTAGTTTAAGTGACTTTTACATAAAAGCTAATATTAAGCCCCGACGTTGCAGCGTAGAGCGTAAAATATTGCCAAGTAATATCAATGACACACAAAGTCAGTGACTACCAATACCAGAAAAGTTTGTATTAGAAAAGAAATAAAAATGACAAAAACAAAATCGAATGAAAAGTAGACGTAAATACATTAAACCACACACATAAAACGTAAAACAATTAAAAACAATAATTAAGTCAATTTAGGACCACACATGTTTTGACAAGCCCGTTAAACGAAAAAAAATAGGCGTAACAAAGTTTAACCACACGCGCACGTTACACGTGTTAACTTTCAAAATTTAGACCGAAATGTAAAATGAAAAATTATAAATGATGAAAGGTATAAGGGATGAAAGTTAATAGTGAAAACTTATAAGGGCTAAATTGTAAAATATATAAAAGTATTAGGTTCAAAATAAAATTTTAAAAGAATCAAATAATTGTACCACATGCATAGAAACATGTACACTTAACTTGATAATTAGAATATATACTAGCATTAAGGCACTCGTGTTAGGGCAGTAGGCGTAAACCCATGGGAAGTATCAACAATGTCACATCACCTTTCAGCAAACATCAGCAACAGAAAGCTGGTATTAAAAAAATAATAATAATGAAAAAATAAAACCAAACGGAAAGTAGACGTAAAAACGCTAAACCACGCATGTGAAACGTAAAACATTAAAAATATAACTAAGTAGATCTAGGACCCACACGTTGCGACGGAGATGTTAAACGGGAAAAAATAAGCGTAACGGCGTTGAACCACACGTGGACGTTACGGGATGTTAACTTTCAAAATTTAGACCGTAAATTGAAACATTTGTAAAAGATGAAAAGTATTAGGACTAAAATTTAAAAGTGAAAAATTATAATTATGAACTATATAAAAGTATTAGGTTTAAAACAAAAAATTAAAAGGGAAAAAAATATATGTATAACCTATTATGCACATGATACAACATGATAATTAGTAATATTTAAATAAAAAAATATGTTTTTACAATATTAGTTCCAATATACATAATCAATTTATTGTACACACATTGAGCATTTGAGCGGCTAGAAGTAGAACTTGTCTGAGTTCAAGATATTGAAAAAGATATATTTTGGGTGACCCAATAAGAATTCATATCGAAAGCCCGTTTCAGTGCTAGTATAGTAATATACTACTTAGCTCATATCACAAGTCACTACCACTTACAGTCATCCCCTATAATATATAGCAAACACTCATATTAAAATGGGCCGCCTACTCTGCATGCACTTATCATACATTCATTGATTGACATACAATCTACTTTAATAAACTAAATGTTTATGTGTCACCTTATATTTTTCTAGCTCATTCATTTAAGCTCTATCTAAACATTATACATGTATAATAACTAGAATATAAGTTAACATTTAATAAATCATTAAATACTAATTATATTATTTGTATAGTTTCCAAATTATGAAACAAATTTTTTGATAATTTAAAAACATGCTTCTCTTTTATAATAAAGAATATTTTATATAAAAAGTTTTTTAAATAATGAAGTTTTTAATACAAAGGAATTTTAAAGAAATGACATTATTTAAAAAAAGTATTTAAATATTTTTTAAAGTGGTTAAAAACAATTTTTTAAAGCAAAAGTTTTTTAAAAACGAAAGTTTGAAAAAAAATAATATTATTTATTACCTAAATTAACTATTATACATAATTTTAATAATATTTTATCTCAAAAAAGTTATTTTTTTAGCTTTTAAATGTTAACAAATAACTGTTAATTTAGTATTTTTATTCAACCCGTGTATTACACGGGTTTCTAAACTAGTACAATATACATGTCGAGAAGGGAACGAATGTTAACCCTCTTTTATGGTGATAACCGTGTTTACTTCATCAAGATCAATCGAAATCATTATTATTATTTTTTTGAATAACATCATTACATATATATAATGTTATGGTTTTTGTATATTTTTATGTATTTTTGTAATTTACTAGTGTAAAAAAGTTATGATAGATGTAACTTACACTTACACCTTTAAATATTTGTCTAACTTATATCTATCATAACTTTTTTTACGCTTATAAATTTATACTTTTACATAAGAAAAACATAACATTATATATGTGTAATGATGTTACTTCAACAACAAAAAAATAATAATTTTATTTGATTTTGATGAGTTAAAACAATTATCTTATTTAAAAGTTAAAATAGAAATATAATTCGAGTCACAAAGATAACTAATGAAAAGTTGTTTGCATTTTATGATGAAAAAATAAATCAAATTTAAGCAATGAGATTTTCAAGAAGACAACCCCTTGGCAAGGGTTCGGGGCAGCACCTTTAGGAGCGCGGTGTAAGGGAACGTAACCGTGAAGATGGTATACAGATCGGTTTCTACATTTATCTAACGTTCAAACTTGAGAGTATTATAAGCCATGTGTTTTTATACATTCATGAGCACACACAAAGCTAAGTACAAACTTCTTCAAGTGACAACACTTTAAGCACATACAATTAGTTCCTTTTATCCTTTTCACACACACTTTCATGCTTTCAAATAAACTATTGATAAGCTAAAACCCCTACTTAACCTTTCAATGCAAGTTTGAACACATACATAAAGATGATGTATAACATCTGTTCGAGTCTATACATGTAAGCTTTTCATATTAGTTTCCGCTTCTAATGTTGCATGGACGTCTTGCCATTAGTAATATTCAATGGACTTTAATCTTATCGCTTTAAGTGACCCTTGCTAATCCCTTGTGTGAAATGGTCTGCCATACATGGACCAACCAAACTCAACATATATCACTATATCCAAGATTTAGCTCACAAACAATAATGTGTCCAAAACCTAAGTGTCTAGACTTGCCTCCATCCTAGGTGGTCCATTTTACAAGATAACTTCATTCATCAGTAATCTGTCTTTTACTTACTTTTTGAATATTTGATGAATCTATTACGGTCCTATAGTGTTTGTAGGCGCCTATACACGATGCATCTTCAATGAACATGTGAAACATTTACAAACTAAAGATTTAAGAAACAAATAACCTGATCATTTATAAAATATATGTGCTATATATAAGTCTATTACATAATTCTTGAATCGTATAGTAAGATTCTAATATGATTCGAATAACAATCAAATTGTTGATTTTTACTTTTTTTTAAACAACAAACTTACACTACTTTTAAACTACACCATTAATAATTAATTTCCTATCAGGTGACTACTTTTACTTAATTAAATGTGTTAAAGAGGTATTTTAAGCATAGCAACTATTGTTGATTTTTTTTTCATATTCCCCCATTATTATTAAGCGTTAATAACTTTTATATGCGGTATTATTTTTTTATAAAAATTACACCATTAAAACGAGTATTTTTTTCTTTAAAATGAATATCGTTATCTAAAAAGATAATATATTATACGTTTTTAAACTATAAGTTTATGTTTGTAATTGTGTCTTAAGTGCAGTTAATTGTGTCTTTTAGTTATTTTTTTGAATAATATGGGGTTTTAAAATGGTGAATTTTAAAAAAATATAATGGTAAAATAATATTGTTGTTATCTCTAGTATATAAAATACAATGATAAATTAACAACAAATTAATCTAATGAATTTCAAAAAATGACAAAAACAACACAAATGATATAAAACATAAAACACAATGATAAAATGGCTCATTGTGTATTTTATTTGTTATTGTGGTATCTTAAACATTATGAGTTTTAAAAAACATATTGATATTATATATAATTACAAATTAATAAATCATAATTTGAGTAATATAAAAGAATTGTGATACAATTGTAAATACAATTAATAAATGATTGTTTATATATTTAAGTAATATAATAATATGATAAGGATCAAATGAGAATGCTTAAATTTTGTGAGATCTCCGAAAGCTCATGAAAAACAATAATAAAAAATTATTATAAATTATCATATATTTACATTCTGATAATATTTAAAGAAACGAATTAACAATATACTATAAAAATAAATAATAGAAAAAGTTGTTAAATTGTTCAAATTTTTACTTATTTAAACATTTATTGATAGTACATTGAAAAACTATATAAAAATTAATAATAATACAAATAGCAAATTATTTTAAATTATCATATATTTACGTTCTGATAATATTTAAATAAACGTCTTAACAATATACTATAATATAATATAAATGCACATAAATTAATATGTTATTATCATTATTACTATATGCAGCTAATAAAAATTAGCATATTTTTATATTACTAGTAGGTTGACCCACGTGATGTGACGTATGCCATCAAGTCTTTTTTAGAGCACACAATCTAATCCAACCTCTTTTAAACACTGATTATATTTGAGTATAATTATTATAAATCGTTGTTGTAGTAGTAGTAGTTGTTGTTATTATTATTATTATTATTATTATTATTATTATTATTATTATTATTATTATTATTATAACTATGTAAATGTCTACTAATTATATCTTTAAGTATTTAACTAGGATGATATTTAACTAAATATATTATTTAGTTATAAGAATATAAATAGAAAATTTGGAAATTAAATATTAATTTTAACTGAAAGTATTATAAATAAGATAATATTTAATCTAGTGAATTAAATAACCTAATATGTATTAAATAATATATTAATTAAAAGATTTTATTAGATGGGAGTAATTTAGAAACTATTGCATAAACACTTGTTTATGTTACTATTTATATTATATATTAATAAATATTATTATTATTGTTGTTAAACTATCTATATCGATCTCTTGCCAGCTACTCAAATGGGACCTTCATGATCAATTTTTATGTATAATATTTTTTATAGTTAAGTTTGGTTTTCCTATTTAAAGTTTGGCAAAAATAACTATTTTCCTCTAAAATATTAAAAACATTAATTATCTTCAAAAGTTTTTAAATTGTTTCAATTTCAGTCCATAACTTTTAATTAGTTGTTTCAACTTGATCCAATATAATGGAGCTTTTGACTGAAATTGAAACAATTTATTAAACTTTTGAAGGTAAGTAGATGTTTTTAATCTTTTAGAGAAAAATTGTTACTTTTTTCAAACTTTAAGTAGCAAATTTGAAATTAACTTTATTCTTTATTTATAAAAATATCTAGACACCAAATACGCGTTTATCATCTTCTTCTCCATCTTTTGTCTAAACTTGAAACAAGCTATATATGTAAGAATATATTCACAGATTGTAGTCTAATGCAAATTGGATGATTTCAAAGAGTTTGCTTCATGTGACTCATTGGGACCACTTTCCATGTGCAAATTTGCAGTGATTTTCTTTTCCTCTATTTTCACACAAAATTAAGCTTCACCATGCATTAAAACCATAGATTTTAATTCATCTATCATGCTTTTATGCCAAAATAAACATATCAAATGCCTAGAGGCCCACATTTCAATTCAACTACTCTAAAAAGGGGGGCTGCATGCTTTGTTTGATTGAAAAACAAAACAGTTTAAATAGTTGTTTCTAAAACCTTCTACACAGTTTTAACATACATCAAATCATTGATTTCAAGAAGGTAGATTCTTTCCTAAATTCACCGAAGGTGACATAGTGGTAAGCGTTAATTCAGTTCGAATCTAAATTCTAGTAGTTTTGCCTGAAACCTACTTAAGGTCACCATTCCCGCTTTAAATACGTTTCATCTGGTCTTAATGGTTAGCATGGTATTTATGATGTGAGGGTTTTAATAACGTGTTACCACCCCAAACTTATGCACGCCACCTACAACTCAAACGACTGTTCGACAACAAACTCAAACAGCTGTTTAAACAGTAAGAAGGGCATGAGATTTGACGTAACATGCAAACAGTCTTTTCGTCTATGCTCAAACGGCCGTTTGGCCTTCAAATAGTCATTTTACATGTTTTCAAACGGCTGTTTACAGATGATGTGGGTACACCTTGGCCCATGAGAAAAAGTATTTGCAGGTAAATTCTACAATGAGAGAACTATGAGTGTTTATGGGACTGTTAAATCTGTGCATATTCAAACAAATGACAAATACAAACAAAGCCAAGAAGCAAAGAATCATTATGACCTCTTTCCAAGAACTGAAAGATAACACAAAACCCCAAAAACTCACAGTGCTCAGAATGATACACAACGTTCAAATCCCAACAAAATTTACAAACTCCATATCTTTAACAAGGAATTCAATTCAATTCAATTGACTCAACTTATATAGTTCATGTTTCCATTTTTAGCAAGAAAACTTACCTATGGCAAATACATCTATAATGGTAAGCACTATTTATCGGGTCATTCCCTTCAACCGGAACTTGTTCGGCTCTGCACCGCGACCTGCACCCCCTGCACTCGTTGTACGTGCACGTTGGCTTCACCGACCCGATCATTGATCTTCTCTTCATCATTGTGTTGCTTGTAATCTAAGTTATTCCATGATGAGTTAGTAAGAAAAATGTTATAAATGTCATAAAACTAGACTAGCTAGTTAATGTGAATATTTTGCATGATTTTACATGCAAAATGCTTATGGAAAGAATTGTACTTTCTTCACCTGCAAGTTTAACTCTTTTTCAGTTGCAGAATTCTGTTGAGGAAGCTGTGCTAGTGTTCTGGACCCTGCAATTCCTGAAATTGTACATTTGCATTCACTTAGATGCTTTAAGTAGTTGTACATAACTACATATGCATATTAGCATAAAGCTACACCAATATTGGTGCATTTTAATATTTTATCATAGCAAGAAGATGCACACAATGACTCAATGAAGCATATCTTGCATCAATTTCAAGTGAAGCAACTCTAAATCTTGAGAATTGTCAAGATTAAAGTAAGCAAGAATGACAGATTAATGAATTTTACGCGCTTTTCCCTTTTAGAAAAAGGAAAAAGAATTCAAATCTTTGTGAAGTTTTAAATCTAACTTAATTTATGATAATTGAGGATAAGGTGTGTAGATAGAAGGACAAAAGAAAAAAGAAAAAGAAAGAATGAATAGAAAATTGACCTTGGAAGACAAGTGTTGCCCAAATGAAGAAGAAGAGTAAGTTGAATTTTAATGTGGAAGCCATTGTTGTGGTTTGAAGAACACATGAATTGGTAGTCATATATATTTGAAGATGTTAATGATAAGAGTGTGAGTATGAACGATTTGTGGTCAAATAGGGACCATAAGAGATAAAATGAGAATCTAAAAGAGTGGCACAATACAAATTAAATAGTGAAAATAAATAAATTAATAAATTTAATATTAATAATCATCATATCACTTTTCGCCTAATGTTGTAAAGACATTGGTTTGTTTAGAGTTTAGGTTTGATCATTCATAACAATGGTGGGAGTAACACTTTATTGAACTCTATGGCCTCGTATACAACATTAGCAAACAACTCACATTTACTCTAATACGCGGGTTATAAATATGTCTCTTGTAATTGTAACATACACGTTATGATAAATAAACTTTTTCTTGTTGGTCCTTGACATATTGTCTAGATCATAGAGATTGAGTGAACCATGCAAATATGACCACATTCTTTCTTTTCTAGCAAGTTTTAATTGTATTGCCTTGTTCATGTGGGCGTTTGGGAGATTGTCAATCAAGTATGCATTTGAGGTTAAGATTGTGCCTTTCATAATTTATAAAGAACAATCTGTGTGGTTTACTTAAACTAGAGGAAATCACACAATTCTTGAAGGACTATTTGTTGTGATTGTAGGTGGTAGAAACATCCACAAAAATTACGAGTGTAGTTAATATGGTGTTTTTCAACATCCCATTGTGAGTTTAGGAGGTTAGTACTAGTAATAGTTATTAGTTATTGAAATCTTGTCAGCATGAAGAGGTCCATCCCTTATTCCAACTTATTACATGAAAAGAGTTACGTTTATTTTGATGATAATTAGAATGTTGAAACCGATGAAAATCATAAGTGTCATGATGTGCAACATCGGTATATAGAAGTCGACAACAAGCCTATATAAGCTCCAAACAATATGGTAGAAGTTACAAAATACTTCAATGTGGTGGAGAATTTAGAAATCAAGGAAGTAAATAACGAATGAGAACCAAAAAGAGAAGGTAATAGCATCATTTTCATATATTCTTATGGTGAAGGGTGTTTAGATATGAATAAAATTAACTGCTTGGAGAAAGTTAGAAAATTAACAAGCCATATAACTCATCAACCAAAACTTTCTACCCTAAAAATCAAGACGAGTATTCTAGTGAGGGAGAATGATAAGGCACAAAAACCCAATCAATAAAATCATATGTGAGTCGAGGTAACAAAATAATATGCAAAACGGTGAGAGTCTGATAGACACCTGAAAAATGACAATAAATTAATCTGAAATTAATTTTGAAGATTTCCTTTGATTACCACCGACTAATGCAATTCATTAGTTGTTACATTGATTTCTTTGATCTCAAATATAATAAAAAAATGTTACAATTTTTCCAATAAAAGGAAGCCTCAATGATTTACACATCCAATAGTCTTTCATTTCTTCTTGAAGTGTGTTTCTCTATTCTTTTCTACTTAGGATACTTTTCTATGAAATTTGGTTATTTTTCTAAGAAGCTATATAAATTGTTGTATATGAATTCATCTTATAATACTTTATCTTTATGTATTATGAACTAATTAGTTACTTTATTTTTTAAACTTTTTTTCTTCCTTTCTATTGATTCGAGGTCCCCAACAGACAAATGCCCATTTTGTACCAACTATGAGGTTATTGTGTCTGTAGCATCCAAAATTACCAAACTACACACGATGTTTCTTTCCATATTCAAATAAATCAATGGCAAAATGGGAGATTTACGTTCCAACTTTTTGTATGTTACGAAGAGTCTAGAGTGATTTAGATTCCCCTCCACCAACAAGATTGTTTGAGGGTTTTTTTTATTTAGTTTTTTAAACTTATAAAAATCATTTGTGTGATATATAATTCACATGAAAACCCTAGAAGAATGTGGAAGGGATAGTTGCCAATCTAGCATGATGGACTGTATTAGAAACATTATTTATTCTAAATAAATAATATCCGAAAAGGGAGAGGTGTCTTGTCAGCAATAAAAATATAATTTATTTATAGTATATATTATAGAAATCTTCTAAAGTAACTTCTACATGCACATTAAAGAATATCATCATTTAACACCAAAATAAAGTGGTTTCATTCACCTTCCTATAAACCTATTTGTCACCTTTCATTTCTAGCCAGTGTTTCAAATTTTTATATGTTCCACTTGTTAAAAGTAAAAATACTACCCTCCTTAAACCCTTTTAAAATGTTTAGATTCTAATCGCAACATTGGGACCTTGGTTTTATTTTAAATAATAAATAGCCTTAAGTTATATAATGTGTTAAGTAAAAACTTATATAGGGTGCTATCTTTAACCTTCTAGTGTCTAAAACTTAGTACTCGTGTAGTTATAGGTGTTAGCGTCAATTGTACAAATGTTGTGAATCCACTAGATGAGACGTCTGAAGCTAAAATGTCTTGTATGGTTTGATTGGTGATTTTCAAGTCTTCAGAGCACATATGCGTTACGGCATAAATTGTACTAACATAATACGACCTAATCTTGTATGCATGATGTGTCATTTTGTACTCTAGACTTTGATAACTTGATGCCATTTTCACTTGGGACCATTTGTGAACATAAAACGCCTAAAATGGACCATCACAATTCATGATTCATGACATATAACGTTAGACATGTTTGTTCTAAAATTACAATATAATAAAAAAATGTATAAATCTTGTTCTTTAGATGGTACATGGTTGAAAGATTATTGGTCTCCATAGGGCCAACTAAATCTTTTGTAGGTTTAAAGTGAGTTTTAAGTTGAGGCAATTTCGTAAAAAGGTTATTTAGTTATCATCCTAATGAAATGACAAGTTCCTAAAATTATCAACCTTAATTAAGTTACGTAAATGAAATGAAAAAAGGAATTGAAGTTTTTATAAGGTTATAACTTATAAGTTCCAAATTAAAATATATCACAATACATCATGATGCAACCGGTACGACCTAGCTACAAGTAGTCTAACATCGAGGTAGTTATATTCTCTAGATATTTCTCACATGAAAAAATATAAATTATTTATTTGTTTGATATATAAAGTTATTGGCTTGATACAAAAATATTGACCAATTTACATTCTATGGTAGAGAGATTATAATATATTTATTTAAATTTTGATGTATTCTTCGGCGGTTTGAGGCAGTGGTCGAGTGACGATGCTCGATGGTCGGTGGGTGAAATCGATGGATGAATATAAGAGAAAATGGAGTGAAGGAAAAAGGGAAAATAAAATAATCAGATGTTTGAGCTCTTTTGACCTAAATTTTATTTTTGACAATATTAACGAAAAGCCATATGCAAATCCCATCATTAATCCGTCAGTGATTACCAATGGATTGAAGTCAGACCTTGTGATCATAAGTCTTTTGGGTCTTATTGGTGCTATCATGTATTAGTGGGGTGGTTTAGTTTATACAAAGTTATATTAGACTATAACAAGTAATTAGTGGGGCTAGCCCACTTGATAGAGGTTTTGCCTTTTAAAGGGGAGTTATGTGTTCAAACCCAAACAATGGTGTTATTTTGTGTAATGTAGGAGTAGGATTCATTTGTCGTTAAAAAAATTGTTGTTAAAGACAATTGTAAATTATTAATGGTACACTTTTGGGCCTTAACGAGCCTTGACAAGTGTTAGTGTGTTGCTTTAGATTACATAAAATTATAACAATTCTTTTTTTTATTTTTTTTAATGTAGAGGCTTATGTGTTAACAATGGTACACGTTTGGGCTTTAGTAGGCCTTAACATGTACTATTGAGTTGGTTTAGGTTACACAAAATCCCATTAAGTCATAAGAAGTTATTTTTGTGTTAAAGACACATGTACATTTTGGTGTTAGTGTACTGTTCACATATCCACATAAATTTGTAACAAGTTATTTTGGTGACAAAGATATATGCATGTGTTCTTAATGGTATACTTTTGGGTCTTAATAAGTCTTACCAAGTGTTAGTGGTTGGTCTAGTTTATATAAAGTTACATTAGATCATAACATGTATTCTGGTGTTAGAGACATCTATATATGATTAAAGGTATACTTTTGAAGTCAATAAGTCTTGACACCTGTTAAAGTCATTTAGGTATTTTAGATGATAACACACTTAAGAATATACAAGTAACTTATATTATATTTACGGACCTTAATGATAACTATATTATATTTATGTGTCTTATACTCTTATAGATGTGAACTAAATTGCATTTCAAATCTTACGCATAAATCATATTATACTTTATCAGATTTTACAAATTAAGATGAAAAGTAATACTAACAAAATAGAAAAATGTATATGTATAGGAAAATCTCGCACACATGGAAACTAACTCCTAGTAGGGCCTGCTACGGGTTCACTATTCAAATCCCACTCTAATATAAATCGTATTCAACCGAATCGAATTCGATTAACGAGATCGAATTTGAATTTAGAATAACCAAATAACCGAATTATTGGATCCCTCTTCCGAATCAAATTTGGATTAAAAAATGTATGATCAAGCTGATTCGAATAAACACTCGTTGTTGTCATTAAATTCCTCCCGATTTATTAGAACTTGGCCTTAGATCAGTCTTTTTCGTCATTTGCCACCACATGGTTTTCTTATTATTTAGTGTTTTTATGGCTTCTTTTCTTACTATTTTCATATTCTATGTTCTTCTTATAACAATGTATTTAGTGTTTTTCGCTCCGGTCTAAATGTCTATTTCCTCCCGGTTCATCCGCTATGTAGTATTAGAGATAATATATTAGTTAGAATTATTGTCATTTACGAGAAATAATTTGATTAAGTTTTTATTTTTCATATGTATCATGAATGTAGTCATGTATGTAATTAATTAATGATAAATAATAGTTCAAAGGACTGTAATATTTTATAAGAACTAGCATTAAGACTTGCACGTTGCAACAGTATAAATACTACTCGAATTTAAGTAGAATTCATATCAAGTTGGTGCGTTAAACCGTGAAACAAATAAATGTTATGCATCATAGTCGAAACTTTACATGAAAACTTTAAAGACTAATGTTGATAAAAATAAACCTAACACAACAGCAAGCTAGGGTATTTATAACAATTAAAATATAATATAAAAAACAAAACTATCACAATTGTACGCGTTGCGGCAGAGGCACTGTATAAAAATGGAACGTTAAAAAATTTATGTCCGAATGTTAAGAAATATAAGCACATCGGTACGGTAAAAAACGAAACGTAAAAAAGTATATAATAACAGTTCATATTTTAAAAAACTAAGCACATCACAGCGGAAAATTTAGTTTTGATGGTTTGTGAGAAAAAGAAACGAACCAAATTAAATTTAAAAGTTGTGCTGTCACAATCGTAAGGTTGCGAACTTACGATCCACAAAATTACACAGCAAGATAGAAATAGTTGAAAAGAGAAAAGAATATACACTTCGCAATAATATATATAAATTTTAATATATTTCATCTGACTTCATTTTAAATAAAATTTATATTAAAACGTAGATGAAAATAAGAATGTTACAACGTTTTAGTTTTCACGGCCGCTCAATTCGTTAATTCTATATTTCTATTCACGTGGATCTTCGTGTGGAGACGTGGAGTTATAAAGTATGGGCTCACTATAATTATATATTCCTTTACTATAAGCCCAATATACGGACCCGTATATAAAATTTTAAAAATCCAGGGCCTTAAAATTTTAACAGCCCAAGATTCTAGTTTATATTTTTTCTTAGTAGGCCCTAAAATTTTGAAAATAACACATTGATCAGAGATCTTTATTCTTTCACATAAACAACAGAAATTTATTGATAACACCCTCTAGTTCGACCAATTTCTTCGAATCTGTTACGAAAAACTCAAGGTTTTCTAACCACCGACGAGTAGTTTGTCATCGAAGAGCTTTCACGAGCCATTTTCTCATCAATCGGAAAGAAAAACGGATACAATTCATATCTGACATAACAACTGCTATATATAACTCGACAACCTTTCTTATTGTCACAAAAAGTCTCCCCGTTTGCAGTCTCTAAACACTGTCTACACAAAAGCGGTGACAAATCTCGTGTACACTGAGACAATGCATAAAGTGTCACGAAATCAGACAACTTAGTCTCCCCTTTCCCGATCCCTTTGCCCCCTGGTGCAGACGCCAATGTATTTATCTCATACATTAGCGCGCTCAGGGCGTGATTAAAAGTTTGTGCGTCAGTCACATTTTCAACATTAGAGTATATTGTCTCGTACCCCGTGTCCACTTGACCAAAAAACCTTTTTGTGTCATACCTTATGAAGCAATACTCATACCATAACCTAGCATCAACGCGGTTTGGACACATTGTTTTTATTTCTTTTGCGACGGTTTGGATGCAAGTCGAGCAGTCTTGGCTGGGCACGTCTCCTCGGCATTGGGCTAACCCGAAGACTTGGGTTGGGTGCGTGCCGATTGAGGTCGTGATGTAGCCCGATTGGGAGGTGGCTTGGACCATCTTGGTTAGGAGTGAGTCTATGTTTTTGGTTATTTGAGGGGTGGTGGTGTTTGAGTTTTGGTTGCAAAATTGTGCTAAAGGGTCTGCTGATTCTACATAGAGAATGCATAGGGAAAAGATGAGGAGATAATGGTGAAAAAATGTCATGTTTTTAGTAGGTGTTTTGAAAATGGATAATTTGGGTTGATTATATATAGAGATGTTAGAGGGGTGTCTTGCAACAACCAGTAAAATTGTTGTTTTGTGATCTTGAGGTTATTGGTTTAAGTTGTGTGAAACAGTTTTTTGCAAGAAGTATAGGTTAAGGTTGCGTATATCAGTGTATCTGTTTGATGCTCCCTCTTTTGCCCTGTGTAAAAGCGGGAGTTTAAGTATGGCACTGGATACGCTCGTATATATGTCGGTTAATGTTTGATTTGGTGAGATGATTGTACGTGATGCATGGGCGATTGTACATATGCAGTTGTGGATTCGGTCATATGCCATTATGTAGCCGATATTTTTGAACTATGTTATTATGGATTTGGTCAGTCAACAATTCTTTGTGTGTTTCTTTTCTTTAAAAACTAATATGTCAAGTGGAAACAATATTCAATGAAGGTTGGCATTTGTGTAATGATTTCTTTCTCACCTAATGGTAGGCCTATGACTTTTAAGTATGAGATTTTGGGTTTAAGTTTTACTCGTAAAAAAATTACTTTAGGTTGATTCAAGAGGTTTTTCTACTTGTGTGTTTTCTTATAAAGGGTTTGGAGTGCGGCCTCGACTGTCAAACATATAGGCGGGCCGATTAATTAGATAAGATTTATCATCCGAAACATGATCGTACGACTTCCTTTAAAAAAATATTGAATAATCAATTCTAGATTGTGAAATATGCTAATTAAAGTGTTTATTAAGTTCGCTTTGTTTTCAGCAATGTTTTCGCGACCGGATCGGACCGGCCGGTCCGACCGGGGACCGGCTCCTATTCGCTATGATTCGGTTTGTGGTGGTCGAACTGGCCGGTTCGTCCCGAACCGGTGGTCGGACTGGGAAACCGGACCGGTTCGGACCGGTTTTTGGTTTTTTTTTGTTTTTTTTATTTTAATGGGTAAAAACGTGGTGTTGAACCATAAATTAGTGTGTTGGATATATAAATATAGTTATATTTTATATATAATTATAAAATACATATATCAATCATATATAAATTACTTATATTTAATTACATATATACTATATATATAATATACTATATATATAATTATGACGTCATCCGGTTTTTAAATCCGGTCCGACCACCAAAACGAGTAAGGCGTCTGGTTCGACGTCCGATCCGGTTCTGAAAACATTGGTTTCAGGGCATAATGGTATAGTAAAGGAGAACAATTATTTCGCTTTGATCTATAAATATTATTTGCAGTGAACGGATTTTCTCCTTAAAAATAGTTTTGAGCTCCTAGTTTGATTCATGAAGTTGTGAGTTTAAATCTTAGGATCGATTTTCATAAGTTTAATCATTGTTGTTTATACCATGATCCCTTATTTGAGTCTAAAGTACTTTAACAGAAATTGTTGATTGGATTTGAAATATTTATGTTGTAAATTGTAATTGATTATTTTTACACACATCTTGAGTTTTTCTGAGTGACAATTATGTGTTACAAGTTATCTTCAAAACATAAAATAAATTCTTACAAGTGCCATTACCCATCAAGGTTTTCCTTTCTAAATCATGAAATACGCATTAATAATAGAAATGTAAGCTTCATGAGTTCCAATGGTAAAAATTTAAAAGCATTAAATGGAATTGCGTATCTAACCCTTAGAGCATCAATAATTAGTTAGCGATAGTGATAAAAAGAATATTATCATGTAGACAGTAAATGTTATCACATTTACATTCACTTGGGGTCTATTGGCGGACCCAAGTGGCTTTTTTGAGGTTCATCCGCACCCTGTGAAAATTTTATTTTGTTACGACATATACAATCTAAAGCCAACCGTACCCCAATAAATTTTAACACTAACCCTCATGAAAATTTAACGACCCCAAACAACTAACCTTAAGAATTGTTATAAATACAAACCTATTATAATTTGATTTAAACAATTAACTATATAATAACTAAGCTCATTACTCTATTTATTCTTATAACTACAATTATCAAATGGCTACTAACTATTTTAAAAAACTAAACTCATTACTCTATTATCTCAACTATTTAAACAATTAACCTAATAATTAATACATAATTTAATTACAATTTATAATATTAGTGGTAACTGAAGGGACGATTAGTTCGATTACATATCCGGTTCTAAAAAGTTTGATCGTCGTTATCGTCCTAAGCCCTCAACTGCTTAGTTTTTGTCAGAACTTCGCTATTGAAGCCACATACCACTACTCGCCCCTTTGTCCACCCTCTCAATCCCGGTGCTAAACAACTGAAAATCCTCAATTTAGTTTTTTTTAAACGATTGATGAATTTATATTATGTGTTCAAAATTTAATTTGTTTTTATCTTTTAACCATATGACCTGACCCAAACCAAACCTAACAAAACCAAAAAAAAATAAAATTTTAATATTGAATAATATATACAACCAGACCCAAAATATCCAACCCCCTAATTAAATTCTCGGATCCGCCACTGTGGGGGTCTAATATTGTTTGTGTGAGCCTAGCGTATATTACACATGTTGTATTGGTCACGGAAGGGCCCATCACAACTCTATCACGCCGCTAGGTATGGTGTTCCGCCATGATAGAAAGCTGATGTGAGACCCTATCACGCTCACTACAAATTACCGACAACGATTACCTGATTTGAAAACGTGCTCGTCTCTTTAACACACAAATGCTCGCTTGAATTTCAGCTAACTTTTGTTGGAATATAATTGTCTACTCAATAGATTTTTAAAGCTTGCATGCATGCCTGGCTAATCTTTTTGTCAAGGGATCCTAATATTATAAAAACATGTATTTGCTACGAATTCAATATGAGGCAACTATTTTGTCATGACTAATTGCTTTTGCGACTAGTTTACTATAAAAACATGTATTTGCCACAAATTACACATAAATAAACCACTTAACTGTTATAATAAACGTTATACAGATTAATTCATATATCTAATGTAGTTAAAAGCCTTTGGAGGCTATGAAACTAAAGGTCCATTTTAGTTTAAGAGAGAAAACGAAGAGATTTTCTTTAAAAAAAAAGAAAAAAGTTATTAAAAGAATCAAAATACCATCATGTGAAGAGCACATAGTAAAACTTAACGAGCACAATAGACGGACTTTAAACTGGGGATTCATTTTATAAAGAGTTAATTTCAATTTTGCTCCCTAAGGTTTGACAAAAATTACTATTTTCTTTCAAAAGATTAGAAACATCATTTTAACTCCAAAAGTTTCATAAGTTGTTTCAATTTCAGTCCAAAAGCTTATTATTATGGATTAAGTTGAAACAACTAATGAAACTTTTGGACTGAACTTGAAACAATTTATAAAACTTTTGGAGGTAAATTGATGTTTATAATCTTTTGGAGTAAAATGGTTATTTTTATCAAACCTTAGGGAGTAAAATCGAACTTAACTCTTTTATAAAAGTTCAAATAATTGGATTCACTTTTTTATTTTAATAAAACTTAATGACCATTGGCTTAATTTTAACATATCACATGGACTATCCGTGTAATTAATTCAAGTGTGAAGTGTTTTCAGTTTGGAGTCAGGGTTAATGTCTTCAAACACAACTATATGTATAGATAGATCTTATTCGGCTTGGTTAATTTTAATCCCTATACTCGAAACCACACGACTTTATTGTTACCTTTAATTTTAAGATCCACGCGCTAATATCTTAATATATAATTTATATATATTTCATAAAACACATACATTGTATTAATCAATCATGTGTTGGAACTACATACACTTTGTTTCTATCATTAAACAACAAACTCAAAACAAAAAACACCTTAGAAATGTGAAATCCAATATGTTCTTCGTCCGTCTTTGTCCCTAAAAGCATTTCCGTCACGTTGTTTCTTCCAACAAACAATATAATACCAAACACCTCTACAATATATTCCTTCAAACACACCCATTATATCGTCCGATTAAAGAATACCGACAGTCAGAAGAACACAAGTTTACAAGAACATCATTATATAAACTAATAATAATAAGGGTTGTATTGGACGTTTGACCTAACTCTTGTTTTACACAGGTCTGGAGCAAGACTGGCTTTATAATATAATTTGTGATGAAATAAAGCCCACATTTTAAAAGAAATTATAGCGGCTTTTGTTAGTTTATGGGTCAATAGAATTTTGAAACGTGAATAATACTTGATAGTTGAGTTCCGATGAAATTTTGATGATTTGATATGTTATTGAAGAAACACAGCCACACAATTCACATAGCAAACGACCTTTCCAAAGTTCCTTCCTCCTCGATTTATCTGATCAACATCGGTGAACCCTTTTTTACCTCTTTTTTGATCAAAGAATCAACTATTAAGGACTCACGCTTAGTATATCAAAATTTCTTTGATTTTGATGCTTTTGTTCAAAAAAATTTAATTAGATTGCTTTTGTTTAGATTGCGTTTTACAAAAGGCCTCGGTTTTTTAGTTCGATTGGGGCCCCATAAAACATTGAGCCGGTCCTGGTCTGGAGATAAAGAGCCTGATTACTTCACGATCTGATATATATTTACAGTTTTATCTTACACTTTGTGTATGTTTCTCGCAACTTGAATCTATAAACTTAAGGTTATAAAAGAAAACAATTTATGAGTCCTCCTATATATAAACTAATGATGGGATTAGGAATTTATTATCCTACCAAAGGTGTAATTAGTGCTATAATACGTAACCGTAATCCTTAAACATCGGACCCATAATTCATCAACCTATTCTACGACTCTACAATTGTGTTTCCAATTTACGTTACATTTGTGGAACACGTATCCAATCACCATCTGCCACGTCACTCTCTCCGATGCTATATAACCTAAAATAACTCCATTAAACCTTTCATAACAACAATGCCGTCCCCTTCCTTCTTCTTCATCCTTACAGTCGTATCGTTCGTTGTCACACTGTCCGACGCGCAACCAGTGTGCGTCGGACAGAAGTTCACAGACAACAAACGATACGACCGATGTATCGACTTACCTGAATTGGGCTCATATCTCCACTGGTCACTTGATACTAAAAGAGACACAGTGGCGATTGTTTTCATCGCGCCACCACCAACCCCGACCGGATGGGTTTCGTGGGCGATCAACCCATCCGGCCAGGGGATGGTGGGCTCACAGGCGTTGATCGCCTACACCGCACCCAATGGGTCAATGGTTGCGGACACATATAATATTAGCTCCTATGGGCCTGTATTGAAAGGGAAATTGGATTTCGGTGTGACGGATATGAGAGCTGAGCATTCGGATGGAGTGATGAGGATATTCGCAACGGTTGAGCTGCCGGAAAAGGGGCAAACGACGGTTTTCCAGGTGTGGCAGGTGGGAGGAGCGCTGGTCGGAGATGGAGTTCCGGCGAGACATGCTTTTCAACCGGAGAATATGAGGTCTAGAGGTAGTTTGGATTTGTTAAGTGGAGATATTTCCGGTGGCGGGAATGGAAATTCGAAAACAAAATATAAAAATGTAAGTACTGTTATTACTGTCTTATCTGGCACTTGTATATGGTAAAGTGATGTACTTTATAAATAAATTCATATATGTTTATTTACTTATGTTTATTTACTGTAAAGTTTAGATATACGTGATATTAATGTTATAGTAGGTGTAAAGTAAAGAGTGTGTGTTTATTTTGTGCAGATTCATGGGATTTTGAATGCGGTGAGTTGGGGTGTTCTTTTTCCGACGGGGATAATGATCGCTAGATACTTGAGGACTTTTCCAGTGGCAGATCCGACGTGGTTTTACTTACACGGGTCGTTACAAGTATCTGCTTATGCTATCGGGGTGGCGGGATGGGGGACTGGAATGAAGCTCGGAAGTGAATCGAAAGGCGTCGAATACTCCTGTCACCGGAATATTGGAATCGCTCTATTCTGTCTTGCAACACTCCAGGTAAAGGTTCAAAACTTCTTGATTTCTAGTTAATGCTACAAGGGAAAAACTCGAAGTCAGTATTTTTTTTACCTAAATAGGTGGAAAGTCGAAAGTTTATATGCATTTGATCATATATTTGACACAAAGTTTAGAACTTTAATGGGGTTTGAATCTTGAATTTGAATTCTTGATCAGTTAAATACTTTCTAATATCTTGAAAAAACATTCTTGAATTACCTTCCTTTCTTAAAGATTCAAGAATAGAGTAATTTTGATGATTGGGTTAATAAATTGTTAAAAAGTCATATAACGGGTTCTGTTCATAACCTGTTTAACTCGTTTAACAAACAGTTGTGTTTTGTTGGCTTGTGTCAATCCGCTAACCAATCTACAACATGATTACAACTTGTTAACTCGTTTAGGTAAAAGAATTACACGGGTTTTATTCTGGTTACATGTTTTTAAGTGCATCTATGTTTTTAACCAATGTTGTAAAAATCACTAGGCGCTAGTCGGGCGGCGAGGTAGGGACTAGGGATTAATCGGATTGGAATTTTCATATATAATTTTTAGTTTTATATATAAATACACACATTTTAGTATGTAATTTTAATAAAAAAGTTATGTTTTATATATAAATATACATATTTGGCCGGATTTTCCAAGTTTTGGCCGGAATTTTTGAAAGTCGCCGGAAAAGTCACCAGAATCCCGCCGGAACTCGCCGGAACCCCACCGGAAATTCGCCGCAATCACCGATTTTGGGCCGATTTTTGTCCGACTAAGACCGCCTAGGTCCGATTTTCACCGATTTTGACCGATTACCAATTAGTGTCTCGGATTACATGAAATCGCCAAGGTGGACTCCTGAGTTGCGATTAGTCGCCGATTTTTGCAACACTGTTTTTAACACAAATAAGTATATGGTCGTGTTCGAGTCCAACAACTCACCTGCCAACGCAACATGATTGATAGCTTATCAAATTCGGTTCTATTCTAAAAGATTTGGGTGTGTTTTATATAGGTTTTGGCATTGTTCTTGAGGCCAAAAGTTGGGCACAAGTTCAGATTTTATTGGAACATATACCACCATGGAACAGGATATGCAGTGATTATTCTTGGCATCTTGAATATTTTCAAGGGTCTAGAGATTTTATCACCTTCAAGCAAATGGAAATTATGCTACATAGTTATAATATCTTCTTTAGGTGTTATTGCTTTTGTTTTAGAAGCATTTACATGGATTGTTGTGCTTAAACGGAGGTCCGCGAAGACCTCTAAACCGAATGGCAATGGTGATGCTAGACGACAGTCATCAGCACCTTAATCCGAACACGCTTTTAGATTCTACATTTTTGGGTTCATTCGTTATTTTTTAGAACATGATCGATGGTGTTTCGTGTGTTTTAAGGAGTCAATGGTTGTCTTGTACGATAGATCATTCTACATTCGATATTGTTTATTTCTTGAACAATTGTTTTATTGTGGGTATGTTGTTTAAGCTTTTTGAGTAATATATAATATTATAAGCTAAAATGAAATTTTGTTTTGGATTTTATGTTTCTTGGTTGCATGATAGAATATATAGGGTGCACTAGTTGTTTAGTTGATCTGCAAGTTGATTAACTATGTGCATGTATGCCTACATGTTTATGTCACGAAACGAGTCATTTTTTTATGTATTATACGCTTTGTATAAAGGTATAATAAGGTTAAATGCTTTATGAATGTGTTACATAAACATAACAAATCATAATGACAAAGTGCTATAATATAATTGCTTTAACGTGTCCCCTTAAGCTAAACATTCATGGCAATGTCAAGATTGGATCAAAAAGTGTCAAATGAGTAACAATACTTTGGCTAGTCAGAAAATCTTGTCAAAAACATATAGATCTTTAATTCTTAATGATAAAAACATGAAAAACTTAAACCGAATAGATTTGAAAAAAAACAAACAAACCCTAAATCTACCGGATCTAAACAAGAAGAGACTCAAACAACGAACCAGAGCACTATAAGAAAGTTAAACCATCAACACGATGATCTAAACACAAAAATACATATGAGGACTCGAGAACTTGAGATTTTATGAACAGATTGAAACCTACGCATTAAGACGGAAAAAACCCTCAACAAGACGGAAAAGAAGGCTCTGGATGAGAACCAAGAACATATCAAAGTTGAACTCGTCTATATGGCAACCTCATTCGAGAGCTTCGATAAATGACGAAGACAATATGATGGAAAACTAATGACGATATGACCAAGGATAAGGAGCCATCAACATGATTGATGAAGATGAAACATAATGTGGTGAGAGGATGACAGACTCTCAATTCTTGAATATATTAGCTATGTCACATTCTCTTAGGCTCAAATCCATATATGCAAATAGCTATAAGCCCTGTATCTAAGCCCATCAGTTGCTATTCAAGCCCATCAACTCAAAATCCATATTCCAGCCCAAAAACACAAATATCACATGCAAAATAATGATAAAAAATAAGAAAAATAAACCACTAAAAATAATAAATTTGTTTGTGATTGAATTGGACATCAATATATTTCACCAAATCTACAATATGAATTGATGTGGGCATATAGCAAACATTAACACTTTGTGCTAGCATCATATCTCGTACAAAAAGCAACTCAACTTAAAAACGTGTGTACCCAGATGAAACAGAAGATTGGCATCTCAACTATCTTGATTATAAAATAGAGTTTTTATATTTTAATCGAGCATCTTTAGTTAGTCTAACAAAAATTGGCATCTTTCCTTAATCTATCAAGAGTGGGAATATGTTTTTTACCCATAAGTCTTTGTTGGGACTTTTGGACCATTGATGAAATAGTGTGATTCCCACTTAATTGGAACCTTGGATCATGTGATATGGTCACGATGATGGTATGATGACAACACCATATGAAAAATGAAGTGTGACCTCATACATTCATCATTCATGCCTCATTTGCCCATAATGTACCATATAGTTATGCCCCTTGATCGAGTTACATTGTCATTAACATTTAACAAAACATCATCTTTTAGCACTTTTGTGTCAACATTCTTTAAATCCAAAAACAACCTTTTGATTTAAAAGATGGCCCGTTTTGGCTTGAGCGCTAGAGACATGATAGATTTAGTGACAAAACTTCAAGTATGACGAATAAAGTTTGGCGAGTATATATCGAGGTAGAAGAAATATAGACAAAAATGGCCTTGACACCTAGATATATATCAAGGTTGACGAAATATAAAGATGTGGCTATAGGGAATTGATGCCTTTTAATCTTATCTTTTGATCGTTTTGTGAATCTTTCTCAACGATTTACCTTCAGTTGTGGTCCTGTTGCTTTCTTGTGATATTTTGGCTTCTTTCTTACCATTTATTTGCAACAATTTTGATGAAAATTGACTTTAGATACTAAAAAGAAAATGTCATAGATAAATAGTCTTTTATCTCACTGGTATTAAAGTATTTAAATCAACCGTCACAACTTGTGACTTTTGATTTATATAAACTTCAGTTATTCAAGTTTTTATATAATGTAACCTATTTTCATTATATAAAAGAATTCACATGCTCCTACTTAGCATTGTTTGATTAGGGGTTTTATAAAGATTGGATACTTGGATGCATTGTGAAATTTAATGGAGTTTAAGGTATAATGGTTACTCATAGTACTGGTGACACGAATCGTTAACACGACATGATTCGTCATGACATTAAACGGGTTAGTATGTTGGGTGAACGAGTTCGGGTCAGAACTCAGAAACATATCAAAACACTAAGAAAACTATTGAAAATATGTCTAAACGGGATCAACCCGCTAGCCATTTATAGGATGCATAACATGTTTAACTTTTAGTGTTAAAAATATTAACAGACATGACACATATATGAACCCATTAACTAAAACACGATTATTCTACAAATATTTAATATTGATTGTATTGTTTGCTAACTTTCATTTTATTAATTAATTGTGTTTTATTATTTCTTAACCGTGCTTAGCAAATCATGTAAAAAGTTATGTTAAACATACCATGTCATTATTGTTGTTGCCTACTCATATATAATCATGTTAAACATGTCATGACGTGTATTCATGATACTGAATTGATTATATTTAATCGTGTTAAATATGTCGTGTCTTGTCTTGTAACCCACTTACTATGTCTTCATCAATGTTTAAGAAAATAAACCATTAAGTTAAACATGTGATGTTATGGTGTATTAGCGTTAAACATGTTGCGTCAACAAGACACGTTTTATGAGCTCTAGTTCGTTCACTACAAAGTTAATTTAATAATTAAAATGGTATTAAATAATATTCACTACAAAATTAATTTAATTTATAAAATGGTGTCTGAACACGATCCTTAACACACGTATGTCGTATCTAAACAAGTCAAACGGATTGTCAGGTTGTAATCAAGTGAGTTAGTGATATGATTTGGGTAGTGACAAGATATTCAAGCCATCTTAGAGATTGTTTAATAGTTTTTTAACGGTTATTAAGATGCTAACTTTTAGTGGCTCATATCTTTTTAATGGTTAAGATGTAAGATGCTAAATGATTAAAAGGTATCATTAAGAAGTTATCTCTTAACCATTCAGGATTATGGTCACCTCTTAACCATTAAAAAACTATGAGTCATTAAAAGATTGTTTTTTAATAACAATTAAGATGCTACCAAACAGCTCATTACTAACATTTTAGATGTATGTGTAAGGCGTCCGCTAGTTTGATATTGATGTTGGAAAAATAGACTGATTTTTTTTCTAAACATTATTGAATTTGGTTTTTCACTTTTTCATATTCTTTTTGACAAAATGAAAGACCTTTTGGTTTAGAAGATTCGGAGAACATTGAGGGACCATGTTGCATCTTTAAACGCTTCAATGGGCCTTTGAATGTTCTTATTATGAACAGGATATGCACTAGTTTAAAACCGTGTAGTAGCCTCTTTCTTGACATAGTGGAGAAGCCCATCTATCTTAAAAATATTAATAATGTTTTATTTAGTATATAGTTACCAGTATAAGAGCATCCGTTATAGTAAGCGCGACTAGTGGTGTAAACGAGTCAAGCCGGCTCGCAAGCTACTCGGGATCGGCTCGAAAAAAGCTCGAATCGAGCCGAGCTTAAACGAGTTCAAGCCCGAGCTCGAGCTCACATCATGGCTCGTTTACTAAACGAGCTCGAGCCCAAGCTTCAGACATCGAGCTCGAGCCGGCTCGCGAGACTAAACGAGTTTTTTTTTTATATAATTTTTTATTTACATTATATATATATATATATATATATATATATTACATAAATCATATTATTATATATATTATTATTATAAAATTAATTAAATAATATATATTATGTTAAATAAAAAAAGTGTCATTATAAAAAATATATAAGTAATTATAAAATATAAAAATGTAATAATTTATAAATAAACAACCGATCCCGAGCCGAGCTCGAGCCTGATAATTTTTTGACGAGCCGAGCTCAAGCTTTAGAAATAAAACTTCAAACGAGCAGAGCTCGAGCTTTTTAAGACTAAAACGAGCCGAGGTCGGGCTCGACTTGGCTCGTTTACATCCTTAAGCGCGACTGACACTCCACATATTGTACAATGGCACCACCTCGACGGATCTTCATCTCTAGCTGATCCTTATTTCATCAGATCATCATCTCTCTCCACGTTGGTCAACGGTGCGATGAAAATGGTCTAATCAGTTAAATACGAACATAAATGGGATCTAGCACGTAACTAATTCACTCTATATCCTTGATTTAAAGTTTTAATAAATCATTAATCAAAACAATTTATTCTTTACTAGAAACGTCATCATTTAACCCTCATACGACATGTTATTAATCAATATAACTATGTGCAATTGTGGAGATTTATAGCATGAACGATAAATCAATCTAAAAAAAAGAAATATATAGATATTAATCATATCATCATATCAATCGTTCACATGTTACAAATACTAGCTATATATAAACTACTAGAATTAATTATTCAAACCAATTAAAAAAAACCAATCTCGTATCATCGTCTCAATAATATTTTCCACTAATCAGAACAACCCCAACAATAAACACGCGACAACCACCAAACCCCCGTACCTTCCGCCCACTTTCCCCGCCCAACTACTGCTCGGAGCCACCGCGGGACCACCAGCAACCGTCGCATTACCAGTGGCGGAGCTTGAACCTCCCACCAACCGCAGCTTCCCCATCGCGTTCAAATTCGCGGGCAAAAACTCATGTTTCGCGGGCCGACCATCGACCACCGACCCCCCCACCTGCCACACCTGATTCACCTCCGTCATCGTCTCCGGCAACTTCACCGTCGCGAAAATCACCATCACCCCACCGGAAAACTCCGCACTGGAATCCATCACCTCAAACGCAATCTTCCCTTCAACGATCGATGAATACGAGCTGATGTTATACGTCTTCACCGTCATTGTGCCATTGGAGTCTTTGAAAGCAATCAACGTTTGACTTCCCGCCATTCCGGTGCTTGTGGGGTTGATCGCCCATGCGACCCACCCGTTGGGTGTCGCCGGAGGGGCGGCGAAGGCGATGGTTAGGGTGGCGTTGTCGCCGGAGTATTGCCAGTGGAGTGTGGCGTTGAGGGTGGGTAGATCGGTGCAGTTTGAGTAGACCCTTTTGGGTGTGAGCTTTTGCGATGAACAGGTGAGTGAGTGCACCGGCGGTGGGTGTAGTAGCAGAGATGCGGTGGTGATGATGAAGAAGATGATGATTGACGGTGGCGATCGGCGGAGGACGGCCATCTTACGGTGGCTGTTGTTGTTGTGGTGGTGGTGGTGGTGTTTATATGGTAATACTTATATAGTGAATGGATGCGTCCTCATGGGTGTTATGGTGGGGTGGATTGTAGGGGAAGAGTGTTTGGGGCTTTTTAGAGGTTACGTTTTTGTAGCACGTGATCCCTGATTCGTTGGAGTTTAAACTATTATTATTAATATTAATGTTATTATAGTGTTTATCTTGAGTTTATTTGATAGTGGTGTTTGAATGTTAAATAATGGTGAGAACGTAATGACTCATGGGAATGTGGCATGCATCATGTATTAATGTATGATTTTGTTGTTTATTAAAGAATATATGGAGTAATTTTAGTTTGACTTGATATGTTGATTTATGATTTGTTGATGAAGCTACTATACAAAACTCCATAAAATGAGAAATCATGTGACTAAAGTGAAGTTATTCGAATGCAAGTTTAAATCTTTACAAACACGCAAGTTATGCTTAAGAGAAAAAAATTGTTAAATAAATGATAGATAAAACCTTACTAAAGTAAAAACAAAATAATAATAAAAAAACGTCATTCACATCACATGCAGCTACCAAGAGGATGTGATACTATCAGAAATTAAATTCCATTTAATTAATCATAGTTGACTTTTAATTTAAAAAGTAAATTAAGATAAGAAGTGTTGGATATCTGAGTTTCAAGTAAAGTTGGAATTTCGAATTTATGGCATGATCTTGATCTTCCATTTCTCACGCCATGAAGATGGGGATATCATCCACATTAATATAAGTACACTTCTGATGTATATCATTATTATTTTGAATATCTTATATTATAGTATAAAAGATGTAACATGCATGCCCTTTGAAATATGCCAATAACACCACCCCAATAATTAAATTGGTTTCTTATCAACTTAAATGGTACATTGTTTAAACGCTATAACATAATAATTAAATTGGTATTCCGATCATCGATACAATTTATGAGCGACATAAGTTGACATGGTGATGCATCATGTTCTTGAGTTTTCTAATGTGTTGCATAATTTAAATTGATGGTTTATGATATATGTCACACCCCAACCTTGACGGCGGAAACGTCGAGGAGTGAGAGTTAAGATCGTTCACAGCCACATAACGCTATTAATAATCCAAATATAATTTAAACATAAGTTTCAATTGTCACATTACAAACATAAGTCTCAAAGAAAATAAAAGCTTAACATAGAATGTAACAAATCATTCTTGTGTCATTTAATTAACTAGGTTCATTCCTAGATGTGCAAGCTTCAAAGAGTAGAACATATACTTGGGGTATACCTGAAACATGTTAAAAGTAAAAGGTCAACATAAAAATGTTGGTGAGCATTCCATAGTTTTCAATACATAAGTATATAAAAGATGGCAATTCAAGTCGTAAGTTAGTGAATAAAGAGATTAGGGATGTTATGAACAATGCAACAATCAAACCTCGACAAAGTTTTACAAGTCTCAAACGTTAAAAGTATATACGATCAGCTAAGTGTACTTGGATCAACCAAGCAGGCTTGTCTTACCCATAGATCTATGACTTCGCTGGGCTAGCAATAGTTAATGATTGTACATATAACGCCATAACATGGTAACCACAACAGTTCAACTAACCACAACTTTACAAGATGAATTGCCATAGGTTTACAAGTCTCAAAGAGGTTTACAAGTGCAATAATATAAGTTAACATGTTTCACCCCAAAGTGTGAAAATAAGAAAAAGGGGTATGAAATACTCACATGGAAAACTCACAATAATAGTGATGGTTGTAGAGTACATAAGAAAGCTTGGATGTTTAAGAGTAAAAGGTGATGTCCTAAATGATAAAAAGAAACAATAACTTGAGTATGGGATTCATTATGAGAAGTTAGGATGCTTAGGAATACCAATAAGCGAAAGGTAGATTGATAAACGATTATTGTACTAATTTTAGATTCTGGACAGAATGTTTGATACGTGTTTGAACAGGTTTTTAAAATAGCAAACGGTTTCATAAAATTATAAAAATTTATACTTGACTAGTTCAAAGTCTCCCGGACAACTTTCATTCAGAAACAATTTTATGAAAAGATCTTTAAATAGGTCAAACAAGCAGCACAAGACAGAAGGTGCTGAAATGCGCACTTATCTTGTAAAGGCTATTGTTGAGTCGTCCGATTGAGTTTGAAGACGTATAAACTGTCGTTGAAAAGTTAATTCAATGAACTTAACACTGGAGTCTGAGTTTACCGAAATTTAGTTTGTTATGATCAAGTTATGGTCGTTTGAAGTAAGACTATATTCTGCCAGAATTGTAGTAAGGCACTTATGTGCACTTTTAAAATCGTTAAAGCATGAAATGGGTTAGTGTAAATTTATTATATTGATATATGATATATTAGTCTTCATTTGAGTTATAAAAATATTCTAAGTCTTTGGCATAGCCATCATTTAGAAAAATAATCTTGTGGAATAACCGAATGCGGCGGCATAGCCGTCCATATGCAAACGAGATTCTTTGTTTATGTTAGTGTGTTGTTAGCTTGATTTAGGAATATTAGTGATTGTTATAAGATTAGTGATTATTAAAATGTTAATGATCAAATGATAATGATTAAAATAAAAAGAGATTTGGTAGAAGAAAGAACAATAGTAAGAACATAAAGTCATGAAAATAATTGGATGGTAGGATGATTAAAATGTATAATATAAAAGCAATAAAAGATTACCTTAGTATTAAGAGTTCTCGAAATCTCTTGTAAAATAAAATTCTTCAAATTCATCATAACCAATGGATGAAAGAAAGATATGAGAGTGAGGTTTTTAGAGAATGAGCAAATGAAAAGTGAGGCCTAAGCCTTGCTTTTATACTTGAGGTTAGGAGGAGGTTATGAATGGTGTTAATGGTGATTTATAAGTCTTTTAAAAGGGGGTTATGATTGGAATTTGAAATAAATATAAAATTAAATAATTTAAATAAATAAAAGAATAATTATAATTTAAAATTTAAATTCTTGAAGACTATAATTTTAATAACTTTTTATAAAATATTTATAGACTTTATAAAACCAATTTGAATAATCAATCAAATTATTTATTTGTTAATCTTTATAACTTTTATAAAACTTGTAACTTTATAATTTGATTACTTATTTTCAATATTTAAAATTCATAATTACTTATAAAACTTTATAAGTATAATAAAATTCATTTTATAACTTTATAAGTTTTAATAAGTCTTTTCCATTTAGTTATTTGTTGTAGCATGATTAATAAAGTTTATAATTTTATGAAAAAGAATTATTTTTAAATCAACAAGTTATTATAAGTTGTTTAAATGATAAATTGAATAAATCAATTTAAACTACACGTCTAATCTATATAATTCATTAATATAAATAAAATAAGTTAAATAAAGAAATTCATATCGTAAGATAGTTCGATTTTAGTTCGGGTTCGGGTTTATAACTTGAAAATGCCGGATGTTACAATATACTAAACACGACACATATGTTGTATAAAGTATCCACAAAACTTTAACCTAAAGAAAACAACAAATGCCTCTAGTTTGACCCTTAATTCTTTCATATTTGCTTTTCATGCATAGTCATTTGGAGCAACTCGTTTGAGGACTAGTACTGTAAACGAACAGAACCGAATAGAACGAAATCTTGTTTATGTTTGTTCCTTAAGAATTGAACGTGTCACATGTTCAAGAACAGTTCACAAACATATAACCGAACGAAAGTTTTTGTTCTTGTTTGTTAAAAAATTAAAAATATTCACGAACGGTTCACCAACACATAACTGTATGGTTTGCAAACGTATATTAATGAACATATACTATTGAAAAAATAAACCCAACATTCTTGATCATAAACCTAGATACGAGCATCTTAAATAAATATAAGTTTTGCATTTAAAATAATGATCATCTACATGATTATGAATGAAAATATTACCGAAAATTCATGAATATAAACAACAATAATAAAGTAAAAATGTTAGGTTGATTAAAAATAAAAAAACAAAATATATAAAGATTAGGTTATTAACAATTAAATTACAAAATATATAAATATTTAATGAACGAACATGAACATACGTAAACGAATGAACACAAACACATGTAACAAACATAAACGAACACCTTACTAAACGTTTACGAACATAAATATAAAAACACAACCTCTATTCATGTTCGTTCGTTTAATAAACGGATGAAATTTCATGTTGATGTTTGTTAATTTATTAAACAAACATAAACAAATTCTTGTCGAGTGGTTCACGAATTAACCATTCGCTGAATATTTGATTTATTTACGGCCTTAGCGAGGAATAAATACTTGGAGTTTGAAAATGAATATTTCATGTACAATTTCAAGACAATATAATACAAAGGTCGTGCTTTCTAAACGCCCTCATTATGCTAAAACATAGGTCATGGTTGGTTGAAAAACACAAGTCATGATTTCCTTTAGTTGATGTCTAACATGTTACATGTAAAACACAACCATACGTTTACGTGAAAAAATAAATAAATAAAATTGGGGCATGCACATTTAGTATTTGTTCTATATACGTGGAGTAGTTGTCCCATGTTCAGTAGGACTTCATATTTTACTTTTTATTGATGAATAAAATATTATTTTGTATGCAATGTGTTATGTGTTTAAGTATGTTTGAGACTACTTTTAGTTGATTGCAATAGAACTTTTGAAGTGAAATTTAGTGGATTCAAAATTCACTAGTATTCTTTTAAAAAAAGTTTTCTAGCTAGCTTCTTGCTAGTTGTGGGTTAATAATATTGCCGTCATTTAAAAAATAAAAGATATAAAAATAAGATAAACTACCAGATGTTTTGATGTTTGTATGCCATGAGTATGCACAACTTAATTATCTCAATGGTTGTGTTGTAAACTACATTCTTACTTCTTAGTATCAGTTTGTTATCAAACTTATTATTTTGTTTCTTTGTCTAATTATGAGTTTTATTTTGTTTTGATTCATGTTGGACTTGTGCAAATTTGGTTGATGGGCTTGCTCTTGGACTGGAAGCATGCTGGGCCGGAGGCTATGTTTGGGCCGGAGGCTGTGTTTGGGCTTGCTCCGGGTTTTGATCGAGTCTCGTTGTGCGAGTCTATTAATGAGATTATCAGTTCCTGTTTATGCTTCTAATTTGTGTTCTCTAAATTGTTAAGGGGTCTGTTATAGATACACCCTTGGTGTTATGCATACGCCCTTCTTATGACCCGTTACTTTACGGGTCGTAAGGTCTGCAAGATATCGTATCAGTCATTCAACAGTTTAATGGGTAGTGACGCCCTTCACGGGCACAAATTTCACGGCCTGTAAGAGTCTTTACGAGCCATTTGGAGTAAAGATAACGACCCGTAGTTAAGTCTTTCACGGGCCGTTATGTTTGTCGAATGTTTTTGTATTTTTCTCGACGCGATGTAATATTCCTCGATTACGGTGTAATTTTGTATTTATTACATTATTTGATACGATGTAATATTCCTCGATAATTATTTGACTCGACGTAATAGTCTTGGTAAAATACTATATAAATCGTCACTTTTTAATTCATTTCATATCGATAAATTCAATATTTATATACATTTAAAGCGATATAGTTTATTAACGATGTCAATTTGGGATATCAATTATTTATTTGGTTCTGATTCTAACTATTACCCCGTCGAGGGTTATAGTTATTACGGTGACGAGGGTGGTAACTATGCTGAACACTACGGCGATAATGTTGGAAGTTGCTATGATGACGGCTGCAACGTCGGTGATGACGGCGGCAACGGCGGTGATAGTAGCGGAGATGGGTATGGTGATGGTTCTGGATAAAAAAAGGTTATACGACACGAATCAGGTTATTACGTAATTATTAGGTTTTTTAAGTTATTTGATAATAAATAATTATTAGGTTTTGTTATTTGATAATAACTAATTATATTATTTAAAATTATTAGGGTTTTTCATCTCGTTAAGAATTGATTGATTGGGTAAGTAATATAAGTCGTGAAAATGGATATGTTATTGTCACGAAACGGTCGAAAAAAACATAAGTGATTATGTGAAATGTGATCGCGGTGGTGTATATAAAATAGCACCCACTCTTAGAAACACTGACACCAAAAAAACAAATTATCAGTTTGAATTACAGGGAAAGTACCAAATAAAAAAATGTTGGTGGATCCTAGTTGTTGTAGACGATTCTCATAATCATGAAGCCCATGAACACCTCGAGGGGCATGCATACACAATGAGGCTCACTGACAAAGAGATTTGTATGGTAAAACAACTTACAGAGCAAAATATTGAGCCTCGAAACATTTTAGGCACACTAAGGGACCAAAATTTATAAAATGTGTCAGCCTTAAGAACAGTATATAATGCCCGTACGAAAATAAAAAATTCAAGCAGAATCGGCGAAACTCCAATGCAGGTGTTTTTACTATACTACTACAAAATAAATATATTTACACCCCTTTAAAAAATTCAGTCTTTACGAGCTGTTAAACCATTGAATGACTGATACGATATCGGGCCGTGAGGTAACTTCACGACTCGTAACCCTTTAAAAATTTAAAAGGATTACGGGCAGTGAGGTAACTTCACGGCTCATGACTTCTTTATCCAAAATACGTATCGTGAAGTACTTTCACGGCCCGTAACCCTCTTTAGTTTTTAAATTTGAATTTGAATTTTAAATTTATACAATATTAAAGTGTAATTAATTAAAATTAAAAAAGATTAGTTACGTACCTGATAATAGAAGAAAAATGAAGTAAAATGGGTTCGTAAAAGTAAAAATGGCGAGGGTCGTATCAGAGAGAATAGTAATCGTGAAACTGTGCGTGAATGGACTTACAAGGCGTGATGCATATATAGTAACAACTTCACTGCTCGTGAAGTGTCTCATACCCTGTGAAGATATTACTCACAGCTCGTGAGGAATCTCACAGCCGTGAATATTTTTGTAATAAAAATTATAACGGTTAAACCTTCACGGCTCGTAAGACCCATCACGGATCGTTATGATTAAATTTAAAAAAAAACCGTTAGGATTTAAAAAAATTAAATTATATTCTTTTTCATCTATAAATACTAACATATTTACACACAAAAAATGCACTCAAACATTAAAATACTAACATGTTTACAAAAATATAATTTCGACAAGCTCTACATCAAGCTCACCATCGGTTACTTCACAACATCAAAATCCTTGGACTGACGAATAATAGGTCACTTTAGCAAGATCGTGTCTAGAAAATTAGGGTACTATTTTCGGGGAGTGTTCAATTTATTGGAACCATATATCAAAGCGTTTTCATCAAATTCTAGAACGTGATGAGTATCGAACCACTCAGGAACTTAGCAGCAAATGGTTCGATTTGAGGAGAAAGATATCAATATTTCACTCAATATACGATAACATTTATGACAACCGAAACACTCTATGGAATGATGCAGGCATCATGGAAAAGACTCAAGAACAATATCGTCAAAGAATCGGAACATCTTTTAATCATGTTGCGGCTTGGAACTTTCTTAAAAATCAATAAGATTAAAGACTGTATTTCGAGTTAGTTTTATGTTATTTTCATTAGATTGTCCGAATATTATTATTAATAATCAAATAAAAATATTATTTATTAAATAATTACATTGTACGTCTTGAATACAGTTCATCTACCATAAATCGTCGCAATCTAAGGCAAGTATCTTGTAAATTATTTTCATGTCACTCTAAAGATCTATTTTGAACCAGTCTACGTAATAACATACAAATAACAACTCCTGAATCTCGACCAATATGACCTGCATTTGAAGGCCACACAGTTTCACCAGACACTAACAATTTTTCAATTTCTTCTTGCCCAGATCGCGACCAATAATGTATACGTTCAAGAAAATAAAATAAATACGATTCAAATTGTACAATAATCGCCCGAACATTACGATGAATGCACCAAGAATCATCACACGTATTTGGACGACATTCATAAGAAAAGAATATATAAATTTGTAGTGACTCCATAGAAATTTTAAAAAGATATCAATTTTCATCGTCATCGGTGATCGGTACGTACACCTATAAAAAATAAAATCACAATTATATATTTTTTAGTTAAATTTAATTCACAACTATAACACGAAAACAATATTATCGTATCAACTTCCCATAACGCAGGAAATAGATCGGTACTCCTGTCTACATATTCATTACCATCAACGGATCCCATGTATATTAAGTTAAACCACTCAAATGGAAGAATCGTCCAACGATCATTACCCAGCAACTCTTCTGTTCTATTTATTTCTTCAAATTGCCAAGATCATCACTTTATTTGTCAACGCCTGAATATGCTGTAAATAACAATAAAATATATATTAAAACAATTAATTTTTTTTTGACAATTTGTTATTAAAAATCTTACATATGAACACAAAGTTGTTTTCCCAAGTAGCCCTCGCCAAAATTATAAGTGAAGATCCACAACACCCATGTAATATACCCTACATAATTAAGTATCTCCGTTTCGTAAAAACTGCATAATTTTCCGAGACTAATTGTTGTCATTCTGCCAATTATGGTTATCAATTGGTTCCGGAATATTTTCAACAATTACACGTGAGTTAGAAGCATATTCATTCGCACGCGTTCTATTATTTTCCCGATCTGATATTTTACTTATCTCGATTCGAATTGTTTCATAAAAAAACTAACATGTATTCCTATATATATCGTTAGATATAGAATATTATATCAAATCAAATAATTGATACACGTTTTAATACGTCACGTCATATAATTATAAAAATAACTAATCACGAAAACCGATAAATAATTAATAAAAACAAAAATACGTGGATAAACCTTCACGGCCCGTGAAACGTTTCACGAGCCGTGAATCACTACCCTCACGGACCGTAAAACTTGTCACGGGGGTCTGTTTACGGCCCGTTATCTATCTTCACGGTCGTGACTGGTTAATCGGATATTTAATATGTCGCAGACCCCTTATGGCCCGTAAGAGTCTTCACGGGCCGTAAAAAAAAGTCAAAGGGTGTCTGTATAACACCTGACATGGTGTCTCTATATCCCACTCCTTGTTAAGTTGTTTTTTAAAGTAAAACTCTTTGTTTTGGGTCTAATAAAGTATAAAATATATTCATATATTTTTTACAGGTTGCTTTGACATTTATTGGATCAAATCTCTGTTAGGAAAGGCCAAATTAACAACTGATTTGAGTATTAAAGTGTCCAACATGTTCCCATTGCTAGATACTCGGTTATTACTCGTAACTTTCTATGCTCGATTATTATAATGACCATCGATGGTGTTAGTATTCTTAGGCATAGTATAGTTTTTTTGAAATTCTTTTGATTTGATCTGCATCTTTTCAACATGCTCAAAAAAGAACCAAATGGTTGTTATCTCATTTGCAATAAAACTAGAAAGTGCATTATTACGTAAAAAAACCTACACAAAATATACATGCATGTTATTATTTTTCAAGCAATACTTGAGCTACTGATGAATATTCGTCAAGCTATCAACTCAAGTTAAAACTTTGCAAAAGTTGATGTGTCGAGCTCGAGCCCTCCTATGCTCACACTTGAATTGCCCCTTTTGCGGCCCTAGGGGTCATGTGCCTGAAGATTTTAGCTTTCTATCTCTCATAAAATACTCAAAAAGATGTATTTTTTATATTTTAATTTTCATTATCTTTAAAATATAAGCTTAGAACACAATGTTCGTACCTAAGAGGATGTTCTGGTGGCAATGTAGCATACTCTCCAACCAAATATTAGGGGTTCAAATCTTGTAGAGTGTAGGTGTTGAGATTTTACAAGCATGATAGGTATAGAGAATATGTGTATTTGCCGATAAATAAACACAATTTATATGAGGAAATTAGAAATATAATTATAATTAGTTTGAATTTTGAACGTTATTACTTATAATAACTAAAGAATAACCATTGCTCGATGTAAAGCGCAATGTTTTTTATCCACCCCTGTTATTTTCATTAACCAGAGGCACACAAACCGGGTTATGGAGCCAAATCGTTAGGGTTTGAAACCCTTTCTGGTTCCAATCAATTATAAACAAAACCGGTTGTTGGAACGGTTTGCGAAGGAACGAGTTTTGGAGAGGAAAATGACAGATTCAGTTTGAAACCAGGCTTATCCAGTTCAGTTTGAATTTAACCGGTTTCAAATCGGTTTCGACATAGAGGGTTACAAACCAATTTCAACCGCACAAATATGTCGTTTCCAAAATGATTTCTGCAAAACCGGTTCTAGGTTACAAAACCGGTTCTTTTTTCACCTCAAACTCTCTCTAAACTACATTCAAACTCGAACCAACATAATGGGCTATAAAACCAAGTTAAAGAACAATTGGCCCAACTTTTCAAAGTTATACATATTCGGCCCATCGGTATAATCATCATATATGTGAAACCCTAGAAGCACTTTCTTTCTGCACAGGGTTCATCGTTGCAAGCACTTTATTCACCTCTCATTTTACAGGTTTCAACCTCTTGTTTCACTATGGTGTTCTTCAATCACAGTCACAAACACAAACTAAACACTTGATTTTGCATTATAAATCTTTGGTTTGTAGATCTCGTACCATTAGGGTTTTTAAATTTAAGCTCATTTATGCTGAATCTGTTCATTTGTTAGTTCTTAATCTTTGGTTACCTTCGTCTGTACTGTTAGGCGTCAAATGTAGGATCATATTGTTTGTTTGATGAATGTAATCACTCTCTTTGAAATACATGCTCTTACATAGACACACTTGTAGAAATTGAATGATTAGCGTTTAGGGAACTAATAGGTTATTTCTGTTTATTGGTTTAGAATTTTTAGTTTGAAGCTGGTAGATTGTAACTTGTAAGTAGCTCAATGTATTAAATCCATTACTAATAGTGATATATAAAAAGTAAGCAACATCCATTGTTCATCATCACCAACCAAACTGTTAAAACCTAATTAGAAAAGTTAGAAATTTGAATCTTGCCTTGCGTGCACCTTGTTTAGAGGAGCGATCTCGGTTGCACTATTGAACGCTTCTCGCCTCGCGTCTACCTGAGGTGCAGGCATCTTACATTGTCTTGCTTAAGTGTCGCATGCTGTTTTGGCTGCTAGGCTTTGAGTATAAGTATATGATTTATGTGAAAGTATTAAGCAAACTTTTTAAACTATCTTATTTCTTCCACGTATACAAAACTAGACCTGTGAACAAATTGTTCACAAAGTGGGTTCACAAACTGGGAATGCTTTATTCTCTGTTGACTCTTTCAAATGTGACTTTTATTTGTTTTTTGTTATAATAAATCTTTATGGTTAGTTTTGTAGTAATCAATGGCGGTTCCTAAGCTTGATAAGAAGATCATTAAGAAGCGGGTCAAGAAATTCAAGAGGCCCCAGAGTGATTGGAAAATATGTGTCAAGGTACATATTTGTTTGTGTTATTCATATGATAATTGCTGTATATGCATTTGCTTTCTCTTTTAGAAGTTACAAGGCTAACTTCTTGTGCTGTGTGACAGGAAAACTGGCGTAGGCCAAAGGGTATTGATTCTCGTGTCAGGAGAAAGTTTAAAGGTGTTACACTTATGCCCAATATCGGTTATGGGTCTGACAAGAAAACCCGCCATTTTCTCCCAAACGGTTTTAAGAAGTTTGTGGTGCACAATGCTAAAGAGTTGGAAGTTCTCATGATGCACAACAGGTATGGTAGTTTTTTTCATAGAGGTGGTAATTGTCTAACTGTTAAATATAGAAACAGTTGTGGTTGGGTTGTATTTGATTAATGACGAGTCAAATACCGAAAATTTTTAAATGTGAAAAGTCTATCAGTGTTGATTTAAATGTCTACAAGGTCTTAAATTTTTTAATCTGAATATCTAGTTTTAATATCAAACTAATAGTTTTTTTAATGATATGTGATAGATAATTCATTACAAAAAAACTAAAAGTGCTTGTAAGTCAACCCAATCGGACTTGTTTTGGCCCACACATAAATTTACCTATTTTGAGCTAAACCCACTTGACCTGTTATCTTGTCAGCCCATTTTATCACTTCTAGATTATTACTAATTAATCAGACTTCATTCTATTGGGAAATCTGATCTTTTTATATGGTGTTTGTCACATAACAATGTTAAAATAAAAATTGACTTAACAATGCATTAATAGGTTTAAAAACATTTGAAGTTTGATTTTTTAATCTTTTTTTAATAAATTTTTAGGACGTACTGTGCTGAGATAGCACACAATGTATCTACCCGCAAAAGGAAGGAAATCGTTGAACGTGCAGCACAATTGGACGTGGTTGTTACGAACAAATTAGCCAGGCTGCGCAGCCAAGAAGACGAATAAGCTTGGTACCCCCTCCCCTTCAGGAAAAATAACTTTTATCTTCAGATGTTTAAGGTTTTTGTTTTGAACATACATCTAAGTTCATGTAGTTTGGTGTTTTGTTACCAGAATCTTTTATTAAAATCTGTTTTCTTTCAAGTTGTTTTATTGAGGAGTAATTTATTCTGCTTATAAATTTCATATCCAAATTACATATGCGTACATACATGCTAAATGCTAACCTCTCCATCTTCCTACATATTGTCAAGAGTACTTCATTATCTGTAGAACCAATGATCTCTGACATTATAATGTCGTTAAATCATAATCCTTTGTGTCTATGATGAATCTTTGTCGCTGTTCATTCAAATTCAATACCCCTGCTGTCGGTTAGTTAGTGTCATAGGCACACTGCTAAGTGCTAATTCATGATGAATTTGCTATGTCGATCTTGTAGCTTGGTTTCTTAAACTCCACCTGTGTGTAAGGATTCTCACATCGAATTATCTCTCTGATGCATTTTTCGATCTGCGTTGCTTCTCCCACAAGGCACCCGATGCAAAACCCTAAAGAATTCAAGTGAATAACGGCTTTTCTTTTACACTCTTTTTCACCCTGAATCTTATCTGTAACTTCTTCCAGGTGTTGGATGAAAGTATCCATAACTTTTAAGCCTGCTTCTGAAGTCTGTTGACTTCCCGACTCTAAGTCAAAGAATCCTTCACTCTCCTGGTCAACAACGTTGTTTGACTTGACCAACGTCATCTTCTGTAAATGCTTGACACACGGACTTGTGGTTTCTTTCAAAATCTTCAAATTGTCATTGATGTGCTCTTGAACTTTCTTCCAACCACCATCACCGTTTTGTGACAAACTTGTAATAAACTGCAAGTTATAAATCATAATCTGCATCAAATCAACCATCTTTGATAACCTCTCTTGTGTGTGTTCATAGCAAGAATCCTTAAAAGGTAGAAACCAAAAGTCAGGCTCGGATTTTGCATCTTTAATCAAGTTCTGCAACCCGTTTATATCGGATTTCAGTTTCTTGATGTTTTCGTTCATCAAGATAAAGTCTGGAATTTGATTTAAGCATTCTTCTAATCTTCCCAAACATCGGGCGAGCTGACGTTTGACCAGAGTTGCAGGTCTAACGGGTTGAAGTATGATCTCCAACAAAACCATACAGAAAAGCCCGATGGACACCTCGGTTAATCTAGCAATGGCGAACTCCTTTGGCGGGCCATAGTTTTTCCGGCCTAGGATCAAAAGCGCCCCGATCACCGCCGATATGCCTCCACTTTCGCCAAACATCTGACTATGTTGTAACAAGCTTGTGAATACAATCCATGGTAGAATAATAATAAATCTTATTTCAGCAAATTGGTGTAAAAGACAGCTACCTAGTACACCATAAACCGAACCGATTGCCGTACCTTGTATACGGTTATTTGCAACCGTAAAAATCGGTTGTCTACCTTCTACGAAACTAATTGCTATCGTGAGCCCCGACCAATACCCATTATTTTTGTCAAAAAACATACCGAGAAGCACTGCTAGACCCAATGAAACCGAGCATTTAACTGCAAACACGAGCCGATCGGTGGTATGTCGAGTCTTGTTTTCCCCGGGTCTTGATTCCTCGATTATATTGTTGTTATTAGTCTTTTGACTATTGGGTGACTCGGGTTTAGGGGCTATATTGTTGTTATTGGTTTTTTGACTATTGAATGACTCGGGTTTAGGGTTCATGCTGGAGTTGTTCATAAGCTGTTCAAGGCATGACAAGAAGAAAAACACGGGTAGGTTTTTACGGGTAGGCGAAATGGAGGTTGTCGCATGTATGGATTTGTCGAATAATTGGTCTTTTCTTTCGGGAACAGTAACCGCATCATCAAACGGTACAAAACACTTTGCATGCTCGAGTTTCATCGTTTGTTTAACCCGTTCACTCTGCAAGTAGGTTTTTAACTCTTCATCAATAACAACCGGAAAAGAAGAAATAGCAGATACCGCCATCTTCATCCCGTTGATCGGTGTCTCCATGTTGTTTAATCTATCTCCCATTTTCATGAAACTCTTTTTGAAGTCTCGAACACGATATCTTTCCCACTTTACGCCTTCCTGTTGATGATAAGAAAAAAGGTTTCAAGTTAAAGACTCGAAGGTGATCGAGCCAGGGTGCGTGAGAGTGTGACCGTGGTTACCTGGATGCGGTTGATGTGGTGCAGGAGCTTGGTTCCTGATTTTGCAAATGGTTCAGCTTGGGCTATAAGATCATGAGCTGTTGATGTGTCTTCACTTAAAAATGCTTTTAAGTAGAGATTGCTTCTTTCTGATGCATTTTCTGTATATGACTGGAATTGCTTCTTTACCTACAAGTATGGATAATATAGATGTGTAAACTTTTTAAATTTAGTATAGTTTTCCAAAGAATGTTTTAAAAAATTTGTTTATTATGTATATACAAAACTTATGTTTTTAGTAAGTTTGATAACTAATTTCTCTCTATATTAGATATATATTTTGAAATATGGATATATGGCTATCAAATATTTCTAAAGATATCCCGTTTGGGAAGATAGCACATCTTTACATGCCCAAAACTTATAATTAGGAATGTTCAGGGTCCGATGAGACTGGTCGCTTGTTTAGTTTGCGGGTGTTTTTTTAAAAATCTTTTTCTAGGCTACAAGTTTTATTCAAACTAGACTGGACGGTTTGATTGGTATCTAACTGGACCAGAACACTCATTTAATCTATCTGTACTAATAAATTTTTTTTTTTGAGACACATGATACAAATCTACATCTCCTAAATTAAATTTTCCCTCCTCTCTCTTCTAATAAATGATTACATTAACTACTAATCATATTATTTAATTTTTTTATATATTAAAAATATTTTTAAAAAATTCAATAAATTTATTTTATAAATACAGTTTGTAAATATATAACTTGTTATAAAATAAGAATCTTTTTCTAAATTATCAAACTTTTTTAAAATCCGAAATATTTTAAAACATGTATTTTTAAAAAATAAAATTTTATGAACGAAAATAGTTAAACTTCAAAGTTATAATAAGAAAATTTTTAAAAATGATATTTTTTAAAAACAGTTTCTTTTAAAACAAAATGTTTAGAAAACAACTTTTAAAAAAAGAAAATAATTAAAAAGAAAAGTTTAAAAACTGATATCGTCGTTTTGTATTTAAAGTCATAACTCATACATAATTACAATAATATTTATCTTAAAATATTATTTTATAATTAATAAATTTTCGTTACTAACTATTTAATATTTTATTTATTCAACCTGTGTAACACATGAGTTACTAACCTAGTACTAATAATATGTTACGGTAATCTATTTCGAGTTTCAAAAATCCAGTAAGTTTCTTTACTTAATTCTCTTTTTTTGTCTAAAATTTAGTATTGTGCGTTAATATGTTATATAGTCCTTAAGGCTACGGCTCCACATACGCTACTTTACAAGTTACTTGTTTAATCATACTGAAGTTGGGTTTGATTATGTCTTAAATTTTAACGATTTGAATTTAACATAAAGATTAAAAAAAAAGAAAAAAAAACTCTTAATAACGATTTTTCTGATGATTGTCTGATCATGAACACTCCAACTTTAAACATTCAAAAATATTGATTTTGAATAACATAAGTGCATTTAGGTGTTTCATTAGTATGGTTTTTGAAACATAAAATACACATGTGATGTAATATTGCATATGGAACTCATGTTTAAAATTAATGACTATGTTAGATGCCAAAATGATTAAAAGTTGCATACCAATTTAACCAAGTTAAATGAAACATACCTCTGTGACAGCCAGCCTAGGGTACGGTAGTATCAAAGCCAGGACCGACCCCGACGCCCCGAGGGCGGTGCACGCCGCAACATGTACCGGGTGAGTCACCGGTCCAGCTTCAGGACCACGAACCACCGCACCAACATAAATTATCACCAACTGAGCAAACGCGATACGTTTGGTCAGTATTGGTAGGCACTTAGGCAGTGCCACCAAAAAAGCACTCAAACCCACCGCGACAGTGGCACCAACCTCCGTGAGCCTAGACGGGTCCACCATCCACAAACACAACATCGTCGAGGGAACCACTAGCACCGTGGCACAAAACGCTTGCCATGAACCTCTTAACGTAGTGCCTAGTGTTGCATCAGACACAATGAGTATCGCGGTCACATAGGCCACCGAAGGGTACTGAATCTGGTGGCGGACCGGGTCTGGTCCGTAGAGCGCGGTGCAACCGATTATGGTGCACGCTATGGCGGTTCTGAAGGCGGAACCTAGTCTCTCCCGCCATATAGGCCCCGCATGGGGCGGCGCGACCGCTTTAACTCCCATTTTCGGCTTCACTAGAAGTTGAATATGTAGGTTTTTGAACCTTGATTGTTGTAGAATTTGAATATTATTTGTTTAGGATGTCACAAATATGTGTTTGAGTTGATGATCTCTTGTGGTTTTGTAGGGGAAGAATTAGGGGGTGGGGGTTCATTACTATGTGGGGTTCTTACGTGGGACAACGTTATAAATAAAAGGTACTATAGTGGGATTAAAAATCTTCATTTATTTCTATCTGTTGACAATATTAATCTGCAAATATGATTGAAACCAGTAACATATTAATTTAATCTAAACATGACCTGTTTTGATTAGTGGGTGGAAGAGTTAAAATGTTTTATGTTTAAAAGATTTTGAAAATTTTTATTAGATTTTTCGGTGGTTAATGGTGTTATTAAAGAGCATGTGGCTTAAAAGTATTAACGTGTGTTAGATATATGGGTTGTTTAAAAAACCCGTGGCTCGTAGCTCATTCGAAAATAGCTCGCTTGAAATTGAATCATTTTGATAATAAGTTGAGCCCGAGCTGATGTCAACTTGGCTCGTGGCTCGCTCATTAACTAGCTCATTGACTCGTTTAGATTAGAGGCTAAATTATAATTTTTTAAATAAAATAAATTTATGTCATATTATTTAAATAGATCATAAACATATTATAAATTTGATGCTTTTTAATAAAAAACCCTAAAATAAACATACGAAGTATGATCATAGTTCATGAAATACCAATCTCGTATAAATTTGATCATGTTTTGGTACGTTTACAGACCTAGTTAGAAACGTGTATCTATCCATCCGGTGAAGGTTCAAACTATATTAAAACTAGTGATGATTAAGTTTTGCAGAACAAAAATTACAAAGAATAATCATCAAAACATCACTCCACTCTTGAAGCTTTCAACTTTAGATCTTACTTGGAGATGGGTGTCATGAGTTTAATATTTCAAGATCGGATCCTTCACAATCAACAATGGAACACAAACATAGGTTAATTTTTTTTATCTTAAATAGTACATGAATAATGAATTATCACTTGATGCATCAAATTTCATCTGAGTTTTAGTTTTCATGTTTCTATGCAAACTTATTTAATATAAGACATATGCATAGTATCTAGACATTGTGATTTAGTCGCAAGATCATGAAAAATAGGCAAACAATTAGAATTCACATTCTGTCTCTATTTCTTTAAATTTATGGTGAGAAATAAGAAAACACCAACAAATTATGTTACCTTTCTAAATGTAAACTATGTCATTCACAGTAAGTATAATTACTAATTTGATTACTCAGTTATTTTAACAATTCTTTATTATTTACTTTGAAACAAAGAAAGGAAACAATATATGATCGTATGAAATTCTCATGTCCTTTGAACATTTTGATATATTAAGTTTTAATAATTCAAAATTTCAAATCGACTTGAGTTGTGTGTTGTATAAACAAAATTTTGATATTTATGTAGCAGAATGTATTGTGAATACTATTTAAAAAGATTTATTTTTGTAGTATACTTATGTATATGGAATTTCAATCTATTGTTTCAACATACATACGACAATGATGAAAAACATGTGATACAATAGCATGACGTATTTGACATAATAACTAAAATGTTATCATCTTTAAAAACAATTAAATAACGCATTTCAAGCCTAGAATTCATCTTAAGGCTGTTTGATAACCTTGAAATTGTTCCATTAATATACTACCTTTGAATTGGAAAGAAGTTGAGGTGTTTGTTTCAAATGATATATGTTAATTATTTCATTAAGCTTATAATGGTTAAAGAAAAAAAGGATGCTAAATGAAAATTTGATCAGTGGGTGCCTTCTCCCCCACCCACTGGCCACTGCCCTTAGCCCCCTCCCTGGCGCCACTCCACCCCTCTCGACGTGATGGCAACCCTATCCCACCATCAACCATCGACATTCCTGAAAATGAAGTCGCCATTGTGATAATAAAGCCTATATCAGCTTTGCTTCTCTGCTCTCTACTTCTCATCGAAACCCTAGCTCTCACTTAGGTAACATCTTATTCCTACATTCCATCACTTCCTCTTGCAATTGCAACCGCGATCGTGATCACGATCACTTTCATTTGTTAGGGTTTACTTCGTCATTGATGTGATCGGTGATCTTTATCATGTTTGGTAGATTTGATCCTCTGATATTTCTTGTTGTATAGGATTGAGTCGGATTTGTTTGCTTCGATTCAACTCGTTTTGTTCCATGTTTTCTTGATTTTTGATTGGTAAGTTGTTGAATCGAGTGTTTGCTCTTGAAACGTGAGAGTGAAATAATTCATAGGAGTAAAATAATCATTCTATATAGTTTTTAAAGATCCAACTAAACAACACTTACTATCTCAACACGTATTGACTTAAAGTCTTTTACCCAATCAGACCTTTTACTGGTTCTGTAATTAAAGGTTCAGAGATTGTTAAAAAGCCTCTTAACCTTTATAAAACAAATACTCTTTTTACTTGATACTAAGAGAAAGTAAACTTGATACTAAGAGAGTGTTATCAAAAAAAGTGTTTACTCTTTTTATAAAAAAAGTAAACTTGATACTAAGAGAAAGTAAAAAAAAACGAAAAGGAAAGAAGAGAGCTGACTCGTTGAGTAAATCTAATTTGATGGGATGTTTGAGTGACGAGAAACACAATAATTTTTTAGTTTTAATTTTTATGCTCATGTTATCACAAAATAATTACAAGAAACAGATTTTTTGGTTAAATATCATTTTCTAGAATATGTTAATCTGCGTGCATCATCGGGCAATTTAATGAGATAAGTTTTTCAAGTGTATAGTCAAATTATTTAAAAAGAACAATTCAAGTCATGTCACACATTTCATGCATAAACATAAAAAACAAAAATATCAAGAAAATCATATAATTACTAGAATTTCCTGGAAAAATCAAATAAATACTAGAATTTTCAGGAAAAATCAAAATAATACATTCTTGACGGTGTTTGTTTTCCTTTGATCTAAGCAAAACTATTTCTGTTTCTTTTTTCAAGCAACTTATAAACCTAAATTGTATCTTTAAAAGCAAATCAACATAATTTATTTTATTAGTCTTCTATAACCTAATAATAAAGTTTCTTCCTATTCTTTTCTGTATACATTCACCACGATAACGATGCCTTAGTTTTGTCAAAACTCACTATTTCAACGGGCATTTGTGACTGTCAAAATGGCCCTAAACCCTTCGTATTGCCATTTTGCGACCTAGAGAAACAGGCTGAAAAATCTTTTTCGCTAATTGGATTTATGACGAATTTTACGGCGTAAATCACTTTGCGACTAGCAAATAAATCCGTGTCTATATCTTCGACCGACTTTATGTCGGCTACCTTTGTGACCGGTATTTCGTCACAAAATTTGGTTATGACAAAACTAGATAGATCACAATATTCTATCGCAGACTATCATTTGTGTATATACTTGTATCTTGCAGGATTTAAACATTCGACCTTTTTTAATAAATGAAAGATAATTTATAATCAGGATGTCTCCTTACTAACTTTGTATAGTATACAATATTTATTACAACTTTTTACGGATTTGTTTTGCATAAAAGTATTTATAACCTCAAATCTGGTTTTATACATATTAATCTAGGTACAAATTAAATGTACATCATATATCTATCATTAACTATCATTAATACGTCCTAAGAATTAAGAATTTAGATGTTAACTTTATTCAATTTCTAAAAAGAAATAATAAGTTTCACAAGATGGATTAAAAACCATAAAAGATACTCTTATAATAAATGACAACCCAAAATGATGCAAAGGGAATTAATTTGTTCTTAAAATGTCAAAAATAATTCTAAGAATATAATTAATATAAAAAATCTAACAACCCAAGTATTATGGTCCACGAATAAAACTAGTGGATGCCATTGCCAAACATGTTGAAGATGCTAGAGGGAATTGATCAAAATCGCCGTATGAATGAGGGAACTAATGTATGTATAAATGCATAATACGATGGATTTAGATTTGGATGAATGATGATTGCACATTCATCATTGAAGGTGGCATCACTTCATTTACTCCAACTCCTTACAAACCCTAAATAGTTGTGTGGTGTCAAGTGATATGAAATTAATGAGCTTTATATCATTGCCAAATTGGGCTCTTATGACCCTATCAAACTTGTTAATATTGTCCACAAGCTTTAGTGTTCTCACCCTCTACAACTATCTCTCGAATTTATGACGCGCAAAACAACCTCGTGTCAAAAACCCTAATCCAAGATTGATGGATTCTTGATCACGAAAAGTAATCGTAGTTATAATGGTTTGGAGTTGTGTTATTAGGAATGGGGAGGCTAACTGAGCCTCCGCGTTACTAGCCTTATCTTGATTTGATCTCGTGTATTGATGTTAATATGATCATAGTTCTTGTCTTCTTGATTAATATTGGAAACATAAATGGGACAGATTTTGTTGCAAGGTTTTGATAGAGATTCTTAATTTTGTAGGACTCTTTACTTAGTAAGATAGTTTAGATGTTGTAGCTTAAGAATCTTGGCTTGTTAATATTGTTACTTAATAGAACACAATAAAAATAACATACGAACTAACACATATATTGGATCAGATACATGTACCATCCTAAGTTATTTTGTTTTCATTTGATATGAATCAATTCCTTAAAACTATCACTGTAATTCTGAGAAAATAATTCAATTTAATAAATAGAGTCAGAATAACTTAGTGTGTTATAACAATACGATGTATTAGTTATAGCTTATTGTGTAGATAAGACTAATGATGATTATCTAACTTTATTAAAACATACAATTTGATTAAATTTCTTTTTGTAACTATCCTATTTCACCTTGCACTCATAAGCAATGATTAATAATACAATACAAAGTATGTTTGTGTTATAATTATATGTATTAGATAACTAGAGTTTCGTCTTCTTATTTTCTTTTCATTCCTCTTCTTCGCTTGCAACTACAAAAAAATCATGTCGCTTGTGTGATAACTTTTATATGTTTTTTCCATCTCATTCTCCACTTGCAACGACAAAAAATTCATGTCGCTTGTGTGACAACTTTTATACTTTTCCATCTGTTCTGCCACTCAAGCATAATGTACATATACATCGATATCGATGTATAATTTCAATTATTTTTCTTTTTTTGTTGTCATGGTCTTAATAATCGAGTACATCAAAATGTGAAGGAGATATTGATCATGTATATCTGCTTTTATAGAAACACACAAACAATATATTCAATTCTTGATTTAAAAAAAGCCAACAAATTTTATAAAAATGAGACAATCGATCACTAACTCTTTCTTTCACAACTGTTTTGAAGCATGAAAACTACAACTTTAAAAGATATTTCATTTTTTTACAAACTTTTGAGCTTGTGTATACGTCTTTGTGTAATCATAAGTATACTTGTGACATTAGTTTCACACGTTCAATGTCTCTAAAATCAAATAAAAACAAATTAGGTTTAAGTTATTAGTGCACATGTGACATTTAGAAAAAGAAGAAATGCGTGGACGGTATACGAATATATCTCTTAGGTGCATTCCTGAAATATTGTTATTTATGGTCGTATTAAGTTCCAATCATGTTGGATAACGGATCTTGCCCATATTATTGTTTTACCATAAAGAGAAGCTCATTATGATTGAAACAAAAACATGTTTTGAAGGTGTAAAACGTGTTGTGAAGTTGTTCTCATCATATAATTTTCTATTTCCTAATTTCTTTAGGCGCGGGTGGGTGCCCTTGGGTTCAGCTTTGGGTATTGGCGGGTAGGGCGGGAACACTGCCGCAACCATCTTGGGTACCGCCATCGGGTTCTAGAACACAAGTTTGAAGCCATTGGAAATTGGGTACCATCTTAGGGTCAGACTTTGTTGTTTTAAGTGAATAGTCATACACACATACACGTTTGATACAAGATCAATTAAGTATAAAGTTATGAGAACCGCATAAGCCTTTGTATAGTGTATGTATACATATATATTTTAAGGGATTTTTCAAAACATAATAAATTTTAAGTGAAGAATTGCAAGAAAAACATAAATATTTGTATCAATTGCTTGAGCTATAATATATAAGATGATCGTAGTATAATAGCATGATTGTCTTCTCTTTTTCTCACGCATTACTCGAATTTAATCTATTGAGCATCCATAGTTCTTCGGTGTTTGATTTCGTCCCAGTCTTGATCAGCTTTTCAAATTTAGGCTTTTTACACCTAAAAAGGTATATAAAAAACATTAGCATAAAACTAAGTCAATAAGTACTTTAATACCCAGTCGTCTACTCTGGTGTACACAAAATAATGCGACAGTAATGTAAGCTTGGCGTCTATACGCTCATCGACGTATGGTACTTGTGTGCTTGTAGAAATCTATACTCATATCGCCTTAGTCAACAAGCGTCTATACTAATTCACAAAGCATATAGATTATAGCAACTTACTCTTATAACCGCATATGGAAATTTAATTATCACATAGTCCATTCATGTATCTCTCTAGCAAATTTTTATCTTTATAATCTAATAAAAGGGTAAATTCAGGTATCACGTGTCAACATCAAATTCATTCTTATCATATTTTTCCCGCTTCTCTCTTCAATTAAATAACTACATTAATTACTAATATTAATATTTATTTTTACATTATAATTAGTTTTTTAGTAAACTAAGAAATAGATCTTTTTATTAATGTTATTTCTACAGAAATAGTTTTTTATAAAAAAATTTTTCTAAAAAATCAAACTATTTTTACGTACTATTCTAAAATTGGTTTTTCTAAAGTAAATTTTTTTATAAAACTAATACAATTAAAATAGGGAGTTATAGTAAGGACATTTTTAAAAATGAACATTTTTTAAAACGTTATTTTGAAACAAAATGTGTAATTTATCTTTGAAAAAAAATTAAAAAGTTTATATTATTATTTTGTTACTTATAGTTATTACTCATACGTAATTCCAATAATACATGTCTTAGTATATGATTTTATAATTAAGAATTTTTATTTTATTTAATATTTTATTTGTTCAATCCGTGTAATTGAATCTAGTAACACATAAAAATATAGTTTGCAAATAGAATAGATTTCTCAAATATGGGTGAGAGTAACGGGGTGTGATGTAACATGGAAGTGAAATAATGCCCAGTGAAAGAGAGAAAAGAAAAGTAAATATCTACTCATTAACATTGTTTGGTAGTCAAAGTACATAAATATGTTCCGGCAAAGTTACCGATATAATATTGTGTGTTTAGGTTTTTAAAAAAAGAAATTTAACAAGCACGAGTTGTTAGAGAAAACTCAAATTAAATGATAATTGAAATTTATTAAAACCATTCACATTTCTTTGTGACAACGCTTCTACATCATCTCAGTGGGTGCCATAACAACCGTGTTGCATGACCGAAACACATCTCATTTTTAATTATATTATCTTTTTAGTACATTAGATTTTAAAAAAATAAGTTAAAAAGAAATAGAATAGTGAATAGTTATATACTAAAAAGTCATATTGAGAATTTTAAGAATTTTGAAAGGGCAAGGTTTCATATAATATCATATACATTGTTTAAAAAGGTGTTCATCTTAAAACAATAACTTTATAAAGTATTTGCATTTATTGTGTTCAATGTGATAAACACGACGAAAAAAATAACAATCTTTATTCCTATTTCACTATTTTTGATTATCTGTTATCCACAGTGTACAATTGAATACAAGTTTTCACATAGTTATCAACTTGTTATTGGCTATGAAACATAATGTGATTTTTATGTATAGGTAGACACATACATAACACTAACTAATCATTAAATCAATCAATATTTTATAGTAACTTAATATCGGACGTCCATAGCCTTGTAATTTAATGTTATTAGTGATTATCCATCATAAATGAAGTGTGTAAAAATCATTACAAGATTACGTGCTATTTAGACGTAAAAACAATTGCTTTTTACAAAAACAAAAAAAAATAAAAAAAAAGGAAGTTGATATTGGACTGTTGGGTTAGCTTTGTAATGTTTGGGCTATCTTCTCATTCATTTTTAGTAAGGTGGATTTGTAGATGTTGGGCCTAAAAAGACGGAGATGCCTTAGCCCAATTAATAATTTCATTTAATGGCCCAATTATTCGCCTATTAAGGTCTTTGAACAATGATTGCACATTCTATCTATTCACACTATTAAACTACACTAATGATTAACGTCTTGATCATGCACTATAAATGATTAAACTACACTAATGTGTTTTTTTAGGCAAGGGATTTGACCCAACCCTCGCCCACGTCAGCGAGGGGTACAGCTCCCTAGGCGAGGGATTTGACAGCTACCTCGCTATGTCAGCGAGGGACCGGGTAACGAGGGGTGAGGGGATGCCTCATCCATAAGGGGAGACCATCACCGGCGAGATATTCCCCTAATTCCTCGCTGGCAAGGAGTGTCGGAGAGACGGAGACGATTTCAGGCGAGGAGATTTACCTCCTCCTCGCTTATGTGGTAACCCACTTGATGTAGATTGTCGTGGTCTACTAAAAAACAATTTATATTAAGACTTATCTCATATATACTAGTACTAGTAAGTAAGGTCGTCTCTACGAGGAATATGTGGGAAGTGTAACTCTAGTTCAATGGTTTTAACTTTATAAAGAAACTAACTTTCAATTAATAACTGATTTAGAAAACAAGATTGTAATTTTATAAACTTGAATGGTTTTGAAAACAATAATAATAAGAATGATCCACTTCGGGTTTCAATTTTGTAAAACAAAGTTGTAACCTAGTTATTCTTAGCAAACAATCACATAGACATATTTGTATTGGTTTGATTGATTTCAATAATAGAGATGGAACGAGTTGTAAACGGACCTATTCACAAATTACCAATTTCAATTTGCTAATTAAAACCTAAGACTCATAATGCTCATGATGTAAAGAAACCAAAAATTGATGAGTAATAGATTAAGATTCAAAACAAAGAAAAACCGTTTAAAGTAATCAACCAATAAATGAAATCATAAGACTTAGCATACCAATCAAAACTTCAACCCAATCTAAGAACAAATAAAGTTAAACAAATGTCATAAACCCAAACCCTACACCCAGAGAAGATCACGGGTGATTTAGCCGCTCATGGTTGTCATTGAATCGAAATCGGTTGTCGTAGGAACCAATTGCATGAAAAGATGGATCCGAGGGTCTTCTTTTCTCTCAAAATTGCTCCTTGGATGGCCAATACGACTTGGTAAAGGCTTAATTCGCAGCCCCCTTTTTACCCTTTAATTAGGGGACAAAACCCTAAAAATCCGTATAAGTCAGCATAGGGACGTAATTTACTTATTCAGGGACGTAGTTTACGTCCATATGGACGTAAATTACTTCCTCAGGGACGTAATTTACTTCCCCCTCAAATCAGCATTTTTTCCTTCTGTTGTACGTCCTAGTTTGTGTGCATCCTGATCACACTTAGGACGTAATTTACGTCCTTAGGGACATAATTTACGTCCCCCTTCACTTTTTCTATACTTCAAGTGTTTCATTCCTCGTGAGCTTCCGGCTTCCGTTCTAAGTCCCGAAAACACCCGAAATGTGTTTGTTTTCGCTCCGCAAGCCTGGAAATCAATTAACTCTTAAAGTAATTGTGTTCCACTATATTAAACACATAAAAATACGTAATTAAACATTTTAAAATAGTAAAAAACCCATACACATCATCACTTCACAAATTCCTAGGACATATCCATATTCCACTTTACCCTTGTATCTTTGCTACAACTTTAAAAGTGAAAACATTTTTTTAACAATTTCTTTAGTTTTAAAAGGAAACATATATTATAAAAAGTAAAACAAAATAAGTCAGTTTTTTATTTTGATATGCACATTAGTGTTCTAATGATTATTTTAAAACTTGTTATCATTTCCGTTTATATATGTACTGAGATTAAAAAAGGCCATTTATCTTTATTTAAAAAAACTAAAGAATCAGTTTATAAAAAAAATTTGAATGACTCCTTTTATTAATTGATTGATTATGTATTCATTTCATCTATAGAATACTTAAATTATACGAAAAAATACTTGTTATTTAAAAAACTAAACAATCAGTTCATAAAATTTGAACGGCTTCTTTTATTAATTGATTGGTTTTGTATGCATTTCTTAACGTATCGAGTTTTTTAGATATCTATGTATATATAATACATAATTATTTCAAAATAAAATTGTAAAAAATTCTCTAAAAATCTCGCTCATCTAAAGTTCTTCTTATTATGAATAAGTAAAAATTTTAATATTATTATATTTTATTTTAATTATTACGTTTGAAAAGTTATACCTTTTCATTTTTAATATATCAATATTAAAATTACATAATAAAAGTTACAGTAATTTCAAAAATAAATAGAAAGTTAAAAAAATTACAGAATTTATATTGTTATACATAAAAAACCTACTGATTTTTGGTTAAACATATATATATATATATATATATATATATATATTAAATATGGGCGAGGGGTGGCAATTTGGTAATTATGGGCGAGGGATACCCATAACTCCTCGCTGAGTCAACGAGGAATCTGCCACGTGGGCGAGGGATTGGAAAAAAAGACACGTGGGCGAGGGATTATGTATATTCCTCGCCTGGAAGACCGTGCTGACGAGTGATTATGGATATTCCTCGCCAAGTGGGCGAGGGAGGGACACTTGGCGTGATTCGATTGGTTGTTTCTTTGATAAACTTAATTTTTGACTGATTATTTTAATAATTTGATTTGGTCAAATGGTTATTTTCGTAAATTTCCCTTGTATAAAATATTATTGGAATATTATACGTATTAAATAGTTGAGTTAATGGCTATTGGTTGTAGACTTGTAGCCTGCATCCCTTGACCACTTGTGGTGGGCTAGGCTAATTCAATATAGTTATTTGTAAAAACTAAGATCATCTTCAATGGTGTGTTTTTAAGAGTTTTTAGAGGCGAGAGAGTGTGAGATAGAAGAGAGAGATGATGAGATGGATGAGAGAAGGTAGGTAAAAATTCATATCTATACTTATTAATAAAACAATAACTTTGATGCCACGTGTCATTCTCTTAAGCCTCTATTTTTTTCAATTCCCGCCTAAATATGTATCTGTTCTTAGTGTTAGTCTAGGTTCATTTGATATAAAGTCAACTTCTATACAGGAGATATTTAAGGAAAATTTAGAAATTTAACCCTAAATTAAAGCACATCTTTTTTTGAAAATTAAATCATGCCTAATATTTCTTTTTTTTTTTCAAATAATTCATCAATAAAAATTGTACAAATCATTTATGATTTTCTTCATCTATGAAATTAGTTCCTTGATTGTGTTTTTCCATTAAATACTTTGTTTATATTCAAATTTTTGACGAAAGTTATAAAATTTTTTAATCGACTCATCTTCAGTTTGAAGAAATTCATGGGTATCCTTTTTTGAAAATGAAATCATACCCGATTTTAAAATATTTCACAACCATCCCAGGTTTACGACCCTCGCGATTTGTCTTTATAAAGTCTGATGATATTGCATTCGACAGACTTTATTTACGTTCTCATTTTGGCTTCGGTTTTATCAAGTTTTCTTCAACAAAATGTATTTATTTTTTGTTATATTTGAGCTTTCATCCTCTGCAATTATGATTTAACCTATCATTGTTTATAATTGTGTTTTTCGATTAATATTATTTTACTTTATTTTTTTTTGAAGGTGATCTGCTTCAACAGTCTATCTGTAAAGAGGTATTACATGTTTTTACTTTTTAAATATTTTTATTTCTTTTTATATGTACTGCCATATTATTATTATTATTATTATTATTATTATTATTATTATTATTATTATTATTATTATTATTATTATTATTATTATTATTATTATTATTATTATTATTATGTTTGATTGGAATTCGTTTGGTATGAACAAATTGTTTTGATGTATCTGCAAGTAATATTGAAAATCACAGTTTTATTTTACGATTGACTTTGACACCTCCAGACAAAAGGATTTATTTTAAATTTTAAAGAAGACAGTTTCTATTATCAATGTGTTTTGAAATGACAATAAACAAAAGCCAAGGATAATCGCTATACAAAGTTGGTTTGTTTTTTAATAAGGATCATGATCAGCTTTATGTTGCATTATCTCGAGTTAAAAGTAGATAGAGGTTAAAACTATTAATATTAGATAATAATAAAAAAATAACCAACAAAATATCAAATGTTGTATACAAATAAATTTTCGGATGTTTATGAATTTGAAATTTTATTTTTCATGTTTAATGTAATTTGTTTATTACTTAATGTTCTTATTTATAAAGTTATTTCATTCCATATTATACACTATTTAGACGTATAAATATTAACAGAGAAAACTACCAATGTTAGATATAGCTATTGTTAAAAATTATACATAAAAGTCAATATACAAAATATTATCAATAATATTATAACGTACGCACCTTTTTAAACAACAATAATATTTTTTGATTGAACCCGTGTGTTACACGGGACTTTAGCCTAGTGTATGAATATGAAAAAACATGTATGTGAGAGGGAAAGGAAGAGAGAGGAGAGAGGAAAGATAGTGTAGTTTTTGAGTTTGTATGTGGGCAGGAAAGAGAAAATGAAGGGCAGATGCCACATCATTCATGTTTTTAAATCATCTATTGGTGATGCTCTAAGTGATGACTCTTATAGAAAACACTAAATTACTAATTTCATATATGAGAATTGAGTATGCGTAACATGTTCAATAATATGTATTTTGAAAAGATTATGTTCTTGGTAATGTACACATCCTGAATTAAATTTTCTATCATGCAAAATTTTCTAAAAATTGTCATTTATAGTCATCAAATATGATGTAACTATAGAAGAGTATTCAGTTGCCGTACGTTAAATGATTCGGTTTTAGATAAAACTTATATCGAAACATAGGTAAAATTTAACACATCATAAATAGTATTTATGGTGTTACAAAAGTCAAAAAATATATTAGATATAAGGCCACGGATAGCTTTAAATAATCTTCATATCTACATACAAATAGGGCATGTTAGATTATGAAAATAGTACAAACATTTACACGTAACTAATGTAAGATAATCACACACGAGAGAAAGAAAAAACATTATTTAAATGTAACATACTTAAATAGATACATACGAGTAAATCACACTTGTTATCCTTTATGTATATATCTGCTTGCAAACTTCGTCATGAATCTTCAATAGTTACATGGATTGTCCTCTTATGTAAAGTGCATGAAACACTTAATGAACTTTCTACTAACTGCCTTTGGATCTACTATTAAATTTTTAAATAAAATAATACATATCCCTTTTTTTGTTTACTGGTTCCGACCACCTCCTCCATTGGGCATAAACCTAGTGTATTGGAAGTAATTTCAAACAACCTTCTCTAACTTTAATCGACTTGACTACGAGATGAATTTGAAAATCATAATCAAATCTGTCACCTGATGGCGATCGATGAGAGTACAGTGAAGTAATTCAAGATGACAACGAAAGGATGTGGGTGTCGAGGTGACTGGAGTGATTGTAGCGAGGGTGATGATGGAGAAATGTGAAACTTAAGCTAGGGCAAGGGGGTTAAAAAAAGATGATGAAGGTGGGTTGGGCACGATAGGATAGGGTTTTTTTATTTGTCACCTCATTTTAATTTATTTTTTTGTTTTTATATTTAAAAACAATTTAGTAATTTATTGTTATATTAACAAAAAATCTAGGGACGGCTATTGGAATAAAAGTAAAGTAGTATGGATTCTTACTTATAAGACAAACAATAAAGATTGTAAAAAAATATTACTCTACATGTAAATGTTTATAAGTTTTTTTATTTAAAATTTGTTATGTATTAATCATGCTACATATTATTATTATCATCCAATTGGAAACTTGCATGGACCCGCTAGTGGATTGGTTTGCATGATTCTAGCGTGAAAGAGGGACCAATGACTTAAGCAATTTATGAGGCGGTTAACCATAACTTCTAAATTTTTAATCTTGAATACACATTAGATGATGTTGGTATTAAAAGCTGTATTGAATTTGCAATTTCTTGATTTATTTTGAATCAGCCTTTATGTCAATATTATATACATACATTGTCGTTCTTTGTAAATGATTTAAATTGATATTAACATTAAAAATATAACAATTTTATTTACCGTACATTTTTGCAAATATTATACGAGCAATACAACTTGTATTATTATCATTATTGTTATGTGTGTGTATATACACATGCACATAAGGAAGCTAAGTTAAACAATATCTACCATTTGGATCATTAGTCGCGCATCTCCACTCTAGAGGTCACAGGTTCTCGGATTATCCAGACTAATGACAAACGTAATAAATAAATATCGTAGACCATCTGCGTTAATTGATCAACCTGATTACCCTCACAACCTCTTACTATTGCATATACTTAACTTCATTACAATCGATGGACCACTAAAATGGTGTTTGGTTCGTAATGGGATTGAAAATGTGAAGTTTGAAACAAAGGGAAGATAGAAAAAACAAATAGAATGTAGCTATACAAGAAATTTGATTTTTTAATTTTCTCTATTATTATGATCATGAAATTCTATTATATGTTTTAAGGAAGATAAATATATGAATTCTATTACATGTCTTAAAGGAAGATAATTATATGAATAAAGTCACGAGATGACGGTACATTTCTTGTGTTATGTCATTTTCCTTGTCTTTGTCTTCTTAATTGTTTAATACTATGAAAGGTTAACTCATAATGGTTGTAGTCCCCCGTCACATGCTTGGGTGATGAAAATAATTGTTAGATCATTTAACAAAAAATAATTATAGTTTTCTGTTTTAAAGTAGTTAGCTAAAGTAAAAGCTTTATAAAACTATGGTACAAATATGGAAGAACATTGCACACTTCACACATCCTTTGAAACCAACTAATATTGCTTGACGAGTTGCATAACAATCAACCGATGAATGTGTAGTGTTTAATTTTCTTTTATTTCTAATCATGTGGTATATTTAAAAAGCATCTTTAATTGTAGATAAATAAAATCTAAAAAGTAATCTCAATCGTAACATTAGAAATTTATCCAACCTTAAAAACACCAAATTCCTCCCCAGCGGTCAATTTTTTTAACCAAACCTATATTCCGCATTATCGTTTATTTATTTATTTATTTTTTGAACGTTAAATGTATGACCTACTTCGTATGATATGTGTTATTTAAGCAGACTCATCTATCTGTTTCTTAGCCGAAACCGCACCCACAACCCTCTAAGGAGAAAATCCACAACTGGAAAAACCTATAGACTCAACACTACGCATTATATGCTCAAAGTGAAATTTGAACTCAAGACTTCCCTATATTTACATACCTTGAGCATCTCACCTTATTCATTTATGCTAATGATCATTGGTTGGATCCTCATTTATTTTATTAACTTTTTCTTACATGATTTACTATAATAAAATAGTAATAAGAATTTGCAAACTTATAATAAACTACTTAGTTTTTGAAAATATTAATACCAAATTTGAATTTTTTTCATAAACCTATTTACTAAAGTCTTACAAATTAATACAAAGTTTTTTAACTTAATTACTATGTTGACTTTAAAAAATTAAGATTTACAAAGGTAGTCCCACTCCTATCGTTTTTGTTCATCCTCACCACATATGAGACCACAAAGAATGTATGCTCCCAGTTGCAAGGATGACAAATGACAATCATGTAGATCTCCCAAAAATACCAATAGTAAACACCATAATACAAACATGTTAAAATTAGAATATATATATAGTCCTTTGTTTTGTTTTACTACTATATCAAACTGTTTTCTATCAATAATAAATCAATAGGACATGTAACACCATATGAAATATGAATTCACCTATATATCACTATTCATGTGCATAATGAAACAATAAGGGTTTACAAGTAAAATGAGATACGATTCACTCATATTACGACTATTTTATGTACATAAAATTACAATAAACACAACCCATAAGGTATAGCACACTAAGGGTGTTAAGACTTAGGAGTGCTTCAAATGTTGCTATGAAGTATCTTAAAACTCATTAGTCACAACCTAACAACTTATTTTTACTTGAATTACTTTAAAATACTCTAAAGACGAGAGGCACTCCTTTCGCAACCCAAAACTACCTTAAACACTTAAAATAAAATAAACTAAATTAACACACACATGTAGATTCAGGAGCATGTTCGTAAATCCTAAAGTCATACCCGATTACACTCCTCTAGATACCAAAGGTAATGTACCCTAAGTACTCGAGCAACCCGATGCAACTACCCAAGCTACCCTCCAAATACCCTAATAATAATAAATATGACTTAGTTTTGTTATTTTGCTTCAATATTTCTTATACTTTATGAACTAAATAAACACGAGTTACTTCAATTTTACCCACCATCAAAACTTCTTAAACTCTTCAACCTCTCCCACGTCATCACCAACTTCAAACACCCCTCGAACAAACCCCTCAACATCTATCTTATTTACACCCATACCCTCCACATCATACGGTGGAGGTACATACGGTGGTCTACAGATCTCCACCACTTTCTCCCACTCAACCCCCCGGAAAAACTCATGCCTCTTAATCTCCGGCACCGACATCCTCTCCGTCGGATCCTTCACCAGCAACCGCCGTATCAAGTCCCTCAACGCCGTCGGCTCTCCGGCTAGCTCCGGCGATGACGTCAGAATCCGGCGAAACGTCTCCTTTCTGTTTGATCCTTTGAACGGAGTTGTACCGTACAGCATTTCGTGCAGGACGACGCCGAAGCACCACCAGTCCACCGGAAAACCGTGGCCGGTGCCGTTTATCATCTCCGGTGCGATGTACTCCTCCGTTCCGACGAATGAGTTCGATTTTGAATACGAGTGAGTCTCGTGACTCGGTGCTGAGTTGTGAATTGACTCGGGGTGTACGGAGTCTTCTGAACGAATTGCAGGTCGATGACAGTTGAAGAAGAGTGTGAATCGATTTGTGTTGGTTGTTGATTGTTCGAATTTCGGTAATCGAGTGGACGGAGTGGTGTGTGTTGATTGAGATTCCGATGAAGGTTTTAGCGATAGTTTTGTTGATAGATCGAAATCAACGAGCATCAAATGACCGTTTTCCTGAATCATTACGTTTTCTGGCTTTAGATCTCTGTAAACGATCCCTAATTTGTGAAGAAACTCCAATGCAATCACCATTTCCGCTGCATAAAACCTAAATTGACAAATTGTTCGAGACGATTAGAGTTTGAATTGACGAGTTGTTAATTAGCATCTCCGATCTAGAATTGAAGCATATGAACTACAGATTTCACCTGATTACACTATCGGAGAACATTTTCTCCGTTTGTTTCTTCCGAAGCTGATTAAGATCACCTCCAGAGCAATAATCAATGGCGTAACCAACGATTTTCTCAGTGGATACCACACCACGAAGCTTCGGAAGCAACGGATGTTGCGATAATCGCAACAATCGCAACACCTCCTGCTCAAACATAATCTGCTTACAGTCACCACCATTGCTGTCGGATCTCAACATCGTCTTCAACGCGAGCAATTCGCCACCGGAGGTTTCGTCTCTGACAAGAAACACGACGCCTCTAGCTCCTCGACCTAACGCCGATAACACCTTCAGTCGCCGGAGGTCTAACGTCGGAACTTGATCGCCGGCCATGGCGGTTGCAGGTATGGCTAATGGTACTGTGAGTTCTTCAAATTGTGAGTGATTTGTGTTTTGAGGTTGATTGATTCAATTGTTTACGTGAGGAAGGGGAAATTGGTGTTACTTGATGAGCAAGTATATGAAGAACACACTGTTGGTGTGTGGGAAAGACTAAAGAGCAGTTGGAAAAAAAATATTGCTTAGCGACGACACGTGAGTCGAATTTAAAAGTGTGAAAAAAAGGTTTATGTGGTTCTAGAAAGAAACTTTGTATAATGAGTTTAGGTAAACTTGAGTTTGAGTTCTTAAATGTTTTATATATATTTACATGTATTATGTTACTTTATTTATTGTTTGGTTTTAAGTAAAACATCTATCAGCAAGAAACAGTATTTTCAGATTTGGATCGGACCGGTTGGACTAGGATTCGAAGGTCGGATCAGTCTGATCCACCCTAAATCGTTTTGTTTCCAAGTAACTGGCCGGTTCGAAACGGAAACCGGGTCAGACAGGATTTTTAAAATTTTTAATTTTTTATAGTTTTTTGGATTTTAACGAGTTTAACGGATGGTTCAAACTATGATTTAGAGCGTTGGCCATAAGATTATTTTTTAGTGCTTATATATAACTATAAACTACACATATGAAATATTTATATTGAATTATATATATAACTATGTATCTAATATACATATATATAATTATGACATTACCCGATTTTTAAATCCGGTCCTATCGGTTCGACCAGCCGGCCAGTAAGACGACAGGTTCCATGTCCGATCCGATTCTGAATACATTGGCTGAAAGTCAAGAACTTGACTTGTTAGGTGGGCGGAGTGGTACTAAGTTGAAGCTGCTGGTTCGTTTTCCCAAGCTAAGCTGATGAAGGGGGCAGTGTTCTGAACGACTAAATTCGCGCACTCACACACAACCAGTAACATTGGTGAGTACGAGTCTGCTCTCCTCCTCCCCGAGTCAAACTTGCTACAGTGGGGTGGTGTTCATCATCGGGGACTTTGGCCATGTAGGCCGTCACGTCCCCAATCGCGTTCACCGTTCTACCAACCCTTATGTGTTTAAAATTTTCCTCTCTACTTGAATTAAGCATGAATGACTTGATAAAAAGTTGTACTTGCTTGTGTAACTGTGTTACAAGAATATTTAGTTGAAGTGTTGAATGATGGTGATAGTGTGGTTCTATTATGTTCGAAAATAAAGAACGATGTTAGTCTCGTTGTTAGGGAATTGAGAACATGTGATATGAATTTAGCGTGAGAGTAACTATTTCCTAGTAAGAAAGTTGCGGAGAGAGTGGAATTTTAATGCAACAAATGGTTGCAATGATATGGGAGAAATGTTTATAAGTAATAGTTCATATCGTGGTGCTTATTGTTCTTGCATCGTCATTTGTCCAGACAATAAACGTCTCTATTTTGCCAGTTAAGTTACTATAATGGATACGAGGTAGTCATAATGTCATCTACATGTGATTGACTTCACTCCTGCTAACGTGTAGAATATCATATTGTCCTGTATTACTATTGCACTCGACCTACACTTTCACGGTCCACAAATGTTTGCTCGCAAAGGTAACGTCATGATATGATCTTGTCTTTTGATGTTGTCTATCCTTCAAAGCGTGTAGCCGTCTTTAGCATTCTCTTATCATCTTCGGGTCTTTTGGATACTTCCAAATATCTTATGATATATTTATTTGAGGAAAATTAAGTACATCTCTCACAATCAAATTAACAATATGTAAAACACATTAGTTATGAAAAAAACATTGTTATAAATCAGTTGAAATTTAATTTCAATCTTTATTCATCTTTGTATTATTTGAGATTTGTATTATTTGAGAGGGTACTGAAAAATTTTGTTTTGTAATTTATTAGTTTGGATTGGTAATATCTAAATATAAAAGAAATCGTCCTAGGTGTGACTTTGAGTATATCGAAATAAATTAAATGCAATTGTACAATTTATCGTTATCATTTAACAAGTCGGTTTTAATCGGATAGAAACCGATAGAGTGGACTCGGGCTGGAATAGAATTAATACCAAAAAGTCTTTAAAATAAGAAAAAGTGGGCTTTGTAATTTGTATAAGTGGACCGTGATGGTTCGATCCAAACAAAAAAATAATGGGCTTACGCAATATGTTCATTTTACAATAACATAAAATCAACTATTCTATTTTTCATTTAGTATGTTATATGTAGAGGTGCACGAACCGGGTATTGGGCCGGACCCGGAACCGGGTTCAAACCGGGTTCGGTCCGGCCGGGTTTTTCCAGAACCGGGTATTGGTGAACCCGGGTACGAACCCGACCCGGGTTGAATGAGGGGAAAACCCTACCCGGCCTACCCGGTTAGGGTCGGGTCCGGACCGGGTCGGGTCCAGAACCGGGTATAACCGGGTTTTTTATTTTTTTTTTTTTATTTTTTATTTTACTATTATTATTATTCTTATTATTATTATTATTATTATTATTATTATTATTATTATTATTATTATTATTATTATTATTATTATTATTATTATTATTATTATTATTATTATTGTTCTTATTATTATTACTATTATTATTATTATTATTATTATTATTATTATTATTATTATTATTATTATTATTATAGTTATTATTATTATTGTTATTATTATTATTATAACAACATTAAAAAACATGTATAACAACATTAAAAAAACATATATAACTCATTAAAAGATTATTTATTATTAAAACAACTTAAAAAATACATTAACTCATTAATCGTCTATTTTCTTCGGGAGGCTTCATCAAATGCTAATTCTTCGTCGGATATACCAGAAGATACTCCTTCTTCTACCTCTTCATCGTGTACTTTAGATTCGATTGCAATTTCGTCTTCAAGATTTGTTTTGTCTGTATACGATCCATCGCGTCTAAGTGGTCTTTTAAACAAATGCACATCTCCACCGCTTCCGGAGTTAATCTTGTTCTCCGTAATGATATTACCCTGCCACTAAGAGAAAACGCAGACTCCGAAGCTACCGTAGAAGCTTGGACGCTTAGTAAATCACGGGCCATAGCGGAAAGAATTGGAAATTGGGATTCCTTTCCTTTCCACCAAGCCAAAATATCAAATTCATGATAATCTTGAGTACTCATAGTCGAAATAAAATTCGTCGTACTATAAATACCAAGTTCGCTTGTTGGGGCGTTTACCCCTTTGACGTTTAGCCGTCACATCCCGAACAACATTCAACATAGTCATAACGGGGTCTTTAAACGAGGTACTAGCACTTGATGTTGATTCTCTTGGCGTAGGTATATTTACGTTAGGCCCATATTTATTTAAATAAAAATTATAAATAATTTTCAAACTTGCATTAAAATCTTCTTTTGCAGTGGTTGAAAAATTGGGGTTATCGTCATGTATATCCAAATTGTCATTTATCTCGTCTATTAAACATTCTACCCCCGCTACATTTAAAAAAGGATTTAAAGCAGCGGCACACGTAAAAACGGGTGGTAACTCAAGAAAGTATTTTTTAAACTTGTCTTTCATTGGTTCTATCATTTCTCTAAACATACCATTTTTATTTTGAAAATTTTTAAAATTCAAAGCCATGAAATATAATTCTTGAAGCACCGAATAACTAGTGGGATAATAAACTCCCGATAATTTTGTAGTTGAGTTTTTAAACACCTCAAGAAATTCGGATAAATGTTCAATATTTTTCCAACCCATATCCGGAAACAGGTCGGCTTCGCAATTATCCGAAAGACTATTATGAAAAGTTTTTAAAGTGCCTTTTTGTTTTAAAGCACAATCAAACATATGACAAGTCGAATTCCATCTAGTAGGTACATCCCAATTAGGCCCTAAAAATCTAGATTCTGTATCTTTACAAAGTTGTTTATAATCTTGATATCTTTTTCTACTTTTTTTAAAAACGTCGTGTAACATAAATCGAAAAGCTTTTATAAAGGTATCAACAAATGGTACGTTAAGACCATCTTGTACTACTAAATTAATAATATGTGCAACACAACGAGTATGAAAAAAATCACCGTTTGCAATCGGAAGATATTTTAATTTTAATTTTTCAACGGCGGTTGTGTTGTTGGAAGCGTTATCAAATGCCATTGAAAATATTTTATTTTGTAAATTAAATGTAGTTATTACATTATCCAAAAAGTAAAATAAAAACTCTCCGGTGTGTGGATACGGAAATAGATCAAATGCAATCGTACGTTTCATCAATTGCCATCAACTGGGATCTACCCAATGAGTAGTGACGCAAAGGTACGATTCGGGCAAACCGTGTGGCGCCGACCAAACGTCACTAGTTAAGTTTACACCGGTATTTAAATTTATAAATAAAACAATTAAATCATTTTTTGCTTGCTTCCATAATTTTAAACAATAACGTCTAAGTGTAGTACGACTTACGTGAGTGTAACGAGGTTGAAGCGTCTCTCGAATTAAGTTGGTTAACCGAGGGTTGTCGAAGTGGTTGAAAGGCAAAGCTTCTTGAATCACGAACTTTGCCATTCGATCTCGAACCTCATTAACGTTGTAATTAAATATTCCACCGTCTCCACTCAATTGTGTTTGTTGCGAATCCGGATTATTTTTCAACGACTTGCAAAACTTCTTGTTAATGTGCTTGTTCAAAGTCGTGTTAGAATCTTTAGCAAGTAAAGCTCCACAAAACTTGCAACGAGCCTTTACAGATCCGTCACTCAACTCAACCATATCCCAATTGCACCAAACATCCATGTTACGATTGTGTGGAAGAACACGAACGACGGATGGAGAGTTCGATGAACCTTGACCGACGGAAGATTGAGAGTGAGCCATATTGAGATTTGAGAGTAAACGAGAGTAAACGAGAGTAAACGAGAGTAAACGAGAGTATTGTTTGCGTTTTTTGCGTATGTTTTTTTGTGTTTGAAGCTTGGGTACCTTACCATATCAACCCACACCTATTTATACTAATTTTAGAGCCAAAAACATCCAAAAAAACGGTCAAAAAACGTCCCCAACGGCTATATAGCCGTTAAAAACGGCTAGTTTTTAAAAAAAAAAAACGGTCGGAACCGGGTACAACCCGGGTACAACCGGTTCGGGTCCGGTTCGGGTCCGGTTCCGGTTCGGGTCCGGTTCCTGGCCAAAATAAAAACCCCAAACCGGTTCCAACCCGCCGGTTCCTGGGCGGATAGGAACGGGGTCCACTCCAAACGGGTAGTACCCGGACCCGGGTCCGGGTCGGGTCCGCCGGGTCGGGTCCGTACCCGTTTTTTTTGTGCAAGTCTAGTTATATGTATGATTAATTCTATTTCATATAATCCATACTATTTTACAATACATATATCTTCATGCGTTTTTTTGGTAGCATGTCTCCGTGAACACCACACTATATGTTCGTGCATATACACCTCATACATGTGTTATAGACCCATGTAGTATGCACTAAAGTTAAGGGAAATATTTAAATAGAAGTAGCTCTAAAACTAAAAAAATGAAATAAATAATTTTAACTATTTATTTTTTTAATTAATGGTTGAGATCAAATTGTAGAAAAAGATTTGTTAGATGAATATTTTAGTAATAACCATTTTTGTTGACGTTTTGCAAGTTTTCAAAAAAATTTTAAACGGTCATAACATTTATGTCTACATTAATTTTTTATAAAAATTACACCATAAAAACGAGTATTTTTTATCTTTAAAACGAGTTCAGTATTTTTATATAAAAAGATAATAAATTCTTTTATGTTTTTTAGCTCATATCGTTATTGTGTCTTTTAGTGCAGTTTATTACATCTTTTTGTTAGTTATTGTGAAATACTATAAATTTTTTAAATGATAAATTAAAAAATTATATAATTATAAAACAATATTATTGTGTATCCCTAATATATATAACATATCTTATGAGCATGTGATGTTTTTTATCTTTTAAATACAAAAAACGTGTACATTATCCTATTATTATTTGAAGTTTAAATCAAGGTATTGATCTTAAAATAAGAATTTAAAAACAAAATAACACATACATATCAATATTCAATTAGATAAATGTACGTATAATCAAATCAATTTTCTAAGTAATACTTATCAATCATTTTTATCAAATCATTAGAGATGTTATCCACTAGCGACCAATCGACAATTGACTCATCGTTCACAAAGATCCCACACATTGTGGATTATCCATAGCCAACAAACACCCTTTTTCTCTGCACCACAAACCCCAAAACCCCTATTTCATCTTCTTCACATGACCCCTTGAATCTTCAAGAAGTTACAGTCGATGATAACAGTGATGCTGATCAAACACTTCATCATAATCGCCATTGATATTGATTCATAATGGAAGCCGCACAACGACGTCGTTTGTCCGTCATCGCCTCTCATCTTCGTCCGATTGCAATCACACCCACTTCGGATAGTGGCTCATCATCGATTGTTTCGAGTTCGTATTGTGATTCTTGTTCTGATTCTGAGAAGCGGAGTGATTTGGAGGGTGATTGTGTGTTTTGTAAGATTGTTAGAGGTGAAGCACCTGCTTTGAAGGTATATCTGATTTGGGTTTTGGTTTTTGTGTTTGATTTTGATTTGAATTGGGTTAATTAGATATTTAGATGTTTTGAATTTGTGCATTATGTATGCTTGATTGTGTTAATTTGAAGAATTTGTGTTATTCCTTTGTGTTGATTTACTGTGTTTTGTATCCCCAAATTTGAAGCTCAGGTGGATTCATAAGCAATTAAGTATCTCATCATCAATTATCTTCTTGTTTATAAATTCTTTTGATTTAGATATGATGTAACATTACAAATGTGTAAATGCTAAGAGAAGTTGATGGAAATCGGCTTAATCGAAAGTGTTTTCCTTAAGAAGATGGTTTTTCGCATGATTGTGTAATTAAAGTTTCGCTCATGGTTCTGTGGTTCATGGTTCACTGATTTTATGTTTGCACGTTTAATCTGCCTGTACACTAAACATGAAGTTATGATGTTTTGAAAACAGTTTGAATATGTAGATTAACAAGTAAATGCATATGAAATTTATTGTATTTGACCCAATCTTGCTTTTTTATAATGATTACATGATAGTTGATACATTGTTCTTATTTTCATTGAATTTCATCTGCATACAGCTATATGAAGATGATGAATGCCTATGCTTTTTGGATAACAATCCTGTGAGTCCTGGGTAAGGTATCATATGTCTAAGATGCAATTTTAAATTTCCCCCATTATATGTAAATTTGTTTGTTGAATTTTCTTTCTGATGATAAAACCTGAAAAAGATTCACTGAGCTATCATATGCCACCATTTAATATTAAAGACATTCAATCTTGAAAGTTGACTACAAGGACTAATAAGCAACTTGCTATAGGATCATGCTTTATATGATCACAATTCTATTATATCTTTAAATGTCTTAGCCTATGTAGTCAAAGGCGCTCGCCTAGGCGCAAATGATGTGAAACATCTAAAAATAGTCTATAACTTCTGAACATTGCCCGGAACATGTCTAAACTAGCCTAAAACATATATAAAACCCCTAAAGATGGCCTATTTGTAATATGCGTCTTGCCTAAAAAAGCCCTCGCTTCCTAAGCGCCTTATGTCTAGGCCCAAGGCTCACCCTTTATGCCTTGAGTGCACCTAACGCCTTTGACTACCTAGGTTTTACACTAGAACATTTTGGGGCTTCCATTAAATTGTGCACTAAATAATACTGCTTACCATTTTGTCAGACATTGCCTTATCATTCCTAGATGCCACTTTCCATCTCTGGTAGCAACTCCCCCATCCGTAAGTTCTTATTAACATTATAACCTCTAATCAGTTTCTGTACCATTGAAACTTCTAAGAAAAAATTATTTGCTTTGAGAATTTTATGATAAATTTAACAGCAACGAAGTAATTTTGCAGGTGGTGGCTGCCATGTGCTCGAAGGTACCCTATATTAGCAAGGCGGTCATGAAAGCTACAGGTTCTGGTAATGTTTTTCTGATGTTTATATGGTGATTTGGTTAATCTTGTGTGTCTTTTGCTAATCTTTTGCCTTAATACTTTAAGATCATTCTCTGAATACTTATGTTTTTGTTACATTACAAATGCAAATTTCAGATTCATTCAACTTGTTAGTAAACAATGGAGTGGATGCAGGACAAGTTATATTTCATGTAAGTATCAATAACCAAGATATTAAATTATGTTTCCCGATTACTCTCAAGAAACTTGAATAATTATTTTATATAAATTAACTGGTTATCTTGTTATCGTTTTGCTTGGTTCAGACACACATTCATATAATTCCTCGTAGGCCCCGAGACTGCCTATGGGCTTCTGAGGTATGCTATACAATTCTTTAAGTGTGTTTAGATGTGTGCTTTGAAAGTAATTATCTATAGTTAAATAAACAAAATGAACCAGCCAATTGTAACATAATGGGCCGTAGAAAATAGTGTTTGGATTTGTTGTTTGTAGTTCTGCTAACAGGACATAAAGATGATTGAATGTTTAGCAATTTCTGATTATCTAAGAAATTAATAGATAAGATGACTTTTTTGTGATAAAAGTAGACAATTTGTGTAATGGAAATAGAAGTCTTCAAAATTAGATAATAATGAAACTGATAAACATACCAACAGCATCAGAGTTTGTATCCAAAACATTAAAACTCTTTATTCGTATCTATTTAACGTTGCTTGTTATATAACCTTTTTTCCGAGGTAAATCTTATTCAAACTCTAATACCAAGTAGGAAACAAGGAATCAAAGTTCTTTACGACTTATTGTATAAAGATTCATTACCTCTTTTGACTGCATAACTCGACTTGAAGTTGTAATAATCAAATATTTTCAAACCAAAAATCCAAACAACTTCTTAGTCATCAAACATTCAAGCATGGTTTAATGTGGTTGATACATTACTTATTGTTATCTATCAATTAATTATTCAATTTTTCCATTTAACAGAGCCTGAAGAGGCACCCCTTAAAGCTAGATCAGGAAGCCTTGCATCTTGTTAATAATATTAGACAAAACTTATCATTTGTGGATGGGTTTGAAGATAACAAAGATCATGGAACCACTCTCATTGGAAGCTAGTTGGGTCCCACTCTCATGTTTGTAATTTTATCCAAACTTTGTTTGCTTTTTATTTTTTTATATTTTATTTCAAGTTTGATTGATTGATTGTACAAATTGGACAGACTTTGCTGTGTGTTTTTTCTGGATTCCCATTTGGGTTTTGACAGTTGGTTATCTTTTTCCAACTTATGTTGACAGTTAAAGAATCTTATTCTTCATTATATGTTTTTACCTTTGGTGGTTACTTTTAGTGTCTTTTACTCTTTACCTTCCACCATATGTTCTTTGCTCCTTTACTATGATCCAATAACTATTTTTGGTGTAACGGTGAGTATACGCCTATACGGTAACATACTTATGTTTAATGTAATCGAGTTATCAGCTATCGGGCTAAATATATTAGAGGCCTTAAACAATCAAAGGCCCAATTCGGTTGAGCCGCTCGCAGATCTGAGGTCCGGGTTTGGTCCAAACTATCAAGGCTACTATTGTCTATATTGATGATTGATGCACCAATTCAGATGCATCCTTGAGCTCACTGTGATAGTAATATCTTAAAATGTCTACTACCTGTTTAATATCCATGTTGTTATGGGTCAACATGTCTAACACGTTTCAAAAAACGCTCGCGTCAAGGTTGTACTGAAATAAAGTAGGACCTCATCAACTTATTTATAACATGTTTACCTCGTTTACAACTTTATGACAAAAGTTACAACCTATCGTTTAATCATTTAGTTAAAGAGGTTACATGGACCTTGTTGGGTTGCATGGTTTTAAGCATGTCTGGATTAGACTTTTAAAGTTGATGTCTTTAACACAAATAAATATACAAGTTTTAATCAAATTCTTTAATTTCAACGTGCTAACTCGCAAACTCAACATGATTGTCACCCGTATTTAAGTTGTTATGGCCCATGGTCGTTTTAAAAGATATTGCTAAAACATTCATAAACTATAAGGACCACATTTTAAGCTCCAAGTAAAAATCTATATGAACGACACGAAAAGATGCTAACGGAAAGTATCAAGTAATCAACTGTTAAAGGTTTGTTTCTACTTTCTACTATCACATCAAATAAAGCTTTGTGTTTTTTTTTCTTTTTTAAAACGAACATATTCAATAGAACAATAGAAGAATCCTATTTAAAGAACATGACCCGATCAACTTCATCCACCGTTAAAAATGAGCAGTTTCAAACCTGAACATGTTATTAGTAGCAAAAACTCCTAAAAGTCATTCGTTTTGTACGTTCACTTGAATCATAATTTTTTTAAACAGCCAATCAAAAAAAGATATTAAAAAATCTAACAAGAAGATAGTTATAAAGTACTAATAAAAACTTGAATCATATATTGTCGTTGGTGTGAGGTACCCATGACATGTAAATAAAGAGGAGGTTATGGATTCAAGTCTCACTCTGAGCAAAAATGCTCTGAGTTAAGTCAGTGGGTTTTCTCAGCAATAAGTTTCCTCCTGAGGGATTGGTGGTGGGGTCCCGGCTGAGAAACGGATAGGTGGGCCCGATTAAGATAACACCTATTATCCGAAGCTGAGTCGTACATTTGCCGTTCAAAAAAAATATATTGTCGTTGGTGTTTTGGTAGGTGATGCAGTAGCATTACAACCAATGCATTACAACTTGTACCATAAGCATCACACACCAGCTGAATGTACATATTATTTAATTGTTGTGACTTGCACCAAACACACCAGTTGCAACTTGAAAGCATATATTCTTGGATAGAGTCACTTATTGGGGAATTGTAAGTTTAAATTAATTAATATTTTTGTAACCATAAACAATGTAGATTCTTGATAATCATACATTCCCAAGCTTTTACTGACATCTTTTGGGTATTATGATTTTGGATTTTGAGTATTCCTAGAGATGCTACTACTTACACAAATAATAAGAAACATATCCACTGCCATTTTATAGTTTTGTATGCATTGCCAATATTAGTAACAATGCCACCACCTTATTCTTGTATCTATGTGGACCATGGTTATAAAATATTAATTTTCTTTAATTTATATGATTTTATATTTATATGTGTCAATCATCTTAGTGAGTAAACAAAATTAAACTTGTCTAGGTTAACAAGTTGAATTGATGAATCAAACATGACTCGTATATTTATGTTTGTCAAACACATCAACTCTAAAGTAGAAACATTAATATCACGTTATTTATTTAAACGATTCAAACATGTCGGTTGGTTGGTTACAAATAGGTTGATGGGTTGTTAATGAGTTAAACCAAGTTTTGAATAGGTTAATCAGCTTCATAAATCGTAATAAACAAGTTAGTTAACTTATAAGAGTTTAGATGAATATTTAACATGCAATGATGATACACTAACAAAGATGGTGAGATAATGGTAAATAAAAAAGTGGGTAGATTATTTAATATATTTTACTGGTCAATAGTTGAATTAAATAATGACAACTCTCATCAAATGGAGATAAATCCACCCACATATTTCAAGTAGAATCTTCACTTTTAGATATAACCTGACCACCAAATCAAAACAAATATATTAAACTTCTATTAGTTTATATCTAAATATAAACCTGCATTTTACATTAAAGATTTTCAATATAAGAAGTTAGATACAAATTGATTTCGTATTTGTTCTAATTAATTATTATATTAAGAGTTAAAGAAAACGATAAAGTCAAATACTTTTTTAACTAAATAATTTTATTGGACGGGTACTTCATAAATCTATAATTTTATGTTTTTAATATTGTTATAACAAAGAACATAACATAACTAATAAATTTATTATATATTTAAGCTAAAATATGATGAATAAATATAATGGTAAAAGGTAAAGGGGTTGGACCAATAAATATGGGTGTTATGCTTTAAGTTGGCAATAACTTTTTTCTTTGGTTAAATGTTTATTTTATACTTTAGTCCTTCCATTATGATTCATGAGGTTTCGGACCACTATATTTATTTAGTTAAAGATGCCCTTCTACTTCTATTTTCACTCTTTTCCTTATATGGCATCCACTTATTTTTGTTGTCTTTCTTTGCTTATTCAAGCAAGATAGCCATTTTTGAAGTGTCCAAATCAAGCAAAACCTCCTCTTCTTGATGGTGGGGGATATCAAACTAGTGACAAAATAACATAGTACCTACATGGAATATCGTCCTTTAAAATGCAATGAAACGTCAACGTTATCTTCTAATAATTATGACGTCAAATGGCTAAAATAGTAATTTCATTTACGCAAATCTTTTAACTGTCTATGTCTAATTATTCTCCTAACAATGTGATTATGGCAAACGGTATATGAAGAAAAAAGACGAGAGAGAAATATTAATACGTGTCATCACTTGCGTCTTGCTACAACACGAATGATCAATTAGACAATATAATCATAGATTATAAATCTTTGAATTATACAATAACCAACAAAATATCAAGAAAATAATTACCAAAATATGAAGAACTTTTAGACCTAGAAATGAAGTCAAGAAGTTAAAATTTTAATTGAACGACATAAAAGTATAAATAAGGAACACATAGTATATACAAAAAATTTTTTAACGTAAAAGCCTGGTACCAAAAAACTCAGGCGACTTTAGCACCACCCGATTAATCAACGAGATCAAATAAAATGTAACTTGGACAGAGCGTGTGGCCCTTCAAAGGGCTAAAGGCGGAACCAGTGAAAGTTAGACATGAACATAAGACATTTGCTAGAAAGACAAAATCACTTACCACTATGCCACCCACTAAGTTAAAACAAAAAATATAACAAAACTATTCTCGGAATAACAAGAAAGTAATCTATAAAAAATCTAAAGAACCCTTCACCCTAAGATGGATTCAATTCAAAGCATTAAAAGTGTAGCTAATTAATGAATAATATTCCCAAAACAAGGAAATGTGGTGGTGACAGAATAAAGGGTCATGGGTTCCCAATGGTTTGCAATGAATACTTTCACTAAAGGGAAATGGGTGGCATCTTGGATTGATGGATAGATGCATCAAAAAAAAAAATAAAAAAACACATTGCCCCATTGCTTATTGGCACATACTCTTCCTATTATAATTCTCATCCATTCACTTCACTTTTTACTCATCAATAATTTCAAGAATCATATTCCATGTGGTTATGACAAGCAATTTTGGGTTCTTATTCCCTGGCCCCAAAGATGTTGATCCAAAGTAGTTCCCATCTTATATGTAAAGAGAAAACTTAAAAGCTACAAGTTTATATTAGGGTTGTAAACAAACCAAACAACTATTTGTGAAACTGTTTAGCGGCAAGTCAATCTACATAAGTTCATTTAATAACTAAACAAACATAAATTAGAAATTCCCTTTGGTTAATTAAAAGAACAAACTCAAACAAAGGTTGTGTTTGTGAATGTTTGGTAATATGTCGGTTTATGTCTGTCCGTTTATCCATGTTTGTATATGAAGAATTTCAAGGTCGTATAAATTAAGGAACTTAAATCGGCGAGACACCATTTTGTGATAATTATGTTTAAGATTAAGATGTTGAAGTCTTTTAGATAATTATGTCATGTACTTAACTTTTTTAATGCTAGGGATTAAGAATGTTGATGTTTTTCAAATCATTTATGTTCATCTTTGTTCATTGTTTGTTCGTGCTCGTTTAAGATTAACAAATACAAACAAAAAACAAACAAGCTTATTTCCTTAATGAACGAACATTGGCAAAAATTTTCGTTCAACTATGTGTTCATGAATTGTACGTTTGACTGATAATGCTAAGCGAACGAATATGAATAAAGTCACATTCGGTTCGGTTCGTTAACAACTTCTAGTCATTACCAATTGGGTGTTGTATAATAATTCAAGAAAACCATTTTCTTGAAATCAGACACAACATGTGATTCCTCAAGTGAAGGTCAAGTTATCTAATACACAACCATGTGCAGAGTTAATGGACAAAAACTAATACAGCAAATATGAACTTGGTTGACTTGATTGTTAGTGAATAATTTAAAACCGTACAAAGAATACAGAAATTATTAAAGTACTAAATGAGAGAAGATAAATCATATAAATAGATATTTTATATATATATAATAATTTGACAATTATTCACAATGGCTATGAACTCAAACATGGGGACAAGAATTTACAAAATTGAGTTTGAAAAGAAAAGCAAACAAAGCTATAACAACTATAACTCAAACCTGAAATAGGATAGAAGATGTTGAATTTACAGATCTTTTCAGAAGCCCTTTAAGATCACGCGGTATGGGTCAAGTTGATCGCACGATTCAGTCTATCGAGTATGCCATTTGCTTTACGTTTGGCCCTTGAAGTACCATTTTGCGCGACTTGAGATAAAGTACCATACTTGCTCTCATCCTCCCTCATTTCCTTCCATTTTGTTCGATCATAATAACAAATGGTGTACAAAACAGCAATGCAGTTCTCCTTGTTTCGGGCACAATTTGTTTCTTTGATTAAAGAAAGCAAACAAGAAACAGCCCCAAGATCTCCCATTTCCTCGACAGCTTTTTGGTTGCTTGAAAGCATGGCGAGAGTAGCCAGAAACTCGTCGACAAGAACTCTGCTTTTAATTTTGTTCAGAAGTGCTCTTACAGCACCATCCCTCACAGCTCTAGCTTTATTCTCATGTTCAATACACAGATTAAAGATAGCAGAAGCAACATCTTTCATCGCCAACGGATGTCCCTCTTCCAAAAGATCAATCAACGGTTTCAAAGCACCTGATTTCCCAATTAAAGATTTATTGGAGTCAAGAGCTGATAGAGTGAAAAGTGTTGCAGCTGCATTTGTTTTAGTTGCAACTGTCCCAAATCTTAATGCATCTAGCAACAGAGGAATAACCATTGGTGTTTCTGCAACGAGTTTCTTATTATTATCATGGATCGACAAATTCAAAAGGGTTGTAATCAGATCTTCTTGAAGATCAGGGTGGATATCGGTTGGTGACTTGGTTTGGCACAATGGGGTTAGCAATTGAGGTATGGAGTCAAGAGATTCACCAAATAACGCACGAAAAGAAGGCATTCTTTTAGTCAATGACCTCAAAGTTCTTGCAGCCTCTTTTTGCTCAGATTGTGAGGATTGCATCTTCTTGAGAAGTGAAAAGAAAAGATCGCGATCAGCTTCCGTTAGCCCATCTTCATCTGCATACTGAATCGGGCCAGGAAACTGGACTCCGCGAGTCTTGCACCATTGTGTTATCATATCTCTAACCAAATTATTTGGGGTCAAAATGGTGTGTGAAAGAACTTGTTGAGTCTTGGGGCATATCCTGTTCCCAGCTTTTAACCATTTCTGGATAAATAGTCTATCATAAGTCTGCAAATTATCAGCAGAACCATCATCATTAAGCAAATTGAAAACAAATAAGATCTAAATTCACAAATCTCAACACTGTACATCATTAGCAAGATGGTCATCATTAAACAAACAAAGAAGCAGAAGCAAATTCAACAAAAGTGAACATCATCCCATATGCATATCTTAATCTTCTAGCCTAATTGGTTGAATTAGATTAATCAATAGATTAACCAGACTGAAAACTCATCAAGAAACCCTAAATTTTGATTCTTAACCATAACAGATCATGAAATTAATCTAATTTATTGCAGGTAAAACACAAATTTCCCAAAATAGACAGTAATCGATACGTCGATATCATGAAAACTTCATGTAATAATAACAATTAATAACAGAAATGACAGAAATTGAATATAACACCTACCTGACCAGTGGAGATAATAACAGGGTCTCTCATGAGTTCTTTCGAAATAGGGCACCGAAATTCAAGAGGACACGAAGCCCAAATCGAAGTAGAACTTCCATTACTACTCCGATTATTATTATTACTATCATTCAACTTTCTAATCGATCGATGTCTCCCCCCCTCTTTCAACTCCTTCAACGCTTGCAAAGCTTGATTAGCTCTATCGATCAACCCCAATTCAGTTTCATCTTCTGATGGTGAATCTTCAACAATCGATTTAACGAGCCTTTGTAACTCCTTCTTCAGCTCCATCGTCGCCTTCGCTACAGCGACGGTCGGATCCCTTTCAAAGACACCGCTTTTCGCCATGGGATTATATGAACATTCGAGTGAATTTGAGGGTGATATCACCGCTAGAAGATGATGATTACGATGGTGGTGATGATTGTGTTGTTGGGTGTGGTTTATGAGGTAAAGTTACACAGTGGGTGTGAGTCTTTTCATATGAATATGTCAGATTGAAGTTCAGAAGTGTATGAATGTAGAGAGAGAAGGAGAATGATGATGAGGAGTGTGAGAGATGTAGGAGTTGCAGGTTTATAGGGTGGAATGTGTAAGATTTTGATATTGAAATTCTGGCCCTTGTGATTTATGAATTTCTACAAAAGCATCTCATTATTATTTTTTATGTACGGTTTTTAGCTACTGGTGTTAAATCTTGCAGGATTTAAACTTTTGACTGTTTAGGTAGACGAGAGACATCTTATTATCAGATCTGTTTTATTGTTTGTTTTGTTAGTTTATATTTGAGTTTTGAATAGTAAACTATGGTGAAAAGTTTCTTCAAGCATTTATTTCGGCTATAAGAAAATGAAGTTTTGACTCATGCTTAGTATGATTTCCCTCGCCTCTCGTATTCTCCCTCAACCCTATACACATGGCAAACCATCGTAAACACACCGTCTTGTCTCCAAGTCACTAAACAAATATCCATGCTTTTTGATTGTGTATTCGTTTGGTGTCAATTAAGTAATGCATAAAAAACCTTGGTTTGTGGTCGACACAAGATTGAGAAGCTTAGGAAACGTTTATGCACAATCCAATGTGTCGAATACACCCCATATGGCCAGATGTAGCAACTCAGGTTCTTTTGAGATAACATGTTTTGATAATCATGTGATATAACTTTGTTGATGTAGCATACAACCCATACAAAAGAAATAAAATAAATTTATAATAATGATTGACTACATATACTATAAGTCATCTGTCACGTAAAATAAAAAAAACTTACCGTTCTAGTACATTGATATAACATGCAACTCTAATACACGTGTAATTGAATGTATTTTGATGTCATTAATCTATAATTAACTTATATGACAACCTATTTGTTTACCATTTTAGTTTATTAAAAAATATTACGACAAATTAACTTTTGAAGTTTTTATCAAATAATAATACCAAAGTACTCTATAAATATCAATATACTTGGTCAAGATCTGGTACCAAGATTCTTCATATATATATAAAGGGTGAAAAGTTAAGTTTAGTAAATATACATGGGCCGCAGTAGGGCCCAAAGTCTGGCCCACTTCTACACGAGATCAAATCCATGACCTTACAGCTGGCATCTGATTACGTGGACTGAACTTGCTTGCGTCACCGTCACAGTCACCTCTAAATATAGATGCCAAATTCGTTTTTCTCAAACCGGTTCAGTTTTGGTAAAACCAGCCAATAGGGTTTTCGCTAGGCCAAACTGGTTTAGATCTGGTTTTGAATGAAAAATGACCGATTTAATTTCAAATCAGTTTGGTTTTAACGAAGCTGGTTACAAGTCGATTTCAATCGTACGGTTTGGTGAGGTTCAAACTGGTTTCAATCAAACCGGTTATAATTCAGGGTTAAAACCGGGTATCACTTATCAACCCAGTTTTTTCACCTCTACTTCTATGACTTTTTAGATTCTTTTTTAATTTCTTAAATAAATGTGATAAATATTTTGCGTTTCAATAATTTACACGTATATTAATATTTAAAAGGAAATAGACATATATAGAAAGTTACACTATGACACTCTAACTAACTTGGGTTGGCAGTTTTGCTCCTTATAGATATGAAATTAATCCCCAAAGCTACTTTTATTTTTGGTACGTCCTTTTATGGCTAATCATAAGGTTATCTTTCAAAATCAACTAACCTCTTTTTGCATTAAGTGGTTGCATTTTGAAAGCAGAATGTTCTATCTTTGTCGTATTTTAAGGTTTGGATATCTAGTATAAATTTATAAAGACGACATTGAATTGGACGTCGTAATCGGTATTGATTTGATGTCGATTAGACCATAGATTATGATTGATTAGAATACAACATGTGTAATAACGTCTTAGCGTTACATTATAAGATGAAGTAAGTTATGAAACTTGGTAGTTTTTGTTAGTTGTAATAACCCACATTATAAAATATATTTATGAAGTAGTTATATCATTTGTGGTTGTAACAATCTAATAACTATTTCTATCAGTTAAAAGAAAAAAAATCAAGATTCAAATCATCTTATAGTTTAAAAGTAAAAGAAAGTACGCGTGAGTCGGTGTTTAAAAAAAATAAACTCAAATAACTCAAATACACATGCCTTTTAATTCATAAGAGGTGCAAATAAAAAGAATAATAAACCTAACAAAGAAATCTCAACATTTAATCTTTTTTATCAATAATTGAGATCAAATTGCAGAAAAAAAGTTATTAGAGGGGTATTTTAGGCATAAATATTTTATCGTCTTTTTTAAAGTTCCTCTACTTTTTTTTAAACTTTCATAACTTAAATATACGACTTTATTCTTTATAAAAACTACACTATAAAAACAAGGATTTTTTATATTTAAATCGAGTACAATATTGATATAAGAAGATAATAATTTTGTTTATGTTTTTCAGCTCATATAAAATTTGCTTTTAATAGTGTCTTTTTGTTAGATATTATGTTTTTTTTTCTAAACAATATTATGTTTTTTAACTTGATGAATTCTAGAATATATAAAGTAAAATAGCACTATTTTGCAATTGTAATATGTAAAACATGACAATAAATTAACAACTAATTAATCTATAATAACATAAAATAATATAAAACGTAAATCACAATGATAAAATGTATCATTATGTTGCCCTCATTGTGTTATCTTATACACAATAAGTTTTGAAAAGCACAGTGTTTTGGGTAATACATAATTATAAATTACAAGTTTATAAGGTACTAGAGCGTAATGAACATAATAAATACACATAAGAACTAATAAACCATATTTGACATAAAAAAGACATGTAGAGTGCAGAGTGTCATTTTATCATAATACAAGGTAGTCGAGTGTAATGAACATAATAATAGAGGGAGGCAAAATGGCGTATGGAAAAATTGAAATGGTGTGAGTGGTTGTTACATAAGATTACATGTGCGTTAATTCTAAACGGGACACCTGTAACGGTGATTGCGATATTCAAACCGTGGTGTCTTTATTTTAATGATCCTGCTTTTTAGAATAAAAATAAATAAAAAAACATGTTTTTAATTAATAGTTTTGTATTTATTTTCTTTGTGCTGAACTAAATATTCATCCTTTATTTCAGTTATTCTAGAATAAATGTTTACTTCGATATAATCTACTAAGTTTTCAATTTTGTATACTTCTATTTATTAACTTTTTTATGCATAAATTATTGTATATTATGTTTTGTGACTTTTTTATGCATATAAATTAAAGTTGTAATGCACATGATATAACTTAGAAGTGTAAAATGCATGAGATTTAAAAGTTTCTTATTAAACCTTTAAAACTTTACACCTTAGGCCCTATATTTATCTAATTGTTTTTTATCCCCTCAAATTTGTTTTCCTCTTTCATTTTAAAATTTAATATTTTATAAAAGTTTCAAATATACTGTTACGGCGTTTTAATATTTATCTACGCTAATTTTCTAGAGTTTAACGCTCCTGATGCAATACAGTGTTTCGTCTTTCTATATAAGGTTTCATATGTTAACGACAAAGTACAAGATTCATTCCTCTTATATAAAGTTACATGTGTCATTAACGCACCATTAGTGTGAGGGTTCACAACAATGTTTCAACTTTAATTCTTTCATGCCTTTACATCCCGCCCTAATGCGAAGGCCTTAATACTAGTTAGTTATAATTTCTATTGTTTGTTACATGTTTAAAATTCACATTAGTTTAAAGATCATATTACTATTCAAAAATCGTTAATCATAAAAACTTAACTTTGTGAATTTTGTTTAGTGAATATATACGAGCTTATCTCAGAGAACGTATCAATGTAGGGCAATAAAGTTTCGTCATTTCGTTCTTGAGCAATAAAGATGATCGAAAGCTCTTCTAATAGTTAAGAACCGTCCAAACTTCAAACTTGTGGTTAATTAAAAAGATAAGATGTCTTATGATGCAAGCAAAGACAAAATTCTAGCATCAGGATCACTTTATTTTTCTTTTTCACTTCTTTATGTGGTGCAAATTTAGTTGGAGTTTTAAAATGCCTTGAGTAAGCAAATTCTTATAAACTAATCCGTATTAAGTAAATGGCAGAAATTTCATAACCCTTTGTTATTCAAAAGTGGCGCGATATCATTAAAATGGTATATTATTTGATCATCAAACTTTTCACAATGTGTTTTAGTTGGTTTAAAATAGATAGAAATTAAACCGTTCAGGTTTAGAAAGTATGAATTATTCTATTTGGGTTAAAACAGATGAAATTATTTTATTATCATAAACCTCTTACGCGATGAGCTTAAAGATGTTAATCAAGTATATTAATTAGCATAAAATTGTGAACGCGTTAGTATATGTCTTAGATAAAATTAAAAGACTTGCCTCCATAACTTAATAGATTTTCTTAAAGGGTCAGGCTTAAGAAGGTTGTTTGAATAGACTATATTATGTTACATTTAACTTTGTATGTTTGTAACTTTTATGAAGTTTATCTTGTGATAAATATGTTACCTAAACTTTTAAGTGTTAGAATGCATAGACTCCATATGGAAAAAGAATACAAAGATCACTAGTAGTGATGAACAACATAATAATGCACATACATATAGACAATGAAATATAAACGTCAACAAACAATGGATCAGTCGATATCAATGGTATAGTCATTGTCAACCAGCCTAAGGGGAATCCATACCTCACAATAGGTGAAAGTACATAATGTTGTCTATAAATACATCACCTATGTATTGTCAATAAAAAACCTACCAAAAAACTCACGAGGCAATACTAATTCTGTTATACATATAAAATTTTAAATATAGGTGTGCATATTTAAATAACTGTCTATGTATATGTACAATAATTAAATAAAAAGTTATGCTCGAGTTAAGTTGAATGTTAGAAAATTACTCACGAACTCAAGTCTTATATATTGTACGAGCTTGACTCAACTTATTTACGACTCTAGTTGTTTTATCTTTTTGTGTTTAATGTACATAAACAATACACAATTTAGACAAAGACACTATCTATTTTTAAAAAAATGAATATAACCTCAATAACTTTTAAAAAGATTAACTCAATTTCTATCATTTTTGACAAATTGCATATTTGCATGTATAGGAATGACATATAACTGAAAGGTTACTATTATCTTTTAACTATACCACAAAAATCAAGATATTATATTTTATATAAATATTTTAATAGTTTATATATATAAACCAAAACTTAATAATGTCAATCCTTAGGTATTATTACTTTACTAATCACATGTATTAAATCATTATATCTCTTTAGTAATTGTAAGTGTGATCACAATGCTTGCCTATGTGGTCCCCATGTAACAACATTTTTACTCACACTCACTAAGGCGTTACAATTGTCCTAATTTTTCAAAAGGTTTGTATCACAAATTGTAATTTAAGTGAGTTAAATATTTTAATTGATCTTTTGGTCTAATGACATACGGGTGATGATTTGAGTTTGGATCTTTTAGGTCGTAGGTTTAAATCTGACTTAATGATACTTTCTCACAACAATGAGTTTCCTTCATAATAATATTTCTAGGCAAGTCAGACTCGAAACGTCAAAATCAATACAAAAGATTAACATACCGTCTCGGCTCGCAAGATATTTGATTACAACCTAAAAAATTGTATTATATATTAATTGGATTTCGGCGAAGGGGCCCGCTAGGTGATCGCTAATCACGAGAATCAAGAAATTATATATGAATATTTGAATTTTGTTTGGTAGGATTTCATAATTAAGGGTATAAATTATCTTTTGTCATTATGGGTCAAGTTGACTTATTCTAAGAAAGCATTTCAAAGGATTGATGTGCATCAAGCTAATAACGCGTTATACGTATAATTAATAAACAAATAATATTTATATATGTTGTTTCCGTCTTTGAACAATCTATTTGCAGTTATTTCGCTCATTTGTTTCAATTTAAATATTTAATGATATGTTAACATGTAATGATAAGATGAGAAATGATAATGTCACATCCTTGTAAAACATCTTTTATATCAATGAGATCAAGACAATGGTAAAATCAACTTTAGGGAGAAGCATCTTAAAGGCATGACTCTAGAAATAATCAAATAAAGATGCAGATTTTTTTTGTGAATGCTTGCTTGTAGGTGTTATATCAAAAGTAAATATCACATTGTTAAGAAGAAGTATACTGATTTTTATAAGTCACGGTCCGCCTAAACACCAATAACATGTTTCAGACTACTTGTTTGTGGACACAAAGAAAGTTCCAAGGTCAAACGTGTCTTGTGGAAGCAATCCCGCCAATACTCGTAAAACATGTAATTGTTGCTGCTGTTGTTGCTATTGTTTGTGTTGTTATCATTGTTGTTATTGTTATTATTATTATGTCATCAACTTATTTTGGTTAGTCAGGATTTACTTATTACTAACAAGTAAATTTGGTTAAAAATTAATATGGGTTAACAATTGAGGAGTGCACATTCATTCAAATTTCAAATGCACTAGGAATCTTGAGGGTCCAGGGAGGCAACACCCGTCTTGCTAATTATAAGCGAAACTGATTCTTATGATCCATTAGCAACATTTGTGTGATCAAAACGACTACATCGACAACTACGAGATCAACAACCGACCAATCACTAGCACTTGTGCGATCAACAAGTGGATCATATATAGTAACTAAGTTACCGCTATTGTTGACAGAAGTCAATCATATGTAGCAACTACGTTACCTGCTGAAAGAACCTTCGCCATTGGTAAGCCGCATTAACTACCAACCCTTATAATCTCCAAATGACACGCTCTTTCACTACACATTGTGTTGTCTCAACTAAATGTTGCGCTGATTCCCCAATTATAAACCAAAAGTATTCGATCTATTTCAGGTAAAAGTTTCAGAAGAGAAACAAAAAACATACATTTTGATTCTTGATCTTTCTAAATCATCCGACTGAGATTTAAAAAATACTATCAAAACACCTTAATGTGATACTGATTAAACACGAATTCAAAAAGATTATCCAGACAAATACGAACTACAAAACCTACATATTTCATATATACTTTTAAGAAAGAGTGGATCATTTGAAGAATTCACTGCCATAACAATATGAATAGAAGTCAGTTTGATGGTTCAATGCAACTTATGTGGGTCACTCATACATGTGTATATTGTAGTAGGCATGAATGTTATGCTGCATAGGAACATGGCAAGATTGTCGGCTTTCAGTAGTCATAAATCACATTAACTGGAAAACCATAAAATAATACACTAATCATTTCATTTTAAGCTGACCCATATGCCCACACATTGTCAAAAGTGTGTATTATTCATACATATATGCCCACACATATCTAATTAGTGATTTTAGGAGGAAAAAAAATATTACAATGACTTTTATTTATATATAATTATTGTATAAATTTAAAATAAAACAGGAGACAATGGCAGTGGTACCGGAAGTCAGAGAAGTCGCAAAATTCGATGGTGGAGATGGCGGTCGGCGATGTCAATCAATGGAATTTGAGGTGAAACATTCCTTTAGGTTTACATTTCATTACCCACTCAAACATAATTTTACTTGAAAATTATACTAGTTTCTCAATTACATTCCATTCCATTCTTCCAACCAAACGCTCCCTTATTAGACTTTTCCTTGGGTAGTGGTGCCCAAAACGAGAAAAAATATTTTTGCATATTAATTTTTAAATAAAGACCGAAATTTTACGGGGCTCTTTTTTCGTCGATAGTATTAAATTTTAGTCTGATTGTGTAAATTTTTATATAAATATTGAGTTAGCCCCCCTAAATAAATTAATTTCGCCCCCGTCCCTCCTACGGGAGTGTTCAAGCTCTGCCACTGAACAGATCTTACGTGTTTACAAGTAAGGCCTATTGTTACGGTTCTTCCATTGCCACACCACCTAGTAGATACCTAACGTTATGAAATCCTTCTTTTTCATAAAAGAATGCACAATGTTATTGATTGTTATTATCAAGGGCGGAGAATAGTTGGGACCTGGGGGTCTTTTTTTTCGTCGGTAGTGTTAAATTTTAGTCCAGTAGTGTAATTTTTTATATAAATATCAAGTTCGCCATCTGTAAAAAAATATTAATTTCGTCCGCGTCCTTCGTACGGAAGTGTTCAAGCAACGCCACTGGTTATTGTAAGAAAATGCTAGATGTACAAGGGGTGTGCTGTCCTACATCACACATTATTAACTTAGATGCTTCCTTTTCTATCCAAGCTGGCCTTCCATGTCGGTACGAGTCCCACGTGGAGCCACATCGGCCTATGACGTGGCTTTCTATAAATAGGCGTGCTAGAAGACTCTTAAAACTATCAACCCTACACATTTTGTCTTTTTCACACAAGTACAAAACTATGCCACACCTAATCAACCTTCTAATAATACCTAGAGTAGATCAATTCATTGGTTTGTTGACATATATCATCTTCTTGAAATGTAACAATAAAATATATGTTTTTTAATTTATATTTGTTGCATGTTGGTAACTCGTTTACTTATCAATCTTTTACATATTCATGGTTATTTTATTTTTTTTATAGCAAGGGTTATATATTGGTTGCAAGTTGCTATGGCATCTTTTTATTGAACTATAATATATAATCTGCTCATACTTTTAAATTATTTTAAATTACTCTACTTTAAAATATCAAATTATTTTACAAATGAACACTCTTTAAGGCGTATTGTTAGCAAAAAGCAGTTTCCTAAATTGTTGGACCTATTGATTATATGTTGAAGCATAAACATAATTAGAGAACCTATTCTTGATAATTCAATATGTTAGTATGAAATTAGACACCGATATTGGAACTGCTAGAATCAAAACCTTAGACGAAGATGATGAAGATGATGATATCATGATTCCTTTCACGATATCTTGAATTGATGAAGGATTGAGAGAGGATCTTAATTGTTGTTCTTGAGGGGTGTTTTGGACGACTGATTATGATAATCAATGGTTATGATCCATAGATAATTAGAAATCCCTATATTTTCTTTATAAATATGTTTTTTTAAGAAAAATCATGATAACATCTTTATTTATAAACATTTACAATTGCTTCTATCAAGTAAATGTCGAGGACCATTTGTGTCATATAGAAAAAGTCAATTCAAATGACTCATATGCCATATTAATTGATGATTTCCATCATGACCGACAAGATGAAATCATATATGCCGTATGTTGATCTGATATAAACATGATAATATTTACCTAAAAACTGATAAGTTTTAGGTTGTGTTTTATCTCAAATGAATTTGCATAAAACACATGAAAAAATAATAGCTAACGTTATACTTTAATAAAATATTATCTTACCAGTGGTACAAATTTTATATTCATATTCTACACTATTATATTGAGTTAATTTATACAATCTAGTAACAAGATCACATGGTATAATCTTGAAGTACATAATATACTCAAATAATTAAACTTAATCTTGATGATGTTTCCGAGTGTGTGTGATAAAACCAATAATGTGATTAATATTATAAATGCTCAATTAAAGCCTGATTTTAAGCTTAAGGCAATTGCAAACAGACGAAATGAAAAAAGTAAAAGATAGAGCATAATGACCATTGCTTTTATATTTGTTAAATGCAATAATTGTGTATGTTAAAGCATCATTTTGACCGTTTAAAGTTTATCATACCGATTTCTACTTTTTTGTTAGATAAATAAAATAAATATTTAAAAACACTCGGTGAAATTTGAAAGATCAAGATTTTCAGCTCCCTTCTAATTTAGAGGATTAGAGGAATCATCGATGAAAGTGTTACTTACTTACTTACGAAGATCGACTGGATAACCTTCTACTGACAGAGTGGTGGGTGCTACTGTCTTATCTTATCCCTTCTTCTTTTACCCCGGCCCGGGGCTGGTCATTCAGTTCAGTCAAGTTCATATGCTTTCCAACGTGGGAGTAAAGGGAGTTGGTAGCATTCCCCTGGCTTTCCATTTCCAATAAGTCTGGGATAAACTAGAAGACTAACTCCTTCCCCTCCTAGGGCTTCAGCAAGGTGTCTATTCTGAGGCTTAGGAGAATGAAGCAGCCCCGGCTGTGAGTGAACTCCCCTCTACTTCCAGGCAATAGGACTAAACCTAAAGTATCTTCTCTTCTCCGGTTCTAGCTTACGTTTGAGTTTCCTCTAGTGCTTCATACGATACAAGACAAGGAAGGAAAGGAAGATAAGTACGGGAAATTAGAACCTGATATGGTTGACTACCCAGGGCGTGGCCGCTTCTCCCTTTGCCTACCTCTCTTTGTGACTCTTCCATGCTGTGTCTCAGGAACCTCTTCAATACGGTCCGGATTGCTAGCTCCCGTGCATAATTTTGCTACAGATGAAGCGATTGAACTGAACGTAAAAAGTGCATCCAGCAGGAATCGAACCTACGAATTTGCCCGGTTGGGCGCTTTAGAAGAGCAGACCTGTGATGTTCCGAAAACATAAACTTTAGAGTAATAAGAGCTAGCATAGAGCTACCAGCTACAGGCTACAAATAAAGAGAAAGTTTCCATCCTAAGACGCTAGTAGAGTTGCTAGAGGAACTAAGGACGTTTCCAATACCGATAGCAGCTCCCGCTGAAGCAATTGTAGCAGCTCCGGCCCCTATTAGTTTTGCACCTTCTAACATCTCGAGTTGATCATTCTCCTCACGCTTTTTATTTTTCATTCACGATTTGATGTTCTAGATTCCTCTCTAGTCTAGATTCCTCATTTCATGAGCCTGTTGGTACAAGGGCTTATGGGCCTAACTAATGAGACAAACTTTGGGCCTATTAGCCTATAAAAGCCGGCTCATGTAGCAAAAATTTATCTAGCGTCAACCGAGCCCAAAAAAATAATATTTCACGATAGAGAGCCGACATCAAAAATTTCTGACACCCATGAAAAAAATTATCAGGTGTCACCAAATATCTTTTGATGCTATATGAAATCTCAAATCTAGATGCAATGTCAAATGTTATATTAAGGTGTCAAGTATTGGGCTTTTAACTTGGGCCTAGTGGATACCGCCATCAGGCCATGGTTTCTTTTCTATTACGGGCCTTTCGGCAATCAAGAACCATCAAACATGCAATGAAGCTTTCAGTGAAATCTGTATACAATGAGAAACCTATGATGAGTGTCTATGTTCTACATATGGGCTTTTTGGATTGGCCCATTAGATGTGGGCTTGGATTATAGTTCATTTATCAACTTATTTCATTTCTCCCTTGTTTTTACTTTGCGATATAGGTGTACAAACTGAAAATTTTCACGAGTCGGTTCTGGTTTTGGTCAACGAAAGTCAAAAATGGTTATTTGTGAAACCGATTTTGGTGGACCGTTCCTTGTTTTTCACATTCTTACCATAATATAATATAACAATAAGCGTGTGTGTATTTGGTGGTGAGAGTCGGTGACAAAAGTCACCGACTTTCGTCGTCAAAATCTGTGCGGAAATTAGGAGACCGGTGTTACTAATCAGGAACTTCTTTTAATGACTCCGGAAGCACCTTTCCTTGAATGAAGCTATTAAATTTGATGTGAATTGTTTTCAAATCACATAATTGGTATTTTTGTTTTATTTTAAATTTAGACTTTTCCTTGGTAGTGGTGCCCACGTCGAGAAAAAATATATTAATTTGCATATTAATTTTTTAAATAAAAGACCGAAATTTAAAATTTTACGGGTCTAAAATTAATGATTAATGATTAATGTACTCACTTCACTCGTTAGCCCATAAAATTTTATGGAAAAGGTGTATAAATAAAAAGGTATTTTATAAATTACATTCTTTAATTTTTTAGTTTACCTCCAAGTGAAATGTCTGTAGCCTATGGCGATCAAGATGGGTTAAAATGAGTGGAAGGGGAGATAAAGCAGAAATGAAATAGAGAAAATACAAAGGAGACATATGCCCCTTTTGGTGGTGCGACTCTGAATGTACTCTTTATTTGTTCATCTTCGTAAAATCTCATATATCTCGTTGAATAAATTTAACTTTAAAATTTTGAATAATAGGTTATACAATTTTTTATTATTTCATTCTCTTTCTTCCACTCACCGATAGTTGTTAAATATATCAAATGAGAACTTAGTCCATGGAATGGGATGGAGTGCTAAATTGCACAAAAACTATATGTTTTTTCTCGTATTATATGGATATTGTTGGTTTACGGATTAAGATGTGAATGCGCTAAGCCTAATGATAAAATCTCTATAAGCTAATTGTGTCTGGTGTATATAACGGCGTGCTTACTCATGAGCTTGTGTCTTCGGTTTTAAAGCATTCATACCAGGTTCACCATTCATATCCTTATAATTTCATTAAAAATTACTATTTTTTATTTTTCTTTTTATTTTTAATTAAATAATACTTTTATACATTTATCTTTAAATTTCTCTTTCCACTCACAACCATTTTAGTGAAATATTAAAAAAATTATAAGAGTAAACAATATCACCCGAAATGTATAAATAAACAGTAAAATTTTCTTTTATTTTTACTTATAACCATCAAAATCATTTTGTATAATAAAAAGATAAGAAAATACTTCAGTGAATACTTCGTGTGGTTAGAGTCTTTTAGACTTAAAAAAAAGGAAAATTACCAAATTAAACATTTGACCAAACAAAATTGGCAAAATAACCATTGACCAAATAAAATACAAAAAATGACCATTCAGTTTGACCCCTCGCCAAGGGCGAGGAAACCCCATATTCCCTCGCCCACGTGTCCTCGCCCACGTGTAACTATCTCGCCCACGTGGAAAATGGGTAAAAAATATCTGGTCAGCCATGTCAGCGAGGGGTACAACAAATGAGGCGAGGGATTTGACCCACCCCTCGCCGAGTCAGCGAGGGGCACAACACACGAGGCGAGGGGTGCATTTATCGAGGCGAGGGATGTGACATACCCCTCGCCGAGTCAGCGAAGGTCCTTCAACCGAGGCGAGGGATTTGACCATTCCCTCGCCCACGTCAGCGAGGATGTGCCACATCAGCGAGGTGTTCTTTTTTTCATAAAAATCATTATATTTTTCGTTTTCATAATCACATTTTTACTTAACATCACTATAACTCTTGTCATCCACAGGAATATTGTTTAAATTAGAAATAAACTTTTTAGTGACGAATAACGTAAAAATTTCGTTTTGACCATTAAAAACAACATTAATAAAATATAGTAAATCTTTATTATCAGAAATATCGATAAAATAAGTATACGTAGACATTTTATACGATAATCATATATAACTTTGAATTCTCAGTTTTAAAGAAATCATATACTTTAATTCATCAAACGTTATGTTAGTAGATAAACTAATAACATGTCTAACATATTTACCTTTTAATGGCAGATATTCTTCGACACCGTTTACAAAATGTCATTTACCACCACTGCATAGTATGATATTAACTGATATTTTTAAAAATTTTAGAGAATTTTAAGAAGAAGGTTTTGAGAGAATGTAAGATTTGTTAAGGGTTAATGTGTATTATATAGGGGAAAATAAAATTAGATTAAATTTTAAGTATTAAAAAACAATAAATATTAAAATATCAAAATATCTCGATTTTTAAAAAAAAATGGGCGAGGAGCGGCATTTTGGTAATTTCGGGCGAGGGAAACTCATAATCCCTCGCCACGTGGGCGAGGGAATTGTCAACACATATCATCAATTGGCGAGGGATGCCACGTGGGCGAGGGATTATGGTTTTCCCTCGCCAAGTCAGCGAGGGATTCCACTATTCCCTCGCCACGTCAGCGAGGGATGCCACGTGGCGCATACCGACTGGTTTATTTTTTAAAAAAAATTCAATTTTGACTAGTTATTTTAATAATTTACTTTGGTCAAATGTTTAATTTGGTAATTTTCTCTAAAAAAATCCTCAAATGGTCATCATCGTGATTACATTCTGACTCATTCCTCACATACTACAGTGCAGCCCATTGGTTTCTCATTCTATATTTCTACATGCATGCATGCAGCATCCTTTCAAACCTGTCAAAATCCGATTATAATAACTTCACAAATATTTATCATCATCTTCCTAAATTATTTACGAAATAATCGATTATTACGGATAGAATAATAGTTGCAAATACGGGGACTTTTTACATCCGATCAAAATCTGGTTTGAAAGATTATAAATAAAGTGTGGTAACATTATTTTAAGTTTTTGAGATTACATGTTTTTCTTCCGTATTCACTAGCGTGGCGTACACGCACGCATAATTGTACATGAACAGTTTATGAACAAATTTATTTTCTTTAACAAACAAACAAAAACAAAATATTATTCATGTTTGTTCGGTTTATTTGCAGTCTTAAATTGATCGGGTATTGTTGGATACTAAGTAATTCCATCAAAATAAATTGATCATGGCAACAACATTTGGTATCTTGGTAAATGACAAAATACATTATATCAACTTCGATCATGATACATCAACAGTTTTAAGTTTTAACATATTCTAGATTTCCTTTTCTTGACAATAATTGATTTGATCTTGAAGATCTTTTCGATCACCTTCTTTCTTAATTTGGCAACTGGCCTTTCTTAAGTTGTCTTTATATTCCACGTCATTACCAACTTGCTACTTTGCTAGTAGGTTGCAGAAGCTCACTAAAAATATGTTAATTTACTTAATATTCGATTTTAAATAATCATTACGTGATGTAGGATTGGGTCCAATAACAAATTCATTTGAAGTTACAGTGATAACATTTTTTTCAAATTAAAAGTTTGAGTTTCGTCTATAACAAATGCTACAATTTTATTGACATGTAGAAAAAAAAGTAGATCAGATAGATGCATGAGTTTTGCCATTTTTAAAAAAAATAATTATTATGTAGAATATGAGAGGGTTCCTGATCAGAAATCTAATAATTATGTGGAAATCAAAGAAAAACACGAAAACCAATAATGTAATCCATAACTTTTCTGTTCTTTTAATTGCTTAAATGTTATTTAAGTATTTGTAACATATACGTTGAATATAAATACGAGAATGAAGAGTGTTACGTATATGTAGCACTATGTCGAATGAAAAACGGTTACGTATACGTAACCTATGTATGACGTATATGTAAAACTATATATGTTACGGTTTTCATTTGATCTCTATCCCTATATATGTATATACATACATATATAAAAAAGATGGTGATAAATAATTTATAGATTATATGATCATTTTCATTGGTTTTATCTAGTTTTCACATAACTATATGGTTTTCTTATGATGTAAAATATTGCCACAACTTTATGTCATTTTTCTTCATCATTCATGTTAGCGCGTAAGATAATAATAACAATAAATTATATTCTTGTAAAAATGAAAAAAGGTTATACGGCCAAGTGATGCACTTATAAACATAAAAGAAAAAAGAAATCAAGACCATTTAATTCAGAATTTGCAAATTTTTTTAATTTTCTCGTGAGAGAATACTTTTCAGATCACCTACCTGGCATAATATTTTGCTTATTTGTTTATGCTACATTATTATCATAGTTGCAAATATATAATGCAGTTATCTTCTACTAATAACTTTTTTTGTGATTATGATACCGACATAGATTTTATAAATTGGTGAAACAATAAAACCAGCCACTAGTTTTCAATTCTTTGTACAATTACAATGGTCTAGGATGGTGGTAATCTGGTTTTAAAATGACGGGACACAATTATGCATTTTCTAAAACATTAATACTATTTGGTAGACACTTAAATTCATGAAATGGCGAATATTTATAAAACATATTTATGTCCATACGGTCTAATTTATTGGTTACTGGTTGTATAATGTATATGACCCCCGGTTGTATATACGGTTGTAAATGGGTTGTATATAGTAAGTTTTCTTGTTGGAATGAATATTATTAAAAGAATTACTAATATTCATCATTAACCCTTAAGAAAGCTTGTCGGAAGAAACACAAGGTGATTGAAGATATCAACTCTAACCTTTTTTAATTGTGTAAAGAATACGGGAGCTTTGAGTTTATTAATTAGGATGAATGATGTAATTTTAATGTTAATTTCTTTTTATAACTTCTGAAATTCCTAGCATCTTGTTAGTTTTCTTAATGCATATACCTTGCAGTTAAAAAAAAATCAAAACTCTATATATAAAATCATTACAAGAATTTTAAATAATGATTAGACATAGTTTTTCTCCAATTTTTAAATTTGTTTTAATTTATAAATGTGGAATTTTAGTAATTATTTAACGCTTAAATAATCGTAAATTATTAAAAGTAATTTATTAATGACTAATGTTATCCTATTTATCATACTCAACCTACTACCCACATCAAACTAATAATAAAAATCTTCAAGGGTGTAGTTTGAACCCCTGACCTCATGAAAAAGCATTCTTACTCTAACTTTTATTGGCTCCCTTAAATTAATTTGTTTTATAAAAGTTTCTACGTACACGATATGAAGTTATGAACCATATGTATTTTGTAATTTAAAATAGTTACTTGGTATAAATGGAAACAAATCTTTCTGGAATTGATCACCCTGGTTCCTGGGGCATCGGTATTTGTACGGATGCGGATATTGTATGTTTATTATTATTGTTTATAGTATGAAAAGTTAGTAATTATTATTGTGACGAAAGAGAAAAGGATAAACCATGGGCAGATTCAGTCTGTTCTTGCAAATTGGATGAAGAAAAGCATGGCATTATCTGACATCTCAAAACTCCTTACAATGTTTTCTTTGACCGACCAAAGGATGACAAAAAAGGATAGTCGATCGGACACGATCTCGAAAGGGACGTGTTAGTGGTTTATGCGATGAATCTGATTTAAGAGTTGGGTAACGTTTTATTGATCTATGTGGTAATGTTTTGGTTTTAACTGTCATTTATTACAAGTTTTTATATTAACTATGTTAACGGTTAAGTTATAATAAATTTGTCTTCTGATTGGATGAACTGATGAAGGTTAGTTTTTTATGTCAATTAAATGTGAAATGATCATTATATCGTTTAATATAATAATAACAACAACACAATAATAATAAATAATAGATAAACATTATATAAAACGCATTCCCCCCAACGTACGACATTCGTCGCCACATCTTCTGTTCTAACCATCACCACATTTGTCAAGATATACTCTTCAGACGACCACAACTCCACCATTTGAGTTCTCTTGGCATTTGAAAGTTGACCCCGAAACTCCTCGTCAACATCATCACCATCATCGACTCATCGTCACCAACTAAAATTATCATCTATTTGCATTTTGATACTTTCTTGAGTCCTGCATATATTATACCAAGAGAACATGGTTTTGAAATGAAAGCTTATGTTAATGCATACATGTTACATTGTGCAAAATTATCATCACGGTCAACATTTTCGTCTTATATAGTTTTCAATATTCTCTATTGTTGGTTGTCTGTGTTAAGAAGTTATCTAATAAATTAGCATATATTTATTTAAGCAAATTATTAGATAAATAACTATGCTTGTGTACCCGGGTTTATGGAGAGCGAAGACAATTTAAGAGATACCTATGTATTGAATATAATCGTATCATGTATATTTAAAAGTAAAACTGAAAACTTATAAACTAACGTCATAAAATATCAAATACAAGGTAAAACATCACAGAGAAGTTAAATGAAATTATCTGGCTCTTTGGTGCTAGGTCACACGTCTTAGCCATTACACCAAGCCTTTCTTTTATTGTTAAGGTAGAACGCAATTACACATTAAGTAAACAAAAGCGTTCAATTTGAGCAAAGAAACTAACCCTAGCCACCGGCCATAGCTACGAATCCGGTGCTGGTAGTTGATGATACAAACAATCAAATCGTCGACAAAGAGAGACAGAGAGACAACAAAAGGTGAAGCAAATTATTATGATGCTTTAAGTACCTGTAAGATACTATTAATAAGATTGCTTTTTGATTATATAGTGAATCAAGAAAATCCAATAAAAAAATAAATTAATTAAAGCTAGCCTTATTGGCTCTCTCATGAATAATATTTCCCTGCATAAAAAGTTGGCATAATTCAATCCGAATTTTAATAATATTAATTATCAAACTAAAAGGCTTAATATACGTATTTCCAGTTACTTGATTTCACTATCTGAAATTTCAGATTTGGATAATCAAATGGATATTCGAAACAATTATAAACTAAGTAAAAATCTTCCTACTCTAATAAAAAGGTATCTTGGGATGACACGTGTCAACACCACAATCATTCTCACCAAAAGTTTCCCGCCTCTCTCTCCTATAAAATAATTACCTAAATTACCAATAATATTATTTAACACTTTTTTTTTAAATTTAATAAATTAAGAAAAAGATCTATTTATTAATATTATTTCTAATTAAAAAAATTAAAACAAATTTTAAAAAATTGATATATTTGTTTTATAACTTATAGTCATTTCTCATATATAATTTCAATCATATCATATCTTAGAATATCATTTTATAATTAATAAATTATTATATTAATATTTTATTTATTCAACCCGTGTAACACACGGGTTTACTATAGCTAGTTATATATATATATATATATATATAATATTATAAAATTTTAATAATATTAATTATCAAACTAAAAGGGTTAATACACGTATTTTCGGGTAGTTGATTTCACTGTTTGAAATTTCGGATTTGGTAGTGAAACATATTACAAATATCCGAAATAATTAAAAAAATAAGTACAAATTATATATAGAAAAATCTTATTTACTTTTTGAAATTATAAATACAATTAAGGAACTTTTAAAAACGTAAATATATAAAAATCATATGTACTTTTTGGATTTGAATTTTCTTATTTTTAAGTTATAAAAATACTTAATTAAAATCATATAAGAAGTTCATAATTTTGACTCTTTCTTTTATTCGGTTTCCGATATTTTTACACACACAGTCTTGTATGTTCTACACTTTTAGGGTCACAAAAGAAAAAAAGAAAGAAACAAGCTAGTTAAGATGTTGGTAAGTTTCTCTACTCAAACTTTCTTGATTCTTCTAGTTATTTTGACATAAATAGAGTTTATAAGTAATAACAAATTATATGTTTATATTTACTTAGTCGTTCTCATGCACCATGAATTCGTCCCGTATATCAACAAATGCACCATGTGATAACAGTTATGTGTTTGAATTAATAGGATTTCAATGTCTAATCTGTTAGAAAATTAATTAAAAAATGGCAAGCGAAATAAACAAAGTATACTTATCAATGAAGCATAAGTTATAATGTTCCTAATTACGATGATTAAAAAAATGTAGGGTACTATTTTATGGATTTTGTTGATCATAACTAACCTTAGTTGCATATAATTGTAGGTTAACAATAATGTAAAGTTCTTACTCACTATTAATTATTTGGTTGTCAACTTAGTGAGTACCATTATTGTCTTTAAAGGTTGTATAAGTTTATTCATCGTTGAAACATTGGATTAATGATAAATTAATTAAATAATAGTTTATTATAGAAGAGAAAGAATGATAACAATTTTAGTCAAACTTGAATAGACAAATTACATATGACTGAACTTAGAACTAATAAACAAAAAACGATCAACCTAAGATAAAATGCGATATAAATTTAAAAGGTATTTATAATACCCACATGAACAAACAATGTGACATAAATTTAAAAGGTATTTATACCACCCAAAGGAACAAACATGTGACAACAAGGACATTAGTTTAGAAAGTTAAGTGACAACAAGGACATAAACTTAAAAGGTATATTCATCATCGGGTATCGAAGGAACGACATGTTTGATCCTATTCTTTTAAAATAACACGTTTATATAATCCTTTTCGACATGCAACTATGTCACAATATGCTTCTATCACAACTAGGGAAAAAAAAGGAAACAAATGCATGCAATCTTGTGTTAGTCCTCTTTCCATCGTAACTATATTGATGTATGTGGAACCATTAACAAGAACCACGACTGAAATCAATGATAAATGTGTTACATACTTTAGAAGTTCTAAATGTTACAGGAGACAAACACTTTTCGAAATCTATTTTGGTAAAAATTCGCTTAAGACCTTACTTTTCTACAATATGAACAATTTCATTTGCAGGTAATTAAAATGCCCTCAAGTTTGCTAAGTGGTAACTCTCTAACAACGTTCGACACTAGCTTCATTATACTCATCCCTATATTTACAGTAAAAACACTATATTTTTACTCTTTTTTAAAATTAAATAATACTTTTTAATATCTTTATCATTACATTTTTTCTTTTCACCACTCACAACCACTTCTAAAAATATTAAAAAAAAATATGAGGGTTGTACCGTGTTTTCCCAAATATGAGTAATTACGGTACAATCTTCATAAATTCTCTCTAATTCACTTACAACCACTCACAACCATCACCCATAATATAGGGGACGCACTCACATAAAAAATAAAGAACCTACTAAACACAATTTGATTTGGACTAAATAATATTGAATTAATTTGAAATAATCTCAAAGCCTAAACATATTAAATTACTGTATACTTTCAATTGAACTTATGCATGGAACTTGTTCGGGAAAATATGCAAAATCTAGGTACAACACTAAATATAAGTTGGGAGAATTTATACTTGAGCAACTCCAAATTGCGGATTTGATCCCTCATCAAAATATTTACTTCTAAAACAAGAGAATACATACATCAAGTATTAAAGGACTATATTTTATTTGTTTTTTTATTTCTTTTGAAGGTTGATAGTCAAAGCTTAAAAATAAAAGTGAAAATATTAAATTCTAGTGAAGTGGGGATGGTGTGGTTTTCTATGTGAGTGCGACCGTTTCCGGTTTAGCCGCGATGATTCCGAGTTTAGTGCAATGATTGACCCGGCCTTAACACGCTAATCTACATCTACATACATTATATTTAGTTTTTTATTCAGTTGAATATATTTTAGGAATATTGAAGTTGTTTTCCTTAAAACTAGTATTTTCAAAACTAGACTCAACTGACCGGATACTATTTACGGATGATATTTTAAATATATAGTTTGATGTGGTAACGGACTTACTTGAGTTCGCAAGTTGTAATTAACTCGGTTAAACCAACAGACATTATGTTTAATGGTATCCGGTTATTTAATAGGTACTGTTTCTTTTATAGGTCGAGGGTCAAACGGTTAAATATGGAACCGGTCGTAGAACCAGTTCGGTTATGTCTATTTATACTATTGATCTTTGAATCGTCTGGTTACTGGTCGAACCGATGAACCGGAGGTCAGACTGGTGAACCGGTTAAACCAAATTTTAATTTTTTTTTACTTTGTTTCCATTCAAAATCTCAAATTTTTGGTCATTTTAGCATTCCAAGATATATGCTATATCTAAATAAGCCTTCATATCTTATTCAATCACAAATTCACATAAATGTATATAATATTTCATATTTTATTATAAACTAGGCGTGATGCTCCGACGCGCGTTGCTCGTCTTGAAAACGGAGAAACCCAAGGCTCAGACAACCTATCATCACAACCACAAGTTAATTGCCTCATCACATCACAAACCAACAATACTTGTTAAACCAAGGCTCAGATAAACGCATATTGTTTGATCATCACGTTTTTACCATCATAGCCTTTTTTTAAACGAAGCTGCAATTTGTTCTAAATAACAGACATAACCGAAGGTGCATGAGGGTTTAAAGAACATAATTGATCTTAAGTAAACGTTTGGTTTCTAAAGAAAAAAGAAGTTTTTGGCTTAGATCTGGGTTTTCGGTTACCATGGCTGCAACACGGGTTGTAAGTGCAGAACACCACACTTGCCGTCACCGAGTATTCCATGCCAATCAACCATCTCAGCCACAGTCATCATAGCAATGGTTACAACAAATGGGTTCCAGAACCATAATGGGGTCAGTGAGTTTTGGAGGCAACAAATGGACACTATCATTAACGTCGTACCTAGTCACCATCATCAACAAACCAGAAACATACCAAAGTAAGACCCCAAAACTATCAAACAATCAACCAAAAGTAACAGAGGTATATGGGTCTTAGATGACGGGTTGTCATCATCGTCGACCCATGAACACCGAAACATGGTGTATTATTGATAAATGATGTGGATGGAAGAAAGTTCAGCCACCTGCCCCCGCTACTCCGGTCACCTTAACAGCAAACAACCACCGCCATAATTCGAGTCATGGAAAGGGGAATACCACCACCATCCAGACACTGTGGCAGCGGGGCCGTCACCGGTACACCGGTATGAAGGCGGCTAGGGTTCCCCTTCCTCAAACAAACCCTAACCACCACCGCGCACACACTGCGGCGACGGTACAACCGTTACCAACAGCAGCCAAACGGAGGCCGGTTGGCACAAAATGTTTGCTTTGAAACAAAATGTTTAATTTTTTTAGAAAAAAATAAAACAATATTTAAAGATAAAACTTTAAAAAGTTGATATAATTGTTGTATTAATTATAGTCCTTAAATGTATATAATTTTACTCATATCTTATTTTAAAATATCATTGCATATTAATAAAATTTTCATTATAATTTTGTACGTTATTTATTCGATACATGTAATACACAGGTTTACTAAAAACTAGTTTGTATATGAATCTAATAATATATATTACATAGACTAGAGTTAAAAATACAAATATATATATATATATATATATATATATATATATATATATATATATATATATATATATATATATATATATATATATATATATATATATATATATATATATATATATATATAATACAATACCTAAATGCAACTCTAAAAATATGTCAATTCATAAAGTAATTTAAACTATAACTATTAATTTACAAAAGAAGTCTTTAAGAATATAAAAATAATATTTAAGAAATAAGATACTGTTAACTTATATTTGAAATAAATATTATTTATATTTATGTTAAAAGTTTGAATAACTTTAAGGTATGTGATTAAGAGGTAAAATTATTCAAATTATTTTTGCATCAAAATAATTTATTCTGTCATATACAAAACTGAAAAAATAGAATAGTTTTTAAACAATCCAATTAATAGTTATTTCTTTTGATTGCATAACTTGTAAATATAAGCATAAAACCTAAAAAGTACGAGTTTGATAAAACTGTCAACCGTGTGGATTTTTTCAACATGTGTGTTTCCTTTCTTAATTTTTAAATGTTTTAATAATATATATGTATATATGCATTGAGCGAGTAGAGATTGTACCCCGTTGCAAAAAACGGGTTGCCAACTAGTAACTTATTAAGAACAACTTGTCAGAAAATATTAGACTAATAATGTGTATCCGCACATTGATGCAAGAGATTTATGTGTATATATGTTTAACAGATTATTTATAGCCATATAATTAATTTTTTAGTTGTTTAATTTTAGAGCTCTAGTAAATGATTGTCTCTAGTGAACACTTCAACCCAACACGTTACTCTTTCATTGAAATTATAAAAAAATTAATTGTTAAAATATATATAAATATATTCTTTTAAAAAATTATTTATGTTAAATGGTTGGTAATTATACTATTTAAATTATTTTTAAACACTTAAACTTTTTTAAAAAAGTATTGTTAAAACATAATATAAAATTACTCAATCATTAAAAAGCTGAAAGAATGAATAATTAAAACAAAAAATATATATAGTTTTATGTATGGTCGTTTTAGGTTATTACAGTAATAAACGAAAGTCAAATTGATTATATTTATCATTTTCTTTAATTAATAAGAGAGATAGACGGGAAAGCGAAATTTTTTAAGGCGCTAAAAAGTTGTCATGTGTCTCACTAAACATTCTTTTATTATATACTATAAATTTGTAACATTTAAGTACTACTTTATTTAGAGACAAGAGATCTACAATATTTATTAATAATATGTTAGATCAAGTTAAGTTTAAATTAATATCTATTATATGTTTTTGATAATATACCATTCATCAAGCACAAACGTAAAAGTTGCTTCCCGGCTTCGTTTATTTATAATATATCCCTCTCACAACTTTTAGTTTGATATTTTAATAAATTCAAATTGGTCATTGTGACATCCTTAGCTTTACCAAAATTTAGACGTGATTTTTGTTCACACTTTTATTTTTTAGTTTGTTACATCGTTTTGAATGTTATCAAACGCCTCATCAAAACTCAAAACATGTAAGATTATTGTTGGAAATATTTTTTAAATTAATGATTGCCATGAAAAGACGAGCAAAGAATTTAAAAAGGAGCCTACAACTCTAGAGGTAAACTACTAAACTATATAGATTATGAGGGAAAAAAACTAATAAACTATATAAACTAATAAACAATGAGAATTTTGTTTATATCTTATATCGTGATAACTTATGATGCCAAAACTTGAATTTGCATTTATGTTCTTTATATTTCTTTAAAAAGTTACTGAAATTTGCATTAATACTAATTGTATCACATGATTTTCTGGTATTATTTATATATAAATTCCAATATATTTTTAAAAGGGTTGCATTAATACTAATTGTATCCTCTCTTTGATGCATCGGCAAGTCAATATTACTAACCCATCATGTGTGTTTTGCAACGAACAAGTGGAGTCTTTAAGTCATCTACTCGTTGAATGCCCTTTTACTCAGTTACTTTGGGATGTTATTTCTTCTTGGTGCAAGCTATCTTCTTTTTACTTGTTTGATGAGAAAGACTTGTTACATTTTCACATTTTTGCCCGCGGGTCTTCAACTTGGAAGAAGATAATGTATTCGGTAATTCAGACTGCCATTTGGTGTCTATGGAGGAGTAGGAATGAATTAATCTTTGAGCAAAAATCTACGACTATCACTAAGTTGGTGGAAGAAATAAAGGTTTATGGTTATCTCTGGCTCAAGAACAGGTCTAAAAATCAATCATTAACATGGGATCAATGGCGGAATTTTGATGTTTCTAGTTTGGTGATTTGAATTGTAATATCATGGTGTTTGTAACTATGTAGTCTAACTCTCTGTTAGTCTATGTTTTAATAAAATTGTTTTGTTGGCCTTTCAAAAAAAAAATACTAATATCTCTCTCTCTCTCTCTCTCTCTCTCTCTCTCTCTCTCTCTCTCTCTCTCTCTTTACATATATATAGATATAGATACCTAGAGAGAGATAGAGAGACATAGGTGTCTTAATATCAAATTTGAATTTTCATATAACTCAAGCCATATTACACACATTGTGTTATTGAGACATCCTCTCTTTCTATGTATTTTTACACACATAGAAAAGGGATCCCTTAAAAAGCACGTTAATAATTGTAAAATCATGAAAACCATATTTATAATTGAAAATTATAAAAATCATGGGTTACGTATTATATGTAACTCGTACAAGGTACATATGTATAACTCGTCTCGTCATCATCTTCGTTCCGTGGGGTTTATATTTAAAAATATGTTATGACCTAAAATAATGAGGTTGAAGCTTACGTAAATACATTTTATATAATTAAAAAATAAATAATTTATAAAGTATGTTATTTACTAAAGGTGGTTATCATGATTTTCAATTATAAGAATAGTTTATATTTGATTTCTTCACTGTATATGTGTGTGCGCGAGCGTTATAGGAAGTGATAGAGAGAAATAGGATATCCTAATAACACAAACGAGTGTTCAACATATGCCAAACAACTATGAAAAATAGTCAACACCATACCAATAGGACCACAAAGCAAGTGTGATGATCATGAAGCTATAATTTTTTTAGATATTTTAAAAAACAAATGACCATCACACATCATATATCGACTTATAGAGACTTTTGTCTTTGGTATGTGGTCATTCTACACTCCTTCACATCACATGGAAACACCATAGTTTAACCTACATTTCATCAGTGACTATCAAAACATTTGGATTGGATTGCATAGTTGGAAGCATATGGATTAATGGTTGTTGGATTGGATACATCTTCATATCCAATCAGTTGTTCGTTCATCCTAGATAGTTGAGTGATGTTCACTTTTACCTTGGTTTGGTCTACTATACATTTGTGTGAATAAACAACTCGTGATAACGAGTCTAGGTTATGATTATTTTATGTAATAGTTCAATTTAAGTTTGTTAGATGTGTCATTGAAAACTGATTTGCTATTAACTTGAACATGATTTCATCATCCTTGATATGTCTTACATTGTTATTGAATTCACATACGAAACGATATTAATGTGATCCCCCTGCAGATCCACCATTAGTTTAAAGTCGTTAGCGATAAGGCATTTCGTAGGCATAATTTATGCCCATATTTGATTTGATATACAATATCTGATTATGTCTCCGTAATGTAATTCAAACAAAACTGACTTGTTTCATCCCTTTTGTGGTGTTTAATTTGAATTTTACTTTACTTTAGGTTTAATAAACATACAAGACTCATACATAAATGCAAATGTCACACAAATTAAAATTTCAAATTAGTACATTGCACGTCTACAATATTCAAATTGATGTGTCCAGCGGGCATGATATAATTTGAGTCCACTAAGATAATATAAACACGTGTTTATATACTACTCTCATGCTCATATTTGACATTAGCACACATTGATTGTCATTTCTCATTCGTGAGCGCATACAAAACCGAAATCCAAACTTCTTACAATAATCTTATCATAACAATTTAAGAACTCAACGATTCATGAAGTTATCAAAAATATTTCATCGAAACTAAGTTTGGTTACCAAAATGAGATATAAATACGGTTATGCAAAGAAAAAATATGATGTTATGTAATGATGTTTTTCTAAATAACTACTCCATTCTAAAATACTTTTCTCACAAATTTACCCTTTAATGCAAAATATTTTCTATATAAATGGTCAAGCTATATATGAAGGTGTAACTTTAGTATTAATTTTATTGTGGGTGGCAAAGAAGGTTTTTTTCACTAAAAGTAACAAATTTTAAAAGCTTTTTACTTTAGGCAACCTTTAGGTCTTTTCACTTTCTTATCAACACCGTATAGTGTAATGAGGAAAAAAAATATACGGTAAATATTATGGACCTGCCACTTATAAATTATCAATTTAACCGAATAATTGTTAAAATTGCTTGAGGTAAAAGTTAAAGCTTTTAAAGGATGGTAATTTTAAATCAAAACTTTTAAAATTAATAATGGAGATCAATTGTTACAAGAAACTTTTTTTTCTAAATCGTTTAATTTTTTGACATTTTTTTTGTTATCCACATAAAAAATTAATAATAAATAAATTGCTTGTATATGTTTTTAAATTTTTACCGTTTATCTAAACATGCGTACGTTAGTTAAATAAGCACATTTTCATATTAATTCTTTTAAGATTTATAAACAAATGCTTTATTTTCATTCTTTTGTTCTCGTAATAGGCTTTTTTTTCTGCCAAAATTTATCTTTTCTTTAATTATTGAATGTAATTACTAATTACACACATATGCATATATTTATGTATGTTAAAAAAAGTTTATTACTCAATAAGTTACTATATGCATGTAACTAGCAAAGTAAGTCCCGCGCTTCACCACTACTTAAAGTACGCACGCAGAGTATACAAATTTGTGTGGTTTCGTTTTCAGTATTGAAATGTATACGATGTGATGGTAATTCAAAAAAATCAATAACCAAAAAACAAAACCCAAATTTAGTAATTTTCACTTGGCCTGTTAAATATTTTAACTAAATCTAAAATTTACTGTAAAAAGTTATTTACTTAAAATTAAAAGAACATGAAAGCAATAAAAGAATTTAAACAAAAACTTAAACTTAAAAACAAAAGATTTCATAAAAAAATGAAAAAAAAAAGAAAATAAGGAAGAAAAAGCCAAGAGAACAATAAAAGATTCAAAAATCTAAAAGTTTAGAAAAAAATGTCAAAAAGCAAAAAAAAATTTAAATGAAACATAAAATATAGATAAGGAAAACGTAAGTATGGGTGCCTAATTTTTTTTACTCAATCTAGTCAAGTCTACATAATCGCACACAATGAATTGGCTAACTCAAAACGTTCTTGGTCTTGAACTCGGTTGGATTGAAAGAGAAGATCGAGCACAAACAACTAGATCACCTAACATTTTTGTTTACTTTCTGTAGTGCCTAGTATTTAACATAATCTTAATTACTGGTACTATGGCCGACATTATAATGAAATTTGTGCATCAAGCTGAGGCTCCTAAAAAACTAAGGGACCTCATTTTTAAAAAAAGATATATAGTGGTTTTTGGTATCATAAGGGCCAATGAAATTTTGAAAGGGAAACAACACTTGATAGTTGAGTTTTGATAAAAATTTTGATGATCGACATCGGCTAACCCTTTTTTGTCTTTTTTTAATTCAAAGAAATTAACTAGCAATAACTAAATGTTAGTATACCAAATTTTCTTTGATTTATTGCTGAAATTTGATTAGGTTGCTTATATTTAGATTGTTTTTTAAAAAAAAAAACCTTACTTTTTAGTTCGATTGTCGGCCTGGAAAACATTAAGCTAGCCTGGGTAAAACAAAAAATGTAGACAAAAACATGTCACATCATCGGCTCTCATCAAAGAAACAAGCTACTCTTCACTCCTCTCACATAAACAACACCCTTTAACATATAATTTAAAGTTAATTTCGGTTTTTCTTCACAAGGTTTGACCAAAATAACTATTTTTCTTTAAAAAATTAGAAATATTAATTTATCTACAAAAGTTTCATAACTTGTTTTAATTTCAATCCAAAAGTTTCATTACTTGTATCAATTTAAATCCAAAATAATAAAATTTTGAATTAAAATTGAAACAAGTTATGAAACTTTTGAAGGTAAATTGATATTTTTAATATTTTGAAGGAAAATAGTTACTTTTATCAAATCTTGAGAAGAAAAATTAAAATTAACTCTATAATTTAATTTATATATTTCTAAAATTCATACATTGTTAAAAATAAAAAAACCAAATAAATGATTTAAAACTTTAATAATTATTAAATCCTATATAAACTTCATCACCTTCACACACTCTCTCTCCATCTCCACCCCTTTTTTCCTCCTCTGTTGCTTTTCTTTGCATCACAAATCTCTCACATCTCATCATCCCCCAATTCAACCGCATCCTATGTTCATCACTTCAACCATCAATTCTCTTCAAAATTAAACAATAATCAGATCCAATTAACATAATCCCACTGTAGTTTAACACAATTCAATGCTGTTTTAACCCTTTAATCCATCTGGGTCATCCAATTTCTCTCATAAAGATTCAAAAATCTTCCATTTTGGTACTGTTTTTCCACCATGGACAGAGATTTCTTCCTTAACACAGGTCTCCACTTCGAACCATCGTCCCAATTGCCCTCATGGAAGTTGATGTCGCCGGAGATGAATCACCCGCCGGAGCAATCACATGTTGATAGATTCAATACCTTTGAATCTAATCTTACATCAATGGTTTCTTCATCTGTTTCCAATTCAGTGTCCCCAAATGACAGTTTTGCAGTTCGTGAACTTGTGGGAAAACAGGGGAACATTAACCATGCCGGAGGTGAGGTTTCTCCGGTGACCACAACAGCAGCAGCTTGTTACACCACACTGGTGAATTCACCACCATTGAAGTTGAATTGGCCAACAGTGGACCAATTGGTGCGAGAAAACACACCCAATTTGCGAAATTCGATTCGATTCGACCCGAATTTGCCATCGCTAGCGGCGGATCCTGGGTTTGCTGAACGGGCGGCGAAGTTTTCTTGTTTCGGTAGTCGGAGTTTCAATGGTAGAACTAATCAGATGGGTGTCAATTCAAACAATCATGAGTTGAATTACAGATCTAATGTTTCGCCATTAGTCGGCAAGGCGAAAATCCATCGAGTTTCGAGTAGTCCTGTGCTGAAAATCGATGGATCTGCAACAGGTCATGACAACAAGAATTTAATCGAGACCCACAACACCAATTCGAATGAAGAGTCCTCTGTTTCAGAGCAAATGGATATCGGATTGAAGAATCCGATCGATTCGAGTTCAAGAAAGCGAAAAGCTGCAGCTTCTAAAGGAAAAGCTAAAGAAATTGCATCAACAATCGTAAAGGTAACAAGAATCACACAAAATTTGATTCAATATGTTGCAAAAAGATATATCAAATCAACAATTTGTTTATGAATCAGGAAGAAGGAGCTGATGATATGGATTCAAAAAAGCTCAAGAAAACAGAGGATGATACAAATGGTGAAACAGAGAAGAAACAAAAGCTTCCTGAACCACCAAAAGATTACATTCATGTTAGAGCAAGAAGGGGTCAAGCTACTGATAGTCATAGTTTAGCAGAAAGAGTAAGCTTCCACAACAAAATTAACACTTTAATTCATCTTCAAGATCTTGAATTTCACCATTATCATGTCAATTTCAGGTTAGAAGAGAGAAAATTAGTGAAAGAATGAAGCTTCTTCAAGATCTTGTTCCTGGGTGCAACAAGGTACAATCTTTAAAAAAAACATAAATTTTATAAAATAATTTGGGTGTAAATCTTGATCCAAATGTGTAAATCTGATTTAGGTTACAGGAAAAGCACTGATGCTTGATGAAATCATCAATTATGTTCAATCACTACAGCATCAAGTTGAGGTAAAATCATCAACAATCTTTATAAAAAATTGACTAATTACCATACAAATATTTCAATCTGTATTCTTGTTCTTCAGTTTCTTTCAATGAAATTAGCAACAGTGAATCCACAGCAAGATTTGGATATCAACAGTCACATCTCCAAAGATGTAAGTCAACTGTCACCCCCTGTTTCCTCTGTTTCTCTCTCTAAATCTGTATGAATATTATTTACCATTTATGGGTATGCATACAAATTTGCAGATAAATCAACAGTTATACCCAATCGAATCATCTACATCAGATTATTATCAGCCAAACCCACAAGTACTCTTCATTGGGTCTACTCCGATCACCCACTCGCCCGTGGACCCATTGCCTCCTGTTCATGGATTCACCGAACCCTTTTCACAGGTAAATAAAAAACGTGTATCTGGTGTTTGACTTATCGTCTGTTTTCAATCAATTTACATAAAAATCGGAACTTTACATTAACATCACACTTCAATGAATAACTTATGATTCGTTTATCGATTTCAGTTTGCAGGATTTGAAGGGGATGATCTTCACAGTATTGTGAAGATGGGTTTTGGGGAAAATCGTGATCCGACGTCAGAGATGAAAATTGAGCTTTGATTGCTGATGGATCAATGGCTTGTGTAAATATGAAGAGAAAGTATTTTTAGTTTATATTTGGGTAATTACAGTATTATTTTGCTAATTAATCCAGTTTTAGGTCTAATTCTTTTTGCCATTTGGACATTTGGTTAATTTCTTGTAATGTGTATTGTATTATAGAGGGATTGTGTGCAGTGGAAGGTTAAGATTTAAATGATAGTAGATTTGTAATATATATTGTTTATTATAGATATAATTAAAGGCATATTTTTCTATTCATTTGGTTGCAAATTAACGTGTGTACGTTTGTACCTTTTTCTATGCATCATTACATTAGTAGTTTTATATTAGAGCACAAGGAATCCGTTTTGATTCTAGAGTTTCTTTATTTTTTTAAAAACGTTTCTCCGAGTCAAATTTCATATTTTCTTCCTTGTAGATTCTATCGAGTACCGACCCAATGATCATTCACCAGACATCCCCACATCATCATCTCCACCACCAATCATCACCCTCCACATGGTGTTTCGTTTTTTCCTAATATCCCCATCTAGAGGACTCTGTATCCCCTTAAAGGGCCTTTCGAGACGAAGTGAAACAACTATAGCCAAGCTTATGAAGTCTATGGAATAATTATACATCAGTACTAATAAGGCTATATGTTATCATCAAGTCTTTCAAGGGTTTGGCTATCAGAAAATGCATTTCATGTAAGCGTCACATGACAATGGGCTTAACACAAACATGTGTTATCATCACATGGCAAGAGACTTAATCATAAAAACTTAACGTTCATTTATGTCAAGTACCATTGGGGTTACGATTTTATAAACAGTTGGGACAATGATTGTTAATTTTCAACAGTTTGAGACAATAGATACACTATGAACATATTAAAGTTGAAGTGAAAATCAGTAAAATGAAAATTTTCAAGTACACTGATTCTTTACTCTCCTTGTCAAAACCCAAAAATTAAACAACCATATATCACATGGTCACGTCCAATTCAAGAAAAGGCAAAAAAAAGTACAAAGATAAATAGCAATTCCAATAGAAATTCTAGAGACTGAGATCTAAGAGTTGTGATTGTTATCAAAGAATATATTGCAAATTGAACATAGTCAATCCTTAGAAGATTGGTGGCGCTTTAAACATAAAGGTCTCATACTTCAGCTTATCTTTTTGTATCGACGAGACGTCCCTATACAAAGCAACGTACTGCTAATCTCTTCATAAGAAGAGAAATCTTGTCTGCTTGACTAGATCTCAGGTTGCGAAAAAGTGTGTATGTAAACAAAGTTGAACTGAGTAGAGAGTTCACCATCATACAGTGTTATCAGATGCCACTTGTTGCTAATAGATTTCTATCAGAGTTTGTGTTCTACTAAGAATTATATTGGATGTGTCATTCGATCTCTTTTAGTATCAAATTATTTAGTTACTTTTTTTTCCTTATTATCACTGATAAAAAAGTATATATTGTTTTCATCACCATATTCTAACTTTTGTATTATTTACTTACTTCCATTTGACATCACCAACATCAAAGCTACATTCCGTTGGTTTTGGATTTTGAAAAACTTAATTATGAAGCTAGACATGAATAATAAATCCGTCACTTTGATAGTTCTAACATTCGTGGATCAATATTACAACTAAAAAGAACCTACTTTATAGATAACAATGATGCATGTGTGATCGATTCAACTTGAGAACGACTTTTGAAATATGGAAAGAGATTAACTACTTGACATTGATTGTTTTGTACCAACATATTAAGACACATTAATATGTTATCAAGTTTGCTTCTCAACAATGACGTTGAGGTTTCCAAAAAAAATCGAGTCAAATATCTTAATGAAGGTCTTCCAAAAATGTTTGATAAGATGGCTAGGATTATTCTTTATCACAATATGTTTCTTAGCTTCATTCAAGCTAGATTGATGTTACTTATTGAAAAACGACTTCGTTGTTCCACTCATTGTTAATGATTATATAAATCATCTTTCATCTTTAAACTTTAAACTTTAAACTTTGAACCTTAAGTCTTAAACAATATTCTCTACAATCACTTATATTTACTAATCAAAATTAGGATATGATAATTCCAATCATGATACCATAAAAGGGTCCTTGCATTATCATGTGTCATAGTGAATTAGTGATACAACACATAAAACTTTGTAGAGTTAGAATAATTTTGGAGAATAAGGGAACCAAAATCTTAGAGTCGGTGTGACTATTGAGCTAACGAATGAGCATATTCTCCTAAGTACATTGTTAATATAAACATTAAAATAAGCAATTCAGATATATAATTATCACATACTAATGATTATATCAATTTTTCTATAAATATACAAATAAAAACTTTAACAGGCACGTAATTACCTTTTTGTAATAATGTCAATTATATATGTTGAGTGGTTGAACTTACTGTAAAGATAAAATATTTGATTTGTTGTAACTACATAAATTAATCAATGTTTTGAACTTTTGATTAAAGTGAAACAGTGCAATTGAATGATTAATTTACTTTAAAAGTAATTAACTAAAAAGGAAAAGTAATAATTCTGGAGTTAATATTTAATTGGAAAATTAAGAATCCCAGGTTGGCATTGGTGAATTATGAGTCGATCGAACCACTCCATACGACTAAAAAAATACCGATGTGATTAGGGAAAAGACGACTCAAATGTAGTGGATTTACAGGTATGAAAAAGATTCCCATCAATATTTAATTAATCCTTTACTAATCACATCTTGTTAATATGAATTTTATTTTTGATACATTTAATTATATAGAGGTTGGTTAAGTTACTATACATGAGATGTATTTAACATGCTACTTGTAGGAATCCACTACGATACGTGGTTTATAAGGAGTGGTGTGTGTGAGAGTATAATTCACACCACAGTAAAATTAACACATTTGTGTGTATATAATAACATAATTTATGACATTATATTCTAATGGTATTTTTCATAAATGAGGTGTGGATTGCAAGTTCTGTGGTTATGTGGTATTTAAGAGTAAAAATATTATTGATAAAAAAAAACTTTTATGACTATTTTGCACTTTTATGTATGTATTTATGCACAGTTATGTAGATAATTACGTAATATATCAAAATTTTAAAGTCATTCATATAAAAAAAATTATATAACAATACTTAGATCAAATATGATATGCAACTCGATTTATTATATAATTTAAGAAAGATAATAAAGCAGGTAAAAATTTAGTAGTTTTTTAAAATAATGAAATTGGGTTTAAACAATAAAAAGACAATAATGAGGGTTGGTTACTGTTTTGCCGTTCAATTCATTTTCAACTCATTATTATTTATAGTTTTGTCACAGTCTAAATATTAAAAATCAAAACACTAAAATGAATGGCCCTAGTCACTTCTTGTACTTTATATGATAATTTCGTTTTGTACTGATCTTTATGTTATAATTCTTTTGAACGACAACTTGAACTTTTTTTGAAAAAAACTAGGGGGAAATTAACTAGTATTACTCCATACAAAACCAACAATACATCACCAAAAGACTACAAAAAAATCACCTAAACAAAAAAAAAAAAAAAGAAATTAACACAACAGTTCTATATTCAAGACTCCCGAAGTGATGAAGAATTTTTCGAGTGTAAAGATCTGACTTCATATTTAATAAAACTTCTATATTCAAGACATAAGAATTTAATCCCGAAAAGTTCTATATTACTACTTACCATATCCACCTATATATAATGGATTATGATGCATGTCATACTTGACAATATCATCACGAAACTTAATGTCATTTTCAAGTTTCAGAGGTTTTTGATTTTTTTCGTATATGTCAAAGGCAAACTTGTGACTCCACTCTTAGCTTTTTCTTTGCAGCATAGACATCTATCAAGTCTCACTGAAATCTCTAAACACCTTCTATAGCTGCATTCTTGAAAACTCATCTACAAAACATGTGTGTGGGCACGTGAATTCAAAATAAGATTTGATTTTTTGTTGAGAAGGGTGTGAACTTGATTTATATCCTTGATCATAACAAATCAACGTCAAAGAAGAGACTCATTACAAGTGCCTAAACTATTAGGCATAAAAGAAAAACAACACAACCCTTGTTGATTTCTAATATACTTCTTTTATCTTTAAAAACACATGTAACTTAACTTCTACATACTTAAGTATAATTTAAAAATATACCATAAAATAAAACATCTTTTTTTTTACCGTAATCAAATTATAATGTTGCTATATTTTTTTATATATATACCTTTAGAAATTTAACATAACATTATATTCATCTAACTAAAATAATTTATATCATATACACACATTTAAACACTTAAGAGGTCATATTTACCATTTCATTATATACAACGTATAATATGACTATTATATATTTCTTTTTCTTTTATACTTCAAATTTTGATAACCTAAATATTAAAGTAAGGAAATGATATATATTTACATCATAAACATTAAAGTGGGTATATTTGGTATCATAATTTTCTTAAATGTAAATATGACATGTTATGACTTCAAGCAAAGACACACCCCTATATAGAAAAAAGAGCCTGCTCTTAGAATTTAGGGGTTAGGGTTCTCATTGTTTTTTTTTTTTTTACAGCAGTTAGGGTTCTCATAGTTGTGGAAGTGAATTAGCCTTGGGTTCTACCTTATTCCATCATATTATCACATTAGTTTAGAACTCGAATTAAAATTTTTAATTAATAGTTATCTATAATATTTAGAAATTATAAATAACTTTTTAAGATAAAGTATGATTAAAATAGGTATACTATACTACTTTAGGTAATAACAATATTAATAATATTTTCTAAACTTTTTATTTTTTAAAAAAAATTTGTTTTAAAAATTTTTATTTTTAAGCATTCTAATTTTTTTTAAAATTATTTTTTTAAACCATGTCAAATTTAAAAAATTTCTGTACCAAAAAACTTCATGTTTCAAATATCTTTTGTTTTATAAAAAAAATTGTCTTCAATAAAAAACATGTTTTGAATTTACCAAAAAATCTGTTTTATAATCTGGATAGCACTTAAATAACCATTAGCATTTAATGTATTATTAAATTGGTTAAGTTTCATTATAGTAGCAACACGTGTTCAAATCCTAGGCGCGCGAAAAATATAAAAAATGTCATATGCCTTCTAGACATTTTTTTCCTAAAATATTCCATGTCGCTACGGATTTAAAAGGGATTTTTAATTTGGAAAAGAAAAAATGATTGTTTTTTTAATGATTTAGCCATATAGTCATAGACCATCAAGAAACGAATTTGGTAGAACTTTGAATAACAGAATGACTACTTTTTAATTAATTTACGTTGTAATTTTAAGCTAAGGTTAGACCCCATGTATATTAATCCTTTTATTTTGACTGTAATTGAGAATATACGTTAACAATTTAAGTTATATATATTAAGTTGGTATAATATTTGTTAAATGTAAAAAAGTATCTTCCACCAAAAATTATAAAAAAAATGTAACACCTTAAAATCTAGTTATTTACAAGTTCTTCGAACATCTTAGCTTCTACATATTCATGCTAAAAGAGTCATTACATGAAATTATATTAAAGATCAGTTATAATGTTAATATACTTTAAAGTATTAATAAAATCAGAATTCTATTTGAATATATTATCGATTCACCTTATTCGTCTAACGCTATTTTTTTTGTTAAATATTTTAATATTAGCAATATTCGAATCGAAATTTAGATTTACGTGGCAAAACGTTTCACACGTCCCTTCACAACCATGCATAACATGAGAACTAATATCATGATTAACAAGTACTGCTGACTATAATGCAAAGTCAAAAAGACATACGTTGACCAACTTGTATTTATTTAGATTATATATTTAGATCTAGATCTTAATTAATTAAGCTAAAAATATTATTATGAAAATGAAATTTCTTGGTTTTAAATATACATATATATTAGACTTATAATTCAACTAAAGATCGAACACCGTTGTTACAAAAGGTAATATTATTAGTACCAATGGTTTATAACTTAACTAAAACATATTTTGAATTAAATATAAATATTTATGTACATAATATAATTTATATATTAGAAAGACAAAGTTTCCATTTTGTAGGGCGGATTCAGTGCATGAAATTTAAAAAATGAATTGTTTGGAAAGTTTTTAATATATATTCGTGTGATAGGCAAACCGTCACATGGTAAGTGACTTAAGCATTTGGCCTTTATAAGAATAATTATCGATAGTCACATGGTATATGCCAACAAGTATTTGACATTAACGCTACGTTCTTTAGGTTTTTAATTAGGTACAAAATTAATAAATAGAAAAATACTATTATTCACTATCAATAGTTTTTTATTTTTGTTTTTGATGGAAAAAGAGCTCTTATTACTTTTTTTTCAAATTCTTTTCTACTCAAGAATATTAAAAAGTTATTTTATCTCTCATCTTTTTTCTCTCTTTTCTTTACAATTAAACTACACTACACAATGAAAAACTATTTTTTTTAAATTTTGAATAGATTTCTAAATAGCATATAGAAAAATTATATAAATGATCCATGTCGTTTGCTAAATCTAACATATTTTATTTCAAACATTAATTTTTTCTTAGAAATTTTGTTAATAATTTTAAATAATAGTTTTGCTCTTTCAGTTAAAGAAATAAAAGATTAAATAAATCCCAACAAGATTAGTCAATTTGACGAAACCAACCGTTTTATAAAAGCCGTTGATTTAATAGCAACACTAACAGATAAAATTGTTCAAGCTGATGAAAACAAGGGTGGAAATAATAGATTTAGAGGAAAATGAACAGTTTAAACTGTAGGAGAAAGCTAGATAACAAGAATAATCCACCTCTAATTTATTACATAGTGATTTTAATCATATACAAAAGAAAAAAAACCATCTTTCACATACTTACTATTGATTTGTGGGAGAAAATGTGATCACTATCTTAATATAGCAAGACATTTTTACAAGTGATTACTTTCTATAACACTAACAGATAAAATTATTCAAGCTGATGAAAACAAGGGTGGAAATAATAGATTTAGAAGAAAATGAACAGTTTAAACTGTAGGAGAAAGCTAGATAACAAGAATAATCCACCTCTAATTTATTTCATAGTGATTTTAATCATATACAAAAGAAAAAAAATCATCTTTCACATACTTACTAGTGATTTGTGGGAGAAAATGTGATCACTATCTTAATATAGCAAGGCATTTTTACAAGTGATTACTTTAAATGAGACGTTGATGTACGAGTGATCTCTTTCCTTTTTTAAGAGAAACGACTAGTGAAGTCAATTTCCGAGTAGAAAGCGTAAAGTAGATCAATTAACATTCACTTGAATATTTATGAAACATTTTTGTCATTCTTACACTTACTCTTTACTTCACTATCCGCCAGTAAGGCTATCTATATCGTTATCACCACACCACACTTTAATCAAACTCAACGCCACGTCAACACATCATACTTGTCCTTTCCATCCCTTTAGGGTGCGTTTGGTTGGAAGGAATGAAATGTAATGGAATGAAATTGAGAAACTAGTATAATTTTCAAGTAAAATTGTGTTTGAGTGGTTAATGAAAAGTAAAACCAAGAGAATGTTTCACCTCAAATTCCCTTGGTTGTGGGATTTCAAAATCCTTCCACCTAGAGAGGGAATTTGAAATCCCACAACCAATGGAATTTGAGGTGAACTATTCCCTTGGGTTTTACATTTTATTACTCACTCAAACATAATTTTATTTAAAAATTCTACTAGTTTCTCAATTCCATTCCATTCCTTCCAACCAAACGCACCCTTAGGTTGCGTTTGGTTGGAAGAATGAAATGGAATTGAGAAACTAGGATAATAGTAACGTACTTTCAACTCGGTGAAGGAACTGCTGGAACTGCTGGATCATGTCCGGGAACAAAGGCCAGAGAAAAAGAGCCTTAAACTAATTCATATGATATTTTAAACGACCCTTTGGAGGTTCCGGGGCAGTAGAGATGATAGGGTATTTCAAACAAAGAAGTCTACACGGTTCAAGGTTGTGAAAGACATAAAAGAGACCTCCTTTATCTGGATGGTTTGTCGAGCACAGATGAAGTCAATTGAATGGGGAAAATGTCGTTCCTTCGAACTTGGGAAAGTGTTCGTTTAGTTTCAAGTAATTTTCTTTTTATTTCTATGTTACTATTTTTGTTAGGCTTAGGGGCTGTTTGGCAGCCTCTTAATCAACCTCTTAATGGTTCAGATATCTGAATGATTCAGCACTTAATCGTTCAGACTGTTTGTTTTGCGAGCACATGTCTGAATGGTTAAGACATTTACCTCTAAATGGTTAAGACATTTACCTCTAAATGGTTAAGCATTATACTGATGCTGAATGGTTAAGAGGTCTAATGCTGAATGGTTAAGACATATTATCTGAATTGGTCAGACATTTGTCTTTGAATAGTTAAGCGATATACTAGCTCTTAATGGTTCAGACCTTTTAATGGTTCAACACTTAATGGTTCAGACCTTTTATTGGTCCAACACTTAATCATTCAGAAGTTGCCAAACAACCCCTTAGTTTCTTGCTAAGCCTGTATCGTGATTTGTGGTAATGAAATGGAATTCCGCTTTGCTAGTAAAAAAAAGTAACGTATTTTTAGTCTTTATATCATGTTCTACATTTGATAAAAGTTTTATTCGAACACTTTTAATGTATTTGTTTTAATAGATATCCATGACTTATCATATATCATATGTTCGGTAATAATAGCATGACAGTATAATAACGAATCGCTAAAACATGTATAGATATCTCCGAAAATCCGAGCGCCTATATCTTATTGGACTCACGAAAACCAAGAAAACCCAAAAACTATCATTCGTTCTCGTATACGTTATAAACTGAACCGCAACGAAGTGTAGGTCTAATCCGCTAGTAATATAATAACCAAATATTTGCTTTGTTTTGATTCTTTTTACGATTTTTGGTGTTCGCTATTGGTTTATATCCTTTTCAACTTTTCCTGTTGTAGGATTTTAGCAGTTCATATCTGCCTAAGATGACGTATAATCAATTCGTTTTATAATCATTAAATGGGATTAAAACCAGCCATTAAACATATTAATAACATTTAATAACTTTCTCCAAGTTTCTGTCCCATTCTAACTATATTTTTGGATTATGATTGGTTGGTATAAATTTATATAAATTTGTGACAAAATTACATATTCGGAAAAGAAAGTTTGCCAACATAGGAAAGTGTTTGTTCGTTGTTTGTATTGCTAAAATGTTAATAAAAATTAAAAACACAACTTGTTTTGACTCAGTTTTAATTTGTTCATACTTCTTATATAAATATGTAGAAGATTATTACATTTATAAGCATGAAGAAAAAAATATAACATAAAATGTTCACATTAAGAAAATATGAAATAAGTAAATTTGTTAGCTTTAAAAAGTTATGCCTATTTAATATTTGTACACAATAATAAATGTAATCATCTTGTACACATTATATGTGAACATATTAAGAGATTTATATACTTTCTAGAAGAACATGAAATAAAATTGTAGGAGTGAGATATTTTGTATAGCTAAACGCCTAACAGCATTATGTTGGATTATTTTTTTCGTTTCATAAAGAATAAATACAAAATAATTCCTATAACTAAAACAAATGATTAACTGCATCCGGGGAAAGTTACTGTACAAAGTGATTTTTTCGTGCAAAGTATATGAAGTTTGTGGGTGTATTATCACGAAATAACAAATAATACTCACACAATAAGGATTACACTTGCGTGATTTTATTACGCTGAGATCAAATTGTCACACAAAATCACGCAAAAATACATAACTATATGATGATTCCATATTTTTGTGAAAGTTCCATATCTGCATGATTAATTATAACACTTTTGTTATCCGTAATGTTTCTTCTTGTATGATTACTTTGTATCCTTCGCACATATATATAACTTTGTATAATGAATTTTTTTAATGACATCTCTAGTGATATGGGTTATAAACATTCACAAAAAAGACCCCAATAAGCTACTACATTAGAAATCCTTCCGATCAAAGAAACGAAGTATATCAAAACACATATGTACTTGTGGACCTTATGCAGTGTGCCCTAATCCTATTAACGAGGGGGAGTTTGTCAAGTATATGTTATTTTTAATATTTTAAAGGCTAAAATGCAAAAATAAATGTCTTTCATCTCATTATCATTTTTGTATTTATTTTTAATAATCAGTTTATTTATTAAAAGTATAATCTTTTATAAAGTCTTTTGAAAAATTATTAATTTTTTAAAGATATAAACAAGAAAAAAAAAGTAAGTGTAAATGATTTTTTCTTTAATAAAAAAGATCAAATATTTTTTTTTGTAAAGAATAAAAAAGAAAATGTAAATAAAGAAAGAAAAAAAATCAAACCTATTACATTTTCTCCCAACTAGATAGATCAACTAAATGAAAAATAATAATAAAACCTAACCCTGGTTCCACCCAACTCATTCGACCCCGTTCGTCACTATAGAGAGATCCCTCAGTGCCCATGAACATAGAAGGATGTCACAAGCACTCTAGCACGTCACCTAAAAACGAATTCTTGGATGCCCTAAAAGTATTAAATATAGATATAATATTGGTTTAAGCAATAGCTAAGGTGCATCAGGGTTTTGATTTTAGTGAAATTATGGTATCAATAGTAGTTTTAACAACAATTTGTAAAAATATTAGTATAAATACATCATCATCTGCATCATTAAGGATTTGAACCTAATATTTTTGTTATAAATTATGCTATGTAGCTATCAACATGTTTTTTAGGTATCTAAATAGTATCAAGTAACAAAAGTTTTGAAATTGGCAATCATTTCAATTTTTAATTTTTTATAAATATAAATTAGTTTATTTTGTTTTTAAGATACCAATTTTTACTTGTAATGTGACTTTTGGTCACTTTTAGGTAGGGTGTTTGGTGTGTGTTTTCTCTATTGCTTGGTACTAATAGTAAAGGACAATTATTTGTTTCACCAACCCTAAAAAACACTCACTTTTGTGGCATCCAACTGGAATTGTGTTTCTTGTAAATCCAATTTGGCACTTTTTTTGTTTGGGAAGCAACTTTGCATAATGTTTCTTTTTTTTAGCAAAAAATATAAAAAGATAGTTGAAATTTTAATCAACATTTTGTCTCTAAAATATGAGTTAGTAACTCCAATTCTTTGGGGGTTGGGTCAGGGAAGAAGGGATATCATTATAGAAGGTGAAATGTCGTTTTTATTTTATTTTGTGACATATAAAAACAAAAGTGTATATTAGTTTTTAAAATTATTGAGGTATCTATCAACTGCTAGTGACTATGATGTCTTTTAGTAAAGGATTATTAACTGTACAAAATTACATTATATTTTTATATTGTGGAATATTTTAAAAAGTTTCTTTTGAATTATCACATCTTGTGATGATTAGTAGAAATGTAAAGTATGTTTTTAATTTATGGAGTTAGGAAAGTACGATGTCTTGATCATGGGAATAAGAATTTAGTTTGTCCTAGGAACCTAAATTAGATCGATTAATTTTTATATTATAATTATTGTTTTTTAATCATATTTGAATTCGATTTTGAGAATCAAACTAACAAGGATTTAATCATAGTGATATTAGCAAGGGATAATACTGGTGTCACCATCATTATTAGAAATCCGACTACAGACAAAAACATGTATTAGTCGGTAACCCCTTAGTAACTAGCGGTGAATCATCGATATATAGTCTAAACCACAAAAAGACCAAATATCAATATTATAAACACGTACTAATTTCTTGCATCTAACGAAAGATCACCTAGAAACTTTGCTAGTGTTAGTCATGGAACTTTGCGATAGAAGATCCATCAGAAATCTGTTGATAATTTTGAAAATAATTTTTTTATCTTATTCTTTTCACTTGTTGGTTGACTAAAGTTGCAACAAACTATATGATAGTAATGTGCGCTTTGTAGGCATCCACATCTCCTCTCTGGTATTCACATTCATGATTATTGAAATAAACACTATAAGTACATGATCTAGTGCCTCTCATATCTTTGAAAGGCCATTAATTAAGGCCATTAGTATAGTAATTATCATACATTTGTTATTAGCATCAAAATAAGTTGTTATGACATAATGTTATTTTGTGTAACACAAAACAACCAACTAATGTCTCTTACATATGTTATTAGCGTCAAAATGACCTATTGTGATTTTGTGTGACCTAAGATAGACTCATTAACAAATCACGATGCCCATTTTAAGTCCATTGGTGTACAATCATCATACATGCCACTAGTGTTAAAATGATATATTAAATCGAATGTGACTTTATGTAATCTAACACATGTACCACACATGACAACGGTTAATAAGACACATTAACTATTACTAATGGATATTCCATCGAAAATTTACCAGTCTTTTGAAATTCCAAGAAAAGGGTGAGACCGCTCGACTGAATCGCTTTCTTTCAAACTCCATTTCACACTCAATAGACTAGATCCTTTTTCTTCCTAATTTTTGGCCGTCGTTCTCCTTCTTTCATGAGTCGCTCTCTCTCCCTTCACTTCATCACTTTCCCCCTCTCTCACTAATGTCCAGCTGCCACCACACCACTGACTACTGCCCTAAAAACCCTTTTTACCCACCACCGACGCTGCCTTAGCTCAATCCTAACTCAAAACCTTATCATCGTCACAACTCCATCTATATCATTCAAGCACCTCCACCATTTGAGCATATATAATGTTCAAGTCCTAATATCTTGAACAGAAACACCAATAGTAGGTTGTTTCGAGCACTAAGTGATTACTTGATCCAATTTAGGATTTCTTTTTATTAAATTGAGTGTTGTTGTGATTGAATTGCAAGCTTGAGCCATGGTTGACCCAATTTAGGGTTCTTGAATCAATTAGTGTTTGCTAGTTTTACGTTGGTTTTTGCATGGATGAGTGTTTATCCTATAGTCTTATCACGTGATGAATTTGAGTATGTTTGACCCTTTGTTTGATTAAATTTAAAGATTTTTGAATGAATTGAATGAGTGTTTGTTTGTTTTAAGTTGGTTTTTGAATGAATGCGTAATTATCTATACTTTTAAGTTGTTTTTAGCTCTAGTTTTCGTTTATGTTTGACTCAATGTTACACTGTTGATCATGTTTGACATACGCTAAAGATTGAGAAAGATTCTTATTATTTACAAAGAAACAGTTTTTTTTGTGTTCTTAAAGCATGAAAATTAAGCATCTAATTTCATTTTCTTTTGAATCTAGTTATATTTACGGGACATACTCGTATTCTTTAGTAGTGTCTAAAGCCTATAACCATATAGTTATATTTTACACTCACTAGCTTACTCCTAATTAATGTTATACCATGTTGGTAAAAGAAATCTATTTATACAATTATACACGAGGTGAGGGTGTGATATCATGTTATACACTTTTTTTTTGAATTTGATAACCGATAATCACCATCATTTAGTCAAGGTTTACAAGTTAAACCATCTCCTAAGAAGTGATTTTCTTTGTATATATTGTTTCTATAATTATATCCTGTCTCATGTTTAATCACATAAGATCCCTTGATTTTATCATTCCACTTAAAATATCTTTTAGCAATTACTATAATCTTTCTTAAAAAATTTAACAAATAATTAGTTAGTAGAAAAATAATTAACATATGATATCTAACTTTTTTTTAACAAAAGGAACTTCTTCTAATCTTTATATTATCATTTTAAATGATTACTATCAATTATAACCTGGAAAAAGGTTGATATCTCTTTTTGAGATATATATCCTAGAGATCCCATTAAAAAGTATAAATCCTACCAACAAGAATTTTAATAATTATTATCAAATCTTTAACCACCAACTTTTAATTTCATCATCCCTCCTAATTATTTGACACCCACAACCACTAACTACAAATATCAGCATATGTTTAATATCGAACTACAAAATTCATATGTAATTTATGAGAATTAAATAATTTATCTCTAACTTTATGATTCATAAAACTTAATCTACCCCTACCAAAAAATAATGATTACATTAAATCCTAAAAATATTTTGGAGTATTAGGATGAAATATATATTTGTCAAACTTCAATAAGAAATATCTTGATGGAAGTCATTTATATCTTGACAACACGAGTGTGACTTCTAACAATAAACGAAAGTTTGTAACAGTTATTAACTGAAGTGTTAATTGCATTTAACTTTTTCCAGTTTTTCTACGAGCATCTACTCCTATTAACTAACATTCGATACCCTCGGTATGACAAAATATGAATTTGTAAAAAATTGGTATCCGGTGATTGAAAAAGTGGCTAAACTATTGTCAAGATGGAAAGAAGTATCTCTTTCATTCGGGGTAGAGTTAGGGGCTGTTTGATAATTTTTGGATGATTAAATGTTGAATTAATAAGAAGTCTGAATAATTAAGTATTGAACCATTAAAAGGTCTAAACTATTAAAAGCTAGTATATCGCTTAACTATTTAAAGGCAAATGTCTGACCAATTTAGATCAAATGTCTTAAGCATTCAGCATTAGTATAATGTTTGACCATTCAGAGGCAAATGTCTGAACCATTCAAACATTTGCTCGCGAAAGTCGAAACAAACAGTCTGAACCATTAAATGCTGAACCATTCAACCATCTGAACCATTAATAGGTTAAACAAATAGTCCCTTACTCTTGTGTAAATGGTTTTGGGAGCCATTTCATCTTATTATTTGTCTTTATTTCGCGCTCCCTTGCAAGTCATTCAATCAATGGAATCGATTAGAAGGAAGTTTGTTTGGGCTGAATCATCTTCTGAAAAAAGGTTTCTTTGGTCGCATAGTCAAAAATGTTGCTCGCGAAAAAAGCAGGAGGGCTTAGTATTGGTTATATTCATGCGTCGAATATGGCATTATTATTAATATGGTTATGGAGTTGAAACAAAACAAGGAGGTTATGTGGGTCAAGGTAATTACTGCAATACATAGCTTTAATAGGATAGTACAATTTTTGGCATGTAACAAAGCTATTTTTGGACCTTGGAGAAATATTATCAAAGTGATCGATGACATTAGGGTCTTAGGAATAGATGTTCAACCCTCCGTAACATGTGAGGTTGATTCTAGAAGTAACACAATGTTTTGGGAAGATAATTGGTGTCGTGTTGGCCCATTAAATGAAGAAATTTTTAAATATTATGGCTAAATTGGGTGACTCTTAAAGTAAATGCATTTGCATTGAGGTCGAGCATGAGTAAGATCCCGTATAAACAGGGTATCCCTTTTGATGTGACTTGCTCGATGTGTAGGTCATTTCCAGAAGACACGGACCGCCTGCTTGTGAGATGCGATCATGTAAGTCGGGTGTGGGATCTTGTTCTCTGTTGGGTCAAGGGAAAATTACATATATCCTTCTCTCCACATTTGAAATTACATATTTCCTATGTATGCATGAAAAGTGATCATTTTTAAACCCGGTGAAAATTTTGTTTCATGGCTATCTTTCTCTCATTGTTGTGGTGTATATGGAAGTATTGGATCTAACTATTTGTTCATTTGTGGGACTCAAATGACACGGTGTGTATATATGTGATTGATCTACCAAGTGTTTTTTATGCAAATCGTACCAATAGTCTTTATGATAGTTTTTATTGTGTAAAAAAACCGGGACAAATTGATCACTATAATAATCAAGGGATTCGCCGATGATTTTCTCACAACTTCAAGCATGAAATATATAAAAGTTAGTTCACGTTTCCAAACGTGAAAAATACCTTTAAACGTGTATAAATATAAAATTAGTCCCCACACAAAATCATAAAAAGGGAAAATATATAAAATTGAAAGTTATCTCGTTGTTATAGGGGTTGACCGTTAACATTTGACCTTCTTGAGAATATAAAAAACTAGTATTTGCGTGTAGGAGAATTATATGTTTGAAACGAAACCTTTTTTTATATCTTCTTTCTGCTTCTTATGAAAACATGTCATAACGTAATGTAGGAGAAAGTATGGCTAATGCCATTTTGGGGGTTTTTTACGATAAATATAAAAATGAGAACTTTGACCTTTACAAATTGCATCTAATAGTTTAACCACTTATATGGTGAAGATTAAGTGATTAACCCACAAAATAACTCAATCAAGTTACAAACTTTAACAAGAAGTGTACATCTCTAAATGATTCTATGCAAAAAAGCATACACAACAAACACAAATTGCAAGACATAAACACGAAATGAAAACACAAAACCCTAACTTATTACATCAAGATGTTACATATGTATAGAGAAGACAACTCTTTAAATCTTGCGTCAAATCGAAATCAAATTCGAAAGATGACCTTGATGTTAGCTTTTCCGTTGTTATTTGACCATGCGGCCTTTTAGGTTTTCAAAAGAATTTCAATAAATAAAACCACTTAAAAAAGACATAACTTGAAACGTACATAACTTTAAGTCTTTTAAAATAAATGGTCACAAAATGTGGATAGAACCATCTTTGTGGAATGCTTTGACAAATCGTCATGAGGAACTAACACAAGACACAAGCCTTTAAAAAAATCACAGGTGCAAATTCTGTGCAATGTGTACATTTTGTAATTTTAGTGTTGAGTTCTATCTAGCTGTTCAAAAAAAAATCAAACCAGAACTTTTTAATCTATTTGTACTTTTAAGTTTTAACAAGTTTTGTTTTCCTTTTACATTTTTATTTATTTTGGTTTTAATTCAAGTGCAAAGTACATTTGTTTGAACGAGGTGGCTTTATTCAAAGAACCTATAGTGTGAAAATAAGACATTAAATATTTAATTAGTTGTTAACAAATCTAGATTTGAAATTGGCCATATTATATAAAATGTTTGTTATAGTGCCAGTTAATATTTGGTAAAACATATATTAGTTTTTTAAAAAAACTCTTTCTTAGTCTACTCTTATCAATCACATATCTCTTTATCTTACAAAATTTAGACATCGACATCTTGAATAAAATGGATCTACCTTATCACTAGAATGTATTTTTTGGAGACTAAAAGAAACTTGTGGTTGTGTTTATATTTCATAAAAAAAGTTAGTATACAAAATGAATTTTTCAAACAAAGTATATAAAGTGGAGGTGAAGTTATCTCGCAAGAAAAATTTATATTTGCGCGATAATTATTACTGAGTGATGTAATTATCACGCAAGACGGGTGGAATTATCATACAGCAAGAGCTGAAATTTTCACGGAAGAAAAATTGAATACTTATACAAATACTTCATACTAACCTACAAACTTAAAATAACAATACGGAATTGATAACTTAGATTAAAAAATGGTTATTGGATTTTAATAATCTTCATTTTTATTTATTGGCATCAACTTAGTAAATGTTTACAAACACTAAACTTATTTTCTTCAAACGATCTCCTAGTAACTGAGAGTTATCACCATTAGTGTTTTTGGTTAAATGTGGCTAACTTTAAGCTTATTTTCAACTCTGCGGCGCCGAGCCTCCATAAGGTTCATTTTCCGGAGTCTTGTCTTCATCTTCACCTAAAATCTACCTTTAACGAGTCAAGTGGTTCAGAGCAGGATGTGAAGATTGACGAGTTTCAAAGTGCAAAACTTTCAGATTGACGGACTACATGATAGATTTTAACTTTCTGCTAACTGTTTTGGCCACAAAAACGGTTCACATCATCAATAAACTAACATGATTAACTCTCAATTAGTAAGAGACCGTTAGAGAAAAATACACAAAAAATTAAACGTGTCTATAAACATTTCTTAAGTTGAGGTTTTTAAAAATTCAATAACCATAAAAAAAATCATAAAAGTCGTTAATAAAACAAAAGAAAAGTTTGAAAAAACAAGAATAATGACAAAACATGAAGCTTCCCCCCATCAACGACCGAACATCCCCACACGAATATTCATAGAACATGCAACAAACCGCTAACACCGTCAATCCGACGACAATAAAACCGCCGCTGATTCGTTTATTCATATATTAATATTCATTCTCATCAATAATCATCAAAATATTTATACACCACAATCATTGATTCATTTCTTCATCAAACATCATAACAATCGCATGTGATTTTCTCCTATATTCAACCTTCATCGACGGTGACCCGATCGGATCCGGTAATACATTCATTCTTCCATCAATTTTGCTCATTTTTTTCGGAATTAATAAGAGTTTATATGAGATCAGGAATCTGATTTTTGATTCATCTGCTTCAGTACTGTTGATTCTTTGAATTGAAATTTTGGGGATTCGTTGGGATCATTTGCCAGATTGATTGATTGATTGAATGAAGCCCTAATATTGTGCTTGTTTGATGATGAATTAGGTGTTTATAGTTTCAATCTGCGTGAAAATCTGATGATATATGCTAATTTAGTTACCGATTGTATGTAACTTTTTGATCATAGTGTTCAGCGATTCTTTGTTCTTCTGCATTCAACTGCAATTCTGAAAATTTGTACTGAACTGTTGTGTTTAACATGAATTGATGCAGAAACTGAGAATTGAGGGATTGTTATGAGATCTTGAAGATTGCTAGATTACATACAAAACTGTAATAAGATGGTAGAAGGTAGAGAAGCCATTGTTGACATTGAGAGTAATCTAATTGAAAGCCGAGAGGATGCGAGAAACGAGCAGGTGATAGGTGGAAAAGGAGTCAAGAATGTGCTTAGATCACTCGGTTTAACGTCGAGTTTTAAAGATTTGGACGAAGGTGAAAGTTGCAGTGATTCTAACAGGAAGTTGGTGAAAACTGGTGATGATGAATTCAACGACATAGAGTCGTTGATTAATGATAAATTTGAAGGTGAAAAGAGGGGAAATACGCCTGTTTTAGGAAGAACGCAGTCGAAAGAGAGACAAAAAAGTAAAAACTTGAAGAGGGCCCCCAAACCACCTCGGCCGCGTAGAGGTCCATCATTGAGTGCTAGTGATTTGCGGTTAGTTAAGGAGATTTCTGAGCTGGTTATGAAGAAACGTGCGAGGATTGAACGGATGAAGTCTTTGAAGAAGTTGAGATCAGCTCGACTACAATCATCATCATCATCTGGATCATCAAGCATGAGTCTTTTTGCTATGATGATCACTGTTCTCTTTGTCATTGTGATAATCTATCAAGGTACAATCAGAGCTTTGTTACTCCATACGCATATTGTAAGATGAAATAATGTTTTCGTGTGACCATGGCTAACCCAACGTGACAATGCTTGCAGGTTTTGGTTCAAGAACTACTGGTTTAGTCTCGGGCCATTTTGACTCTAAGCTCCCTTAGTAGAACAAATACTTGCCCATGAGCCGCAGACGATGGCTAAATGACCAGTAAAGCATTTGGTTCAACAGATGCTAGTCATTTCATATGGTATACAGTTTGCAGACATTAGTTGTTGAGAATCTAGCTCTATACTTTGTCGAGTTTTACTTATTGTTTACTAATTGAATCACTAATGATACTATCATTATTAAATTTCCATTGTACCATAGAGTCGCATGATCATCCGGCTTTCACATTTAAAAAACCACATAAAAGATTCGCGTTCAAGTTTAAGATTTTACTTCGTGCACTCTACAAAGATTGCAACTTTACTTGCCAAATGCTTCAAGTTGCTTCAATTTGGCTCTGTTAATCATGCGATGGTTACATGGTCCGAGTTAAACAAGTAGTCAGAAGTATACATATCTGCGACAAATTGGTCTTTTAGAAAGAAGATGTTCAGAAGTTAATGTCAAGTTAACCTTTCGACATCACGGCAGATTGATGCTTTCTAGCTATCTGTCCTCTGATGCTTTTAGTTCATGCATGTTCCTTCTACATTTGCCTTTTAGCTTTCAAATGTGTATTCAGATTTGCTGTCTTGTTGAACCATGAAACTTTCACTTGTAAGAAAAGAGATACTCCACAAACTTGCACTTGTGATACGAGGACACTGATTCGCTCATGTATAGGTCTAAAAGTAGAAAAAGTGTGAAAACATGTTTATAACACTTTCTTTATTAAAACGAATCACCACACTTGCAAGTCTTGAAGAACATATCTAGTGATTATTCGCTTCTGACTTGCATAATATGAGACAGTTTACAGTTTCATCAAATGATATGAGAATGTTCTCGTATCTAGATGGCATACTATGTTGGAGTACATCGACCATCTCATCAGCCTTGTCGTTCGTATCTCAGATAATTGGGGTTGATTCTTTGTGTTGTGCGTTTGAGGATCTCTACTATGACCAACAAAACAACTGAATTCTTGAAAAACTACGTTTTATGATTTTACGAGGTTGAAACGTCAAAACATTTACTGAGTGTGGTTATGTTATCTGACATTCCTTGTGTTGATAATGACAGCAAGTTTGGACGACATCTTTTTGGTCACATTTGTGAGCCATGAATCCATACGACAATTTCGTTGAGGCATATCGTCCAACAGCTGATTTGCACTACAAAGTTTCAACCTTTATCATATAACTCAAAGAAACCTGAAAGAAGAGAGCATAAAAAAAAAGACATATTGTCTGTCAGACAACCATGTAACCATGTCAAGCTCAAGAAGATGAGCTGACAACGATCCTCTACTGAGCCATGGTCATGACCATGAGCTCTGTTAATCACGCTCTGGTTACATGGTTCTAGCTCATCAACCAGACATGGGTTTCTGTCTTCTTAGGAATCAAGAATACAGAGGTACGAGCCTATAGAACAGATCCTGTTCAAGTAAGGTCGTGCTGCTTCATCTCTCTGGTGAGATTATATAATAACTTTTATTTGTATTGGCAACCGATGTGGGACAAAACCCATTTGCAGACTTTGTGAAGAACAAAAGGTCAAAATGATCAAAGAAAGCTTTAGATCTCATACCTTATCTTGAGCTTTTGTTTTTCTCTTGAACCTTAAAATTTGCAGGCGTGAAAAGAAGATATTGATGAAATCATATGCAATGTACAATCTTTAATGCATGTGTACAAGTCATAGTAGCGTTATTGTCGTTGTAAACTTGTTACAGAAAGTGTCACTAGAATGCTTGTTCCAGATGCAGAGGTAAAAGTTTGTAAGACACTCTCTCAGCTTGATTATTGAGTCATTGGCTCATTAACAAAAGACTGATGAAAACTTGGCCGAAATGATTATTGTCACGACCCAAATACATATGTTTAAGAGATGGATGAATACCTAGTTCACGAGCTTTGGATGTTTTCACGCGTTACTTGCATGGTTCGTTGACGGGTGAAATCCGAGCTCTGGATTTGCTCCGAAACCACTTAGTTTGCGGGTGAAATCCGAGATCTAGATTTGCTCCAATATCAGTAACGAATCAAGCAGGACAAGTTTTCGAAAACAACATATCTCTGTTAGGTTAATCGGGTTTGCTCACGGGTCACGGGTCACAAGTAGTGGGTCAAGAGCTGGATTCGGATCAACCAGAAAACATATATAATCACATGTTCTTTATGGGTTTTTAATGTGACAGATAAATTAATAGTGGATCAAAGTCATGGGATAAGATCAACTAGTTTTTAGGAGTTGAATAAGCACAATGTTATGCTATTTAATTCAACTCTAGTAAGTGAGTTTTGGCAGGAAATCTGGACCTTTTTCATTGTAATTTCTTTAATATTTTGCTTACGAGAAGTCGACAACTTTTGGCTCCAAACCAATGTGTTTCAACTTTCAAGGGGCCTTGTCGATGAAAGTCTTCTAACATATTGACATACGATCAATACCAGATGTCGTCATGACAAATTACAAGTGTCATACCAAATTTGAGAATGAAATGATACAAATAGTTCACCGTCTGTTATGAAACTCGTTTAGATGTTAGCTTCAAGAATCAAACTTATCAATGGAAATAGCTTAATACCTTCCCTTCTGTTATGAAACTTAATCTCCTTGATTCAAATCAAATACATTCTATATATACACCACACACATTATATCCAAACCAACACAATAGTAAAAATACCAAAAAACGCAAAGAAAACTGTAAGTCACAACACATTTTCTGTATCTTAATTATGGTTTTGCCGATACAATTAGTAGGTTTAATGGTTTCACTTCTAATATGACAAGAAAGAACGAAAGAAAGACGACCATTGTCGAACACAACACAACTTTGATAAGAGCACTAGACCACAAAAATACCAGAAAACTCTTATGCACTTACATCACTCCAATTTCTTTCATGTTAATATATCAGGCCTTGTTGTCTATGCTCATTGGTTCTGCCTCCTTTGCTTTCTGCACAAAATAAACAAAAAAGATTTTGATAATTAAACCTATAAAATTTCCAATTTTTTTAAAAAAATAAAGATTACAAAAAGATGCCTCACATTTGGAATCAAAGACCCATACCAGTAGTTTTTAGAAAGGGTCCTAATATTAAAACACCCTCTTAAATCGACACCACCTTATGCACCTCGTATAGCACCATACGCGGCGTATAGGGTCGAAAACACTAAAAACGAGGAAAATTCAAGGGGCTGTTAGATGGTTATACATAGACCTATACGACCCATATAGACCTATACGACGCGTATAGCAAATTTCGACATTGAATAGGAGAAAAATTCAAAGGGCTGTCAGAGGGGTTATACTCCCCGTATAGGGCTATACAACCCCCCTAACGACGCGTATAGGGGTGTCCCAATAACCGGACACGCTTGACGGGTGAAATCCAAGTTCACGAGCATTCAGATGTCATATTTACCCGTTACTTATGTGTTAAGTGGTTTGTTGACGGGTGAAATCCAAGCTCTAGTTTTGCTCCAGAAACAATTAGAGCCTGGAACAATATTAGTAACGGATCAAACAGAAAAGCTCTCCAAAACACCATATTACTAGAACATATCACGGTCGGAACACTCTAATAGCCCCATACTATGGTCCTACGAGCATCGTACTACTAGACCATCAATATCCACAATCCCAGGGTATGGATGATAAGCATTACATTATTTGAAAGTAACCTTAAGAACCTTGATCTAGGATATACTAAATCATGGGATATTTGACAGCATTGTGTATGATGCCGTGATGAATGACAGGTGTCTTACAGAAGGAAACAATGAATGTCCGACAGCTTTGTGTATGATTCTGTGACAAACGGGAGGTGTCTTACCAAAGTTAAAGATGAAATGATACAAATAGTTCATCCTATATCGTGTTCAGCTCTGTGACATATGGCGAGAATTGCAGATGATTTAATGATAAAATTGTGCCAACAATTCACACTATAAATACGTCTCTACTCTCCCTCTTTCTCTCATTTATTCTTACAAATGAGATACCTTGTTTGACCCGTGAAGAGTCGCTAGTAGTATACACGATGTAGTGATGAAATAGTCCAAAAAACTCCACCTTTTACAATCATCTCTACTCTCCGGCTCACATGGTCACTCTTACAAATGAAATAGTGATTCTCACACTTGAGTTTGATCACATGAATTTGAAAAATAACAAGTTTAGCGACATTCACATATTTGAACTTATTTAAGGATAGCTTTCGAGCCTAAGAACTGACAGTTCAAGACATCGATGCCAAGCCAAGAAGCCCGACCAAGCTACATTCTTGCATGTCGTTTACACACTCATTTGTTTTGCTCGTGATCTTTAAAGATTAAATTTTCTTTCAATCGTGTCTTTCTCGCGTATGAATTTAGTATTCTCCCCTGTTGCTCGCAATGGAACTCATTTAGATGTTTCCATGATGTCAGCTTCAATGTACCAAACTTTTATCAATGGAATAGCCTTCTTTTTGTTATGAAAATGGATCTTGATTCAAATTATTGAAAGTTCATTTAACCATACATTCTATATACATACATTACATACATGAATGTGTATGTAGACAAATTATATTCAAATTTCAAACCAACACAATTGTAAGGACACTGAAAATGCAAAGAAAACTAAAACGTCACAACACATCTTCTGTATCTTAATTATGGTTTTGCCGATACAATTAGGTTTAATGGTTTCACTTCTAAAATGACAAGGAGAAAGAACGAAAGAAAGACGACCATTGTCAAACACAACATTACTTTGATAAGAGCACTAGACCACAAAAATACCAGAGAACTCTTATGCACTCACATCACACTCCAATTTCTTTCATGTTAATATATCAGGCCTTGCTGTCTATGCTCATTGGTTCTGCCTCCTTTGCTTTCTGCACAAAATAAACAAAACTTAAATAATTACACCTTTTAAAAATTACAAAAACTTAAAAATTATGAAGATTACACAGAACATATGACTCACATTGGAAGATGATTTTGTCATCTTGGCAAACATATTCCCATAAAATTTAGCATCCTTTTTGTTATATTCTTTGATCTTCTCCTTCAAGACTTTGTATTCAAGTTTCACATCCCTAATTGTCAAACAACAAAAAAAGCACATTGATATTTTAATATTGTTAAATCCCATTAAAATGTTAAATATATGACCAAAGTAGTTATAAGAAGGTTCTTACTTGTTATTAGGGTCAATCTCGAGGGCTTTTTTAATATCAAGCTCTGCAAGATCAAGATCAGCAACGTTTATGTAAGCTTGAGCCCTTCGGTACAAAGCCTTCACATTTGTACTCTCGAGTTCCAGTACCTGCGTAATTTACCATTCCGCTCATTGTTACTACAGACTAATGTAACCTTTAATAATCATATATACGGTAATAAGTGGAATTCCTATCTAACCTTGGTGCAAAGTTTTTCAGCCTGTTTGTACTCCTTCAATTTCAACTGGCAAGCTGCATTGTTAAGGTTGCAAGTAATCTTCAATGCTTTTGCTTGTTTTTTCTCCTCTTCTTCAAAATTTGTATCATACTCTATATACTTAGCAGCCTGAGATTCAAAAGAATAATTTAGCAACCATTAGAACCCGTATATACTCCACCGTATTGACCAATGAGATCAGACAAACCACAGCGTGCAAAAAATGTCTTTCAAGGGGTTTAAAGACAGAAAGCCACTGAAAGAAAAAATTTAATCTCACCTTCTCATATCTCTTCACTGCTTTCTTATATTTACCAGCTTTAAAGAATGCATTTCCTTCTTCTTTCTTTTTGCCAGCGGCCTCGATCTTCTCTTGGGTGGTGTTCATGTCCCAAGATTCCTTGTCCTGAAAACATATAAACAATGGAACAAATTTTATGGTAATTTGTAGTAGACATGGTACATAATGAACAAGTAAAAAAAGAACAGCTAAAACGAAAATAGGCGAACCAAAATGTAATTGCACGTGCCCAGCACATACCTTAACAAAAGAAACAAGTTCAACTTCATATATAACAGTAGCATTAGCTGGGACCACTGCTAATTCTTGCTCAGAACCAGTAGACCCAAAGGCATATTCTGGTGCTATTGTCACAAGAGCTACTTCCCCTTTCTTCATTGTCATCACAGCTCGATCCAACCCATCGATCACTTGCTCTGTTAAAGTGGACATTAAAGTGGTCATTATAGAAAACAGGTTACATGACACAAAACCTACCAAAGAAACAAACTTCACATGATATGTATACCTTCATCTGTCTTGAATTCCAAAGGCTCAGAATCATCATGACCCTTTTTAATGAATACGGTACCATCTTGTAGCTTACCAATTAACTTCACTGTCCATCATAACAACATGCAATTTAGACATCATATGATGAACAGATTAAGAACTGAATTGACAAAGATCATGAAAATATCCAATGCAACTAACCCTGAACAACTGCTCCTTCATTCGGCCGTTCATATCCCTCTCCTTCTTTCAAGATTTTCTTGACAACTTTCTTGTCATCTGTAACATTTGACACCACCTTCCACGATAGAAGTTCTAGCGTTATTTGTAGCGTAGCATTTGCTGGAACCGAAGCCTCATCACCAGAAGCCGGTTTTCCCGTCTCCCCAAATCCATCTACAAGCCATGAAATTACAAATAAGTTTCTCTTCATGCCATTCAATGCAATATTATTTCAAAAACTTCACAGCAATATACTCACATTCTGGTTTGACTGTAAGGATGACCTTTTCCCCCTTCTTCATTGTTTTTACAGCCTTAGACAGAGCAGGGCAGAAATGGCCTAAATGAAAACTAATACATCAGCACCATTTCAAAAACTTTCCTAAAGCCAATGAAATCATCTGAGTGTACATTACCATCTTGTACTGTGAACTCCACTCCATCTGATTTAGCAACTAGAGTCCCGTCCTCAAGTCGAACCTCATAATTCACTGCATTTATAAAAACAATCAATACATAAATGCATGTTTATAACATGAATATGGAATCATGAAGCAGAAGTATAAGCATGAAAAGTGGATATGAAAAAAGTACCTAAAACCTCATCAAGATCCTTAGGGTTCTCCCACTTCTCTCCTTCCTTTACAATCTTCTTGAAAATACCACCATCTTTGCAAATGTCTTTGACACTAACCCATGAGAGCAACTCCACATCGAACTGGAGAGTGGCTTTCGGAGGGATCTTTGGTGGTGAGCCAGCTTCGCCATAAGCCAGTTCAGCGGGTATGGTGAAAAGGGCATTTTCACCCTTCTTCATGGTCTTGATACCCAGATCCCATCCCTTGATCACTTGCCCTGTTGTCAGAGAACAACAGTTAGAAGGTTGATCAAGACAACCATCATCTCAGATAATCAAGTTCAGTACTTCCTCAATACAAAACGTCAGTTTCAAGATAAACAATTACAAAATCAGTAAAGTGTGATATTCAGCTGATTATAATAACCATCGTCTCATATAATCAAGATCATAATGGACGGTTGACGTCCCCTCTCAAAAAGGCTCACTCGGCTATAGGTGATAGTTCCAAACACCGTTCAGAAAAAAAGAAAAAATAATAAGAAAAAAGATAATCAAGATCATCACTTTAGCTAACCAAATATCATTTTCCCGAAATATAAACAAACATACCCAGCAAAGTCACACTCAACAATAGGGTCATAGGGTGGTGAGATGAGTGTAAACCTTACCTTTATCCCACAAAGGTCACTCTGTAATAAAACTCATTTTCCAAAAATACAATCAACATAAATCAGTGGCAACATCTGAATGATTAAGTGCTTAAACATTAAGAGGTCTGAATCATTAAGTGCTTAATCATTAAGAGGTCTGAACCATTAAGAGCTAGTATATAATTTAACTATTCAAAGACAAATGTCTGATCAATTCAGATAATATGTCTTAACCATTCAGCATCAATATAATGCTTAACCATTCAGAGGTAAATCTTTTAATCATTCAGACATGTGCTCGCGAAACAAACAGTCTGAATCATTAAATGCTGAACCATTCAGACATCTGAACCATTAAGAGGCTGATTAAGAGGCTGCCAAACAGCCCCTAAAGCTATTGTGTTCAACCCAAAAAACACCTTATCAATGGAGATTAAAAGCTACCATCATCATTACATCTCATATTAGCATATTAAATTGCAGAAAGCACACCATTCATATAAAAACACAATGCCTTCTTATGCATTACAGAAAACAAAAACACCAACGAATTAATTGCAGATAGTACATCATTAACATAAAAGTGGATTACAGATCAAAATTAAAAACAGTAACATCAACGAAGTTGATAATTAAACACAATTAACAGAAAAAAACTCACCTTGACCAAGAGTAAACTTAAACGGCTCTCCCCTATCACGACTCGAATCAAACTGCGTCCCATCAAGCAAAGTCCCCGTATAATGAACTGCCAAAACCCCAAATCCAAATCACAATCAGCAAAACCACACAATCAAAACCACAAATCAACACAAAACACAAATTTATAATTAACGCTTTTACCTTCAACCTCATCTCCACTCTCAGGAGTGTCCCAACCTTCACCTTCCTTAATCAACTTCTTCTTCAACCCCTGATTACCGATCTCCTTCTCTTCTCCGACCTTCAACGTCACCGGAGGCTCAATATCATCATCCATAAAGTCATCGTTCATCTCTTCAGCTGCCGGAATATCGAAATCCTCATCCATTTGAACTCGAACAAGATCAAACACGAATTAATCGTATGAAACAAGTAAATTATTAGGGGATAATATGATACTATGATGAATTGATGGTTCAAATGTTCAATAGTGAAGATTGTTGAGGATTATAAGGGTTTTTATATGTGTGTTGAGGTGTGATGGAGTTTGGGATTCTGGTTCTAGAGGGTTCTTAAGGGTTTACTGAAAAGTGAAGAGATGTGATGAAGGGTCAGGATGCTTCGAGAGAGATCACGTTGACGTTAGTCTTGAGATTTTGTGAGGGTTTGTATTCGGGTGTGGTGCGGTTCACCTGATTGTGGTGATCCAACGGCTAGTGGTTCTTGATGGGTTTAACGGGCTAGTTTTTCTTTATGGGTTTTTGAAAGGAGCGAATTCGGTTACTTTTAGGTTAGAAGTTTCATGAGTCCAATTAAGAAAGAAAGACAACAAGGTTATTAAAAAATATTAAAAAAAAAAACAGTTAAAATCCTTTGTATCCCTCAGATTTAATAAATGAAATTATTTAAGTTCGAGTGTTTAAATAATATGATTTACATCTAAATGTTTCAGAAAATTTATCATTTGAATTTATTTGATTACATTTAGATAACACCGTTAAGAATTTTTAGTTAAATTTTTTCTCACTCAAGGGTATTTTAGTTAAAACGATTATAAATTAAATAATCAGCCCACATGGGGGTTTTATGCGTTTAATCTTTTTTCTTATTTTTACATCTTTCACAATTCAACCCCTATAAAATTTCATTTACAACTTTAGTCCCCTATACTTTTCATCTTTTACAAAATTTTCAATTTACAGTCTAAATTTTGAGAGTTAACAAGCCTGTAACGTGCACATGTAGTTAAACGTTGAGAGTTAACAAGCCCGTAACGTGCACATGAAAGGTTATATATTTTTTTTTGTTACTTTTTTAATACGAGTTTTTCCGGTGAGGGTGGTCGCTGAAAGTAATATGACAATAGTGCTACCTGACACGGTTTTACGCCCCCACCGCAATACAGGGGGCTTAATACTAGTTTTAACCATAAAAATCAATTCTTTCAACCCCATAATCCCAACATAAAACATAGGATCATAATTACATCCCCAATATCAGCCGCAAGTGATGTTTGAAGAATTCTGATTTGCTCGTGTCCTACTGATGATTTCGATCCGTATGAGTTTTATAATGAGTTCGTTTGTCGTCACCACAGTGATCAACGTTGCATTATCGAACGAAATCAATAGTATTTTTTGATTTGGTTGTAAAGAGGCACTCAGGACAATTAAAATAAAAAGGTATTGGGTTTCAAGTCTTGATCGAAACAAAAATACTTATTGTTGAGCCAGAGGGTTCGGGTTTCACTCGAAGCAGAAAACATATACAACTAATAGAGCAAGAACAAAGCTACGTAGCAAGCAAAAAGAAGCTGGACCTTGGTAATTCGTATTAGAGGTGGGCGAAAAAACCAGGTTCGGACCCGACCCGGTGTACCCGACCGGGACCCGGGTACGGGTAGTACCCGATGGGAGGCATACCCGGGTTGGACCCATTTAAACCCGTAGGGTTGGAACCGGGTTTAGTTTTTGAGTTTTTTTAGCGAACTCGTCCCGAACCTGACCCGACCCGGTTGAAACCCGAATTGAACCCGGTATTGGACCCGATATTGAACATAAAAACAAGAAAAGAAAGAAGGAAAAAAAAAACTAAACCCGGTATTGGAACCGGTTCCAGACCCGACCCGACCCTACCCGGGTATGGCGGGTAGGGTTTTCAAGTAAGCGAACCCGACCTGGGTTCGTACCCGGGTACAAAAAAACCCGAATGGGCCCAACCCGGTTTGAACCCGGTTTCGGGTATGGCCCAAAACCCGGTTTACTCATCTCTAATTCGTATAGCGAGTAGCAAGTTTAATACTTTTTGGTTGTCATAGTAAGAACAAGCCGACACCCTTTGTGGGCCGAAGTAAGAATAGTCAGAAGATAATCTATAAGGGATCTTCTGATTGATTTAAGCAAGAAGCAAGAGGAAGAATAAAATCAAGTAGCAAGAAAGAAAGAAAACAAGCAAAGGAAGAATCAAAAGCAAGGAAAGAATAAAGAACAAGCAAGATTGGTGCAGCTCAATCAGGAAACATAACAATTAACAAGAGAAGTAAGATTAACATTAAAAATAAAGGGATGAATGTAGGTTAGTCATATGTTTTAAATAGATCATGGATGGTTAACAAGTAGTGACTTTAATGATACCTATTTTCACTTTAATTTAAATGAAAGAATCTTATATACAGGAGCTGACTTGAATGCCGGAGTTTGATCCCCGAGGCTTCGCCTCGGGCCTCTTCTAACACCAAAAGACTGGAGAGGACAAAGGGGCTGTTAGATTTCTCTTACTCAATGAGAAGGTGGTGACCGGGTAAGAGCTTGTTCCAAAACTAGCCAGGTAAGGGAAAAAATAGGCATGGGTCAGTGGTGTCGGACCAGGTCAAACGCGAAAATGTGAATCAAACACGCTGACCGGCCAAAATGTCTGACCGGGTCAGTGGGTCAGACATTTTGACCGGGTCAGAAGCAAATCAAACAGCCCTAAAATGTGAATGGTTCATCTCCTCCGCGCCACAATTAATTAGATTACCTCTCAGTGGTTCTTTGCTGCAATTTTGGTTCGTAAAGTCCAAACCCGTCTGCTCAACCCTCTTAGATTTGTCTTCCCCCTTAATCTCCTAAAATAAACCACATACGTGCGACGAATATCATGACTTGACTAAAGAGTCAGACTATTGATAATTTTGATATTAGTAAACTCTCAAGAAGGAAGAAGACACCATGTTAAAGTAAATGTTTTTAAGAAAAGGCATTTAGTCCCAGAAGATATTACGGATATTTAGGTGGAGTTTAAGATACAAAAATGCAACATATCAAACCTACAATCCTCTCCTAATACCGATTAAAATGCACAAAATGTTAAGATCAGGTTTCTCATCACAGCTCACTGTTATCAGTCTCTTCTGCACCTGTTCCTTTACCATTGACTGCAACGAGCTCTGTGTCGAATATAAGTGTGGCCCCACCTGTTTAATAAAGACGGTTAATACAGGTACATGTTCAAAGATAGCTTAGTATAAAAATATCAAATAATGTCTAACAAAAACAAGAAAAGCACAAAAAAGAGCAAATATTACCTGGGATGGTAGGCGGTGAACCCTGATCTCCATAACCCATCTTTGAAGGTATCTTCAACTTACGCTTCTCTCCGACACACATTCCCAGTAGTCCTTGGTCCCATCCTGAGACATTATTTCATTAAACCGATATTATTAATAGATAGACTTTAAGATTATGGTTAAAAACCAGCTTGCAGTTATTTTAATCCTTGGTTCAGGACCTGTCAAATATCAAGATCTAATCTTGGAGCCTATTGCAAGCTACAGTCGTGACCGGTTACCATCTAAATTCTAGCTTGACCCAAGTATGTATACCAACCATTATGTTATTTCTTAAAGATATGGGCTTTAGTCCTAACCGACCTCATATCCTGTTTATAGAAATTTTGCAAAAGTTGAGAGATAAATGTTTAACACAAAGAACGTACTAAAGGAGGTTGGTTTCATACCTTTTATCACCTGACCAGTACCAAGCTCGAACTCAATTGGGTCACCCCTCTCAAAACTGGAATCGAAAACAGTTCCATCAGTAAGTTTTCCCTGCAAAACAGTGACAACAAAAGTGTTTTAACTGAAATCATATCACATCAAGAAACCATTTTCCTATGGATACTATATGACTATATGAGCATACTATTGACCCTGCTCTTTAGGTGTTATCTTCTTTCACTAAGAAATTCTCATAACCTTCATACCATTTACAAGCTCATCATTGAAACAATTAGATGATTAATAGCGCAATATCCAAAAGATAGGCAGGGTAAGCGAGCGTTTAAGTTTGTAAAGTTCAACAAAGATGTGAGCGAACAAAACTGAACACAGGTGCACCTTGCGGTTACATTTACACAGAGACAGATTATTTTTGCTGCTAAAAGATTGTAGATGACAGTAATGCATCGACATAAGGGTAAGCGAGCGTTTAAGTTTGTAAAGTTCAACAAAGATGTGAGCGAACAAAACTGAACACAGGTGCACCTTGCGGTTACATTTACACAGAGACAGATTACTTTTTGCTGCTAAAAGATTGTAGATGATGGTAATGCATTGACATAAGAATTAAACAAATTCAGAAAGAGGATGAGATGAGAAATAGTTGTGCATCTTCTCACCCGGTAATGAACTTTAACTCTGTCACCTTTGTGTGCTTGAACTTCACAAGATGTCGGTTTGTACTGCAACAACACAAAGAATGCTTTAAAAAGTCGGTACTATCCATTACAATCACACAACTTACACAAACTTGTTAAACCCAAAATACAACAATCAGGAACAAGAAAATAGAAATCATCAACAGCTTGACACAATAGTCAATATCGATACGCCAGCTTCACTACCATATACAGATGCAGGCTCACACAACCAAAGAGTTAATACCAACAGTCTTTGACATTGTATACTAGCATCAGATCAACTCAAACCCTCACTAAAACTCTAAAAGCAAACATTAGATGAACCTAAAACACAGATCCTTCTACGTTTTAAATAATAACTCGATCATATAATGAACACACGTCCAAAATAAGCAAGTGACGACAATCTCTAAAGGTCGTGCAATCCAAATCGAAAAATCATCAAAATCTAACCTCTTATATACAAAAATCGGAAAATCAGAAGCTCATCAATCGCAATACGATCATAAACCGCTATAACTAGTGATCAGTTGATGATAAATCGTGCATAATTGTTAACTGATCTGCTTATGGATTATAATGATAAATCGATAAGAATAAGCCCTAAACAGCCGAAAGCTTACCTTAACGCCGATCTGTAACTCCGTCACATCACTAGCCTTCTTCGCCGAAACTGTTTAATTTCACAAACATCAACTCATCATTTACACAATCCATGAATCCAACCATAACAACAATTGCTAGTGATTCAAAATTTCAAAACATATAAGCTAAATCAACTGATTTCATCTTACCAAATGTAGCAGCAATCAGCAGAATCAATAGAAAGCATCCCTTCATTGCAGAGTTCAGAGTATAATTCGCCATTTTCTCTTCACGCTCACCTTGTGAGATCAGTTCATTCATTGGCTAATCGTGGGTTTTGTTGTGAAGAAGCTCGATGACGAGGTTCAGCCAATCATGTACCGCCACGTCACAGGTGAGGACCTAGGGTTTAGATTACTGTAGCATTTTACACCCTGATAAAAGAACAATTTATCGTGAAATGACTGTGGATGTCCCTCTATGAAAAAAAAAACACACGTAAAAACATTGAATCACACACGCAACACGTAAAACATATAAAATAATAAGTAAGTCAATTTAGAACCAGCTCGTTGTGGCGGGACCATTAAACAGAAAAAAATAAACGTAAAGCGTTTGAATCACACACGCAAGTTACGACGTTTTAACTCGTAAAATTTAGACCGGAACGTAAAACAAACAATTTGTAAAATATGAAAAGTATCGGGTTATAAAGTTGAAAGTAAAACAATATGGGGCTAAATTGTAAAAGATACAAAGTATTAGGTTAAAACAAAAATGTTTAGGATTAATAAAATAAAAATAAAAGGTGAATACAACTAATATAACATATAATACAATATTTTATGCATTTTATGTTTATAATTAGTATATATATAATAGAATGACTCGGTGTCATTTGACATTATGATTATGATTTTACATATTACAATGCATTAATGTTATGCAAGTCTTAAACTCATAACCATAGTACAACAATTATTTCTAAGTAATCCATTTTTTTTAATCTATACAATATTTTGACTTGAGAGATACGTAATCTTTATATTATCAATAGAGTTGTGAAGGCGATAAATATAATACAAATGCTTAAACATTAATAATTATATCTTTTCGTACACATGTTATTTATACTATTTGTAGAATTATCAAACACGACACAATTACTTAAAGTAAATCTTCTAAATCATATTATGTCAGGTAGTTTCAAGAGAGGTTGACTAAATGTACCCCATATGTAATTAATGTATGATTTATTATAACAAAGATATGCGTTTCGTAAACAGAAAATGAAAAGCTTATTTATAATCTCAAGATAGTCAAGATGGAGTATGGCTAGTATAAGACAATATAGACCAATCTATATTCTTCTACTTGTGTTTACAAGTTTCCTATTCATTCTCTTGAGTTACTGTCAGATTATCAAGGAGAGTTTTATCAGCCCTGCAATCCTAGAATGTTAACGTACAAAAGAGGCTTATCTCAATTGAGTTCGTCACGCGTTAGAATAATGAAACCTCACATGTGAAAATTGTATTCCGACTTATTTAACGTTTAGCTGGCTTTATGGAAAGGACCCATCAAATCAAATTTATGAATATGTATACGTTTAACTAACACCCTTTCCGAAACCAATGCAACAATTACAATACTTCCTGTAATTGAGTTGGTGTGAACTTTAAACGTACTTGTATAATGTTAAAGAAATGGATCAAGAAGAAGTGTCTTTTTGACATTTGATTTTAGAACGACAGTGCAGTGCGCGCCAATTTCTTCATCTCCTACCTCCATCATCTCCTATGAATCAACCCTCTGCTTACTCCTTTCAATTATTCACTCATAGCTACTGTATATGATCTTCAACCAAATGCATGTTGATTTCTACAAGCAAACTTCAAAGACTCCCCATCAAACCCTATCACATGTTTTCCCTCATTTCCCACTTTACCCACAACCCCTCAAACCACAACACCATCGATCAAATATCGACTCTCATAAAATACCCAAATTGGGAACAAAACAAACACCTCAAATCGCTTGTGTCCCACATGAGCCCCGAATCAGCGTGCAAGATCATCTCCCTCCACAGCGACAATATCGGACTCTGTGTCCGATTTTTCAAATGGGTATGTAAGCAATCGACTTATTGTTACAGTACAGATGGTAAAGTTCGTCTTTTGAATTTGATTTTGCGTTGTAATCTTTTTGGGGTTTTACACAAGGCGATTGTTGTGTTTGTTAAAGATTGTAGTTCTAGTGTAAATGACGCTTTGCGATTGATTGGTGTTCTTGATGATATGAGGGATTATGGGTTTGTGATTAGTTACCCTTGTTATAGCACTCTTTTGATGTGTTTAAGTAAGCTGCAAATGGGTTTACTTGCCTTTTCAGTTTATAAAAGAATGGTGAATGATGGGTTCGTTTTAGGGCTAATCGATTACACCACGTTGATTAATGCTTTATGCAAGAATGGGTTTGTTCGAGCTGCAGAGACGTTTGTTTCAAGAGTTGTGAAACTTGGGTATGATGTAGATGTTCATATTGCTACTTCTTTGGTGTTGGGTTATTGCAGGATTGGTGATCTTAAAGAAGCCTTCCAAGTGTTTGATGTAATGTCTAAAAGAGACGGTTGTGGTGTAAATGAAGTAACTTTCACGGTATTGATTCATGGTCTTTGTGAAGCAGGTAAGTTGACCGAGGCGTTTCAGTTAAAGGAACAAATGGTTGTTAACGGATGCAGACCAAGTACACGAACATATACAGTTCTCATTAAAGCAGTTTGTGATATGGGATTGATTGATAAGGCTATGCGTCTACTTGATGAAATGGTGAAGAAGGGAAGTGACCCCAATGCTCACACTTTTACAATATTAATCGATGGGTTGTGTAGGGAAGGTAAGATCGAGGAGGCGAATGGAATATTCAGGAGAATGATGAAAGATGGATTGACTCCAAGCACAGTTACTTTTAACGCGCTCATCAATGGTTACTGCAAGAAAGGAAGGGTTGTTTCCGCTTTTGAGCTTCTTGCCATGATGGAGAAAAGAAACAGTAGGCCGAATATTCGCACCTACAATGAGCTTATGGAAGGATTATGTAGAATTGGTAAGCCTTACAAAGCTATGATATTGTTAAGAAAGATGATTGACAACGGTTTGTGGCCCGAGAGATTAACTTATAACATATTGGTTGATGGGTTCTGTAGGGAGGGCCAACTTGATATGGGTTTTAGGTTACTAAAATTAGTTGATTCACTATACTTCCTTTCTGATCAATTTGCTTACACGATGATCATTGATCGGTTTTCTAAAGAAGGAAAACTGGATCAAGCAAATGGGCTTTTAGGTTTAATGATAAAGAAGGGAATACATCCAGATGAGGTGACATATACTACTCTTATTGACGGATATTGCAAGCATGGTAAAACAGAAAATGCAGTTATGCTTCTTGATACAATGATCTGGTTAAAAAATCTTACTTTAACTGGTCCTCACATCTTCAACTCACTGATTGATGCTTTCTGTAAAGATATGAAATTTGGTCTAGCAAATGCAATGATAGGGAAGATGTTGAAATGTTGTGTAACTCCTTCTGTGGTGACATACACAGTTTTAGTTGATGGGTTTTGCCAAACAGGTAATATTCATCAGTCTTTAGAAGTTTTTGAATTAATGAAACGTTGTAAATGCGCCCCAAATGTGTACACTTTCACAGCTTTGGTTAACGGGTTTTGTCTGAGTGGCAAATTAGAGGAAGCAGAGAAGCTTATCAAAACCATGTACAATTCGGGTGTGTCCCCAAATGTAGTTACATACACTATATTAATCAAGGCATATGTCAAATCTGGTGATTTGGAACACGCGTTTGAAATCTTGAACGATATGGTAATTAACAAGTGCCAACCGAACTTTGAAACATTTTCTGTGTTGCTTGAAGGATTAATCATCTCTAAAAGTGTTACAGATGGTTCTTTCTCCGTGTTTAAAGAAATGGGTTCTACTCATGTTGTTGAATTCCTTCAAAGAGCCAAGAAACATGGTGTTGGGGATTCAGATCTTTATAGTTTCTTGATCAAGGGCTTGTATAAAGCGGGAAGAATACTCGAAGGTGATGAACTGGTTCAAGAAATGGTGAAAAATGGATACTTTCCTGACGTACACACGTGTTCTCACATCATGGAATATCTGCGTAAGCAGGGGAAGTATGATGATTGTGTAGTGTGGATGAAACTTATGTTTGATCATGGGTTGATGCCATCATTTGGATTATATTGCGGTTTAGTTCATGGCTTTCAAAAGGAAGGAAAGATTCATGAACTGCAAGATTTAATGTTTGATTATTTGAGTAAATCTGGTGTTGAGGATAGAGATGGAGTGTCAACATATATGGACTTTTTGGTAAATTGTGATGAACATGATGAATGTTTTCAGCTTTTAGAAGTTATTGAGAAAATTAGTCATCAAGAGAGACCAGTAATCTAGCTTGATTTGGGCGTAAGGGCGTAACCACTGCTTGACTTAGCTCCCACTTTGCACAGGGTCCGAGTATAGGTTAGATCGCTTCACAGTTTAGCATATATCTATCATGATCATAGTGTTGTATGTGCTTGTGAATTGATGTAGTTAATTATTAATGAAGATCAAACCTTTTTATTAGTGTAAACATTAAGAAAATAATACATAGTTTTGAAATATAACTTCAACAATAATACATTAGAAATATAATCCATAACAGAAGCTGCAGTTTTAATAGAGTTCTTGAGAAAGCCTTGGAGTGATGATCACTTCAAGTGGTTTCACCTTCGGCAACGCAATTCCTAACCCCTCGGTCATATCCACAGGCTTCCCCATCGGTGTTGACAAGTCAAACCCTTGAAGTAACCGAGCAAGTGTCAAGTGAATCACTTCCAAAGCAAATGAACTTGCAGGACACATCCTCCTTCCAGAACTGAACGGTATGTACTCAAAGTTCTGACCCTGATAGTTTAAGTTCGCGTGTTCCTTAAGAAACCTCTCAGGCCTAAACTCATCAGGGTCCGACCACACTTGTGGATCGCGATGCAGCTTCCATATGTTCACTATTAAACGAGTCCCTTTGGCCGTATGATATCCCCCGATGCTGCAGTCTTCAATGGCCTGATGTGGAGCTAACGGGCCCGGTGGGTACAGTCTGAGTGTTTCTTTCACTATAGCTTGTAGATAGCTTAGGTTTTTGACATCTGATTCTTCTGCCCATTTGTTTCTTCCTATATGCTTGTCTAGCTCCTCCTGGGCTGCCTTTAGGATGTGAGGGTGGTTCAGTAACAACGATAGCGCCCATGTAAGCGTCTCAGCAGTGCTTTCGGATCCCGTTAAGATGAGAATCTATAAAAATAATGTACATAAAGTAGCCGTTAGCCGAGTTTATTATCTACTACATACATTATTATCCGATTATCATTTATCTTTACGTTTTGTTCGTTAGTCGTTATTCCATCTCTAGTTTGAATATTATGATACTTATATATCACAAGTCTAGATACTAACCAATGTTGTAGCCTTGATGATGGTTTCGCGTCCATGTCCAAACAGTTCAGCGTTGTTTGAAAGCGTCGACAGCATCACATCCATGAAATCCGTATCTTTATAGTCATCGCGTCCTTTTCTCTGCTCAACATGCTCATCAACCCACCTCCCGAACACGACATCGAGCTCTTTAGCCGCTTGCTTCATAGCTTTCACATGCCCTCCAATGTCAAACCATTCCAAACTTGGTAGAACATCAGACACTACAAAAATACCACTAAGATACAACCCTTTCTTTATGGCTTCTTTTACTTGTAAGTCTTCATTGTTACCTCCATCATTACAACCACTAGAAAACCTTTTGCCCGCTAGCATTCGCACGATTATATTAAACGTTACATGCTCGAACCACTTGGTCATGTTCACAACCTGTTCTCGGGCTCCATTCGTTAGCGTCAACGAATAGAGCTCGTCGATCAAGTACCTCACTTCCGATTCACGAACATTCTTGTGCTTTTCGACCCGTTGGTAGGTTAAAAGCTCTAACACAACCAACTTTCTTATCTCTCGCCAGTACGGTCCATATGGCGCGAGTGCAAAAACCGCACTGTTATATCCCATGTACCGGCTCACGGCCATATTGGGCCTAGTGGCAAAGTTTCTGTCATTGGTGGAGAAGCACTCCTTGACCATCTTCCAACTGCTCACCACCATGGCTCGTTGACTACCGAGCCTTAGTGAGTAAACCGGCCCGTGGTTATCGGCCATCTTGCCTAGTATCCTTGCGACCGGTTCGCGACCGTGGAGGTGATGAAGGTGACCAACAAATGGCAAAGCTCCTGATGGTTCTGGAGCTGTTGGTTTGATACATTTGCTTTTGGTTGTTGTTTTGTGACGAAAGATTAGAATAGAAAGCAGAAGAGCTAAAATTGGTAGTATTTGTGGTAAGAATTCCATGTTGAAATGGTTTTATTTTTGTTAATGTGCTAACATGTAGACTTATATTTATAGTCAAGATATCATATAGTCCATGGGAAGATATTTGGTTTGTGACAATGATGGAAGTTTTAGCTATGATGACAAACCCAAATAAATAATGCAAAAAGATTGTGCACAGCTACGAAGTTGATCCATGGTTATCGGGATGTCTATGTTGAAATAGAACCTGACCTAGCAAACGAGTTGAACCGAGAGCGAATTCGTATAGACTCGTGCGCGGTTCGCTTTGGCTTAAGAGGGCTCGAGCTCAAGCTCGGTTTGTTTCGAGCTTTATTTTTAAACTCGAGTTCGGCTCGTTTATCATTTATATATTTCTTTAATATTTTTATATTTACTTTATATATTTTATATATAACATTATACATATATAATTGTTTTTTTTTCATAATTTTATATGTAATAAAAATTATTTATATAAATATATCTAATAAATTTAATAAAAAACATATAAGTAAAAATCTTGTTTAACCTCGTGAGCTGGCTCGAGCTCGATACGTGAAGCTCAGGCTGGATAATTTAGTGAGCTTTTTCTTTTCAGGCTCGAGCTCGATAAAGCTTGGCCTGTTTCAATCTTTTTATCAATCCGAATTCGAGTAGCTCGCGAGCAACTCGGCTCGTTTGCACCCCTATGCACAACGATGCATACATTGATTCTAGTTAGATTTTTTCTTTTGTTTTATGGTAAACTTTTATTATTCATACGTTTTATTTAATTAAATTTCAGAAAAAGATTATTTTTATATCTTAAAATAAATTAATCACACTTAATGGTTAATAAACTCTTAATGATTAACAGATAATCTTAATGTTGAATGGTTAAGATAATGTTGAATGATTAAGAGGTAAAATTAAAATGTTATCTCTTAACCATCAACATTAAAGTTACATCTTAACCATTATAAAAACTATGAATCATTAAAAAATAACCTTTTAATGATCATCAAAAGTCTACCAAACAACCTCTTAAAACGGTAATCCTTCGGATGTTATTTTGTCCTTCGTTAACCCGTCAACAAGGATGCATGATTAAAATCAGTATGATTTGTCAACAATCCATAGTTATTTCTGCCGTTGATCACTCTGTAATTTCGTCAACAATCTGTTCGAAAGCGCATTATTCACACCATGTTTTTCGTAAAACTATAACTGCTACTTTCACTAAAAGACTAACATACTTATAAAGTAAGTTCTCAGCAATGGGTTTTCTATTGAGTGGTTGGGGGTGTGGTTCCGGCTAAAAAACCGATAAATAGATCCAACTAAAATAACACATATCTTTTGAAGCAGGAGGGTACGTTCATTAATGAAGTAAGTTCATATGTCTTGTAGTGCAAGTAAAGAGACTCAACTTTTATAGGCACTAAATGCACGGTCCCATTAATTGCAAGAGCATTCAATTGTCCATACATTACCACCTTATTTTATTTTATAACAATATTACACATATCATATCTTTGCATGGACGAGTAAACTACTACTTTGATGGTAAATTGATGGTAAATGGTGTATCTTACGATTATTTATGATCTATTTAGACGTATTATGTTCTCAGAAATAATCATCATAACTAATATAATTTTTCGGACTTTTTATAAATATGTGATTCGAAACCCTTGATATCAATTGTTACGGACCTACGGTGGGTGGAGTGGTCACCGGTACGACTCGTGGATCACGAAAGAGATGAGTAACCTCTATTCTCTTGGCCGAGATTTCCTTTGGCCAACAATTAAATTTTATAGGGACCCCTTTCGAATTACTACTTTCATTAAAAAAAAATAATTTTATAAATAAACTATTTTTCATACAAATGTGACAAACATGCCTAGTTCTCAAAATGGTTTTGAATTTCAAAATTACAACTTGTTTCAAGATTTTGATGCTTTTCAAACCGTGACAAACTTTACACCTTACAATAACAACAATTTCAACTATATTATCAACAATGGTTTTCTAACACTATCCAACAACAACAATCTTCAAACCCCTAATTTCATGCCTATTGCGGCCAAGCCGATGAAGAAAGTGATGAAGAGGTTAATATCGTCGCTGACTCCCAGCCGAATGAGCCACTAGAACGCATGGAAGACCAATCTTCTCATTCTCGAGTCGGTTGTAGCCAAAAGAAGCTACGAACATGGACAAATCATGAAGAAATCATATTAGCAAAAGGCTTGGATTCATATTTTTCAAGACCTGATGACGGAAGATCCGCCAAGTAAATACAAAGTGGAAAATGTTCATGAAAATTAACAGATCCAACAACATTTACGCACAAGTAATATAATCATCACCAGGTCAATACGACGAGAATAAACTTCATGAGATTTCGTATTTTTTAACTTTTATTTTATGTGTTGTTAGAAATAACACGTAATATGCTGCCTACGGATCATTTAAATAAGTTTCACCAAATGACATAATTAATCCCTAATAGTATAAAATGGTTATTTGATGAAAATACCCTATAATTATAATTAGGGTTTCCCCTTAGATGTTATAAATAGAGGAGTAGAGAGATAACAAAAAACACACCAATTACTTTTGTCTCAAGATTATCCATCGATCCCTCTAAACATCATAGTGGGAACGCATCAATTGATCATGACATCATCATCCTCGTCAAAGATCTCTATTCACACAAGTAAGTTTCATCGTTTAATTCATGTTTCAAGATATAATCAACATGTGATATCAGAGCAATGTTGATTTTGATTATATCAATTTAATCACTATAAACTGATTTGTTTTGATAATCGATTAAGGAATCAATTTTCAAATAAAGGATTATTTTCTGATGATGACCGATGAGAAACAATTAAATATAAATATTTTTCGATCTAGAAATTACTGTTTTTCAATAATTGATGATTGATAATCAATAAAGTCAATTTTAAGACAAATTGCAGTTCAGTTTGTCATAAGAAACATCATGATGCCATCTGCAATATTATTATTTATTCATATGATAGTGGTTTTTGTCGATACAGTAAACATTTAGTTTTATTTAAAGTTGATTTTCATGGGTTTTGTTTTTTAAATCTTCAAGTTAAAAGATGGTAATTTTGTGCAAATCTTGCTATGGATATTTTATGCTCATAATGATAAAACAAAACTGTATTTGGAATCGAATATCTATCTTATCACGAATCAATAGAGATAATATTTTAATAATCAACGGAATCAAGAATATGAGATTAATTTCTTTGCGGCAATCCTTATTACAATTCATCATGATCAACTGTTGATTTTCAAATTTATAGTCTTGAGTTGTTTAACATGCCATCTGGATTCCACTATATAAATTTGTTAACCTCTCATGATTAGATTGATGAGTAATTGCTTACAATAAATTTGTTTTTTTCTTAAAACCCAAAATTAAATCTTTTGATTATGTAATTTCACTTATAATATTTTTTTTATTATATTAGTACATGAGATTTTGAGTTTTTTTTACTTTATGTGAGCATGCAAAATATAAATGACGGTGATGTTTTCGGCAAACGAATTTTTCATATAAATAATTAGGTGTCATCTAATTATATTTTGCATTAATTGAGGCGTGATAAAAAGGAAACTGATTATTGATGAGAATAAAACTTATCCTGCAATTATGGTATTTATATTTTCTCATTAATTATATTAGAAACCTTCCATAAATTTAATATATCTTTATGTTTTTATATGATTTATTTGATTGATCATGACTAATTATTGGAATTTATTTTATGTATTTTTATCGAATGTTGTTACAAAATTCTGATAACGTTTGTAAGTTAAAGAAACAATTATTACTCTTATATTACTTTATAAGACCTATTTTTTATTACAAATTTTCACATGAAAGTTGAAAGAAAATATAAAAGAAATTTTCGCATTACGTATTAAAAATTATCTTTCGTGTACAATATTTTGCTTAGAAGATTTTCACATAAAACATAAATCTTTTGTTTTCGTGTGAATAATGGTCACTTCATTGAAAGATTGAGGTGATTAATCCCAACGGTACATCACTTGGTTTGACATTAAAGTTTAACTTTACCATTTTATATAACTATGTGTAATATCAAATGGTGAACCCAAAGGCTAGTTGTTTGATAATACACATGATTAATGTAGGCAAATTAGTATAAATATTACATTTCTGCCCAAAGGTGATGTGTTGTATTTATGTGCCTTACTATAGTCATGTTCATAATACTTGGAAGTTAGTCATAGCCAACGCGAAGCCAACATTCATTTAGAACCTTTCTTTAATTTGTTCAAAACACTTGCACATTGGTCATAGCCAACGCAAAGTCATCGTGCAAGTAGAACATTACTTCAACTTGTTCACAACATTTGAATTTTGTTCATAGCCAACGGGAAGCCAATGTTCAACTAGAACTTTACTTTTAGCCTATTATTTTGATGTTATAATAACTTTTATCTTCAACGTATTAATTATGTCTACTTCATTTTTTTAATTACTCCATATTTTAGCTCACTTTAACTCTTCTACTACTTGTTTCAATTTAGAATCCACTATCACCCTAACTTCGAAATTGAAGTTTAACCCGGGCAAACTTCGTCTCTTGGAGGGACTTTGTTAAACTTACTCTTGGCATGTTGGATCTTGATTATGCCTTGAGACATGACTTTTCTACTACTCTTTAATATTGAAAGCACTGCAATAAAAAACAAGAGTATGAAAAGTGGGAGAGGTCTAATAGAATGTCTCTGATGGTAATAAAAACTCCATCTCTATCGCAATCTGGATAGCAATACATGATTCAGATAATGCCAAAACTTATATGAACTCAGTGGAGGAACAATTTAAAGGATCTTTTAAAGCACATGCGAGCACTCTGATTCTGAAGATGCTTACTACAAAGTATGATGGGTTTAATAATGTGCGTGAGCACATAATGATGATGAACGACATGGCTCATAAACTCAAGAGCTTAGACATGGAGATCAGTGATGGTTTTCTAGTACATTTCATTTTGACTTCTCATCCTGCACACTTTGATGCTTTTAAGATCAACTATAACATCCATAAAAAAATGGTCAATGGGTGAGCTGATAGCAATGTGCATGCAGGAGGAAGAACACCTAAAGCTAGTAAAGCCTGATGTTGTTCATGTTACCACCATTAAACCATTGAAAAGGAAAGGAAACTATAAAGGGAAAATCTCCAAAGTCCATAAGGTTGGTATAAGTGCAACTTCAAGCTCAAATGCCTCCTTCGAACAATCTTGCTGTAAATTCTATAACAATAAGGGACACACCCAACGAGATTGCCCTAAGTTCACGGAGTGGCTGGCTAAGAAAGGTAAACATCTATTTATGATATTTGAGTCCTTTAATGTTAACGTTCCAATTAACACATGATGGGTTGATTCTGGTTATATGGTTCATGTTACTAACTCACCACAATGATTTCTTACAATCCGAAAACAGGAAAGAAACCAAAGCACAATTAAGGTGAGAGATGGTGATGAACATAACGTTGAAGCCATAAGAACTATGCAATTAATAATGAAAACCGGTCATTGTGTTGAACTTTATGATACATTATATGTACCGAGGATTACTCGGAACTTGGTATCTGTAGCAAAGGTAGACAATGATGGTTATGAAGTTTTACATGGTCATGGCAAAATCGCTATTACTTTAAACTCTCATGTCTATAGTTGTGGTTATCTGGATGGAAATCTTTATAAGTTAGAACTAGATGATCAATTTTCAAATCATTGTTATCATATAATATGAATGAAAATATTAACAAACGAAAATGAGATTTGGAAATATCATCCATGTTGTGGCATCAACGTTTAGGCCATATCTCACGTGATCGCATGTTAAGACTCGTGAAAGACGAAATATTACTAAATCTTGATTTCTCTGATTTTGAAACATGTGTTAAATGCCTTAAAAGGTAAAAGGGCTAATATATCTAAAAAGGTGCCATTAGGAGTTCTGGTTTACTGTAACTCATACATACTGATATTAGTGGACCTTAACCTATTGCAATATCAGAACATAAATCATTTATCACTTTTATAGATGATCACTCGCGTTACATGTACTTGTACTTAATTAAGGATAAATCTAAATCACTTGACATATTTAAAACCTTTAAGGCTGAAGTTGAAAGTCAACTTGATCGTAAAATAAAGGTAGTGGGACCAGATAGAGGTGGCGAGTATTATGATAGACATACTGATATTGGTTAAGCTCCCGGTTTTTTCTTTGACTTTTGTAAAGAACACCGGATTGTAAACCAATTTACCATGTCGTGTACTCCTCAGCCAGAACGGTGTAGCTGAGAGAAGAAATCGTACCCTAATGGACATGGTTAGAAGTATGTTAGCGAACTCCTATTTACCTAAATTTTTATGGATAGAGGCATTAAAGATAGTTGTTCATATACTAAATAGAGTTCCTTCTAGTTTGTCCCTAAAACTCCATTTGAAATTTGGACAAGAAGGAAACCTAGCTTAAGGTATATGAAAGTGTGGGGTTGTCCAGCCGAACCTAAGCTTTATAATCCTCAACGAAGAAAACTTGACATGAAAACAGTCAGTTGTTTCTTTATAGGATATCCTGATTATTCAAAGGGGTATAGATTTTATTGTCTTCCTCATACTACTTGCTTCGTGGAAACTCATTATGTTGTGTTTTTAGAAGATTCTAAGGTCAGTGGGAGTAGTGAAAGTCAAGACATCAACTTACAAGAAGTGCAAGAGGAGGGGGATGAGTTCTCTACACTTACCTCCTATTACACCTCTTGTACTTAACATTGTACCACTACAAAACACTACACCATTATCTCATGTTTTCTCATAAAATTTATGTTGCTCCAAACATTCCTGTAAACAAAGCACCATCAACTACACAAGAGCAAGTCCCTCATACAACTACTGAAATCATGGAACCTAAAAATCAGTTAAGGATGTCATCATGTTCTCGAATGTCTACTAATTTTGATGATTATGTAACCTACATTAATAAAGCTGATCTGGATTTAGTAAAGTGTAACAATCCAACCTCCTATAATGAAGCCATTAGTAGTGATCAATTATCTGAATGGAATAAAGCTATAATTGATGAGCTTGTTTCACAGAAGGATTACTTAAGGAGCGTTATGGCCTTAGTAGCTCATTTTGATTTAGAGTTACATCAAATGGACGTTAAAACCACTTTCCTTAATGGTGACTTACATGAGGATGCGTTCATGAACCAACCTGAAGGTTTCAAACGTAAAGATAAAGAACACTTAGTATTTAAGTTAAAGAAATCCATATCCGGGTTAAACAAGCATCACGCCAGTGGTATTAAAAATTTGACGAAGTCATTAAGAAACAAGGTTTCATAAAAAATCAAGTGGATCAATGCACCTGCCTCAAAATGAGTGAGAGCAATTTTGTTATACTTTTCCTTTATGTGGATGACATTCTATTGGCAAGTAATAATTTAGATTTGTTGCATGAGTCAAAGCGATTACTTTCGCGTAATTTTGAAATGAAAGATCCCGGAGAAGTTTCTTATATAATAGGCATCGTAATGCACCGAGATCGAGCCAATGAGATATTAGGATTGTCTCAAAAGGTGTATATTGAACGTGTCGTTACACGTTTATATGCAACATTTCTCTTCCTCAGTTGCTTCAGTAGTTTAAGAAGACGTTTTTGGTTCATTTCAATGTCCGAAAATAAAGGATAACGAACAAATGAAATTGATACGTTATGCTTCAGTAGTGGGAAGTTTAGTGTATGCTCAAGTCTGTACTCGTCCTGATATTGCATATATCGTTGGAATGCTAGGCCGATATCAGTCTAATCCTGGCCTAGATCATTGGAAAGCAACAAATAAAGTATTGTGATATTTTCAAGGGACAAAAGAGTATAACTTGACATATAGAAAAACAAAAAACTTAGAAGTGATAGGCTATTCTGATTCTGACTTTACGAAATGCAAAGATGATAAGAAATCAACATCGGGGTATATTTTTATGTTAGCAGGTGGACCTATTTCATGGAGGAGTTATAGCAGCAGTTAACAAAAACATCAAAATGATGGCAGAATACGTTACGGTTTATAATGCAACTTTTCATGGGATGTTGTTATGAAATCTTATTACCGGACTCAAAATTGTTAACTCCATATCATGACCATTGAAGATTTACTCTGACAACTCAGGTGCCGTCAGTTTCTCGAATCGTAACAGTTCGAGTGGAGCTGGTTTATATCTCGATACAAAATATTTGTAAGTACGAGAACGAGTAGAAGAAAATAATCTTTGTATCGAGAACCTTAGCACAAAAGATATGCTTGCGGATCCAATGACTAAAGGTCTACCACCCAAAACTTTCCAAGAACTCGTAACAAGGATGAGCTTTACTAGAGAACTTATATAATAGCATATCAAGTGTGCATTAATAATTAATGTGATTTCCTCAAATATTTATTTTGACTGTTATAACTTATACGTGCGCTTAATATTTTATATTGAGACTTTAGTATGACTGTTGGGGGTCTCGGATTAACTTTAATTCGAATGACTGTAACTATTTGTTATAAGTTTTAATATGAAACCTGATGAGTGTTTAATTTGACCAAACTTATATATACTTATCACAAATGATCTCTCGGCCAAGTTGGAGAATGTTAGAAATAACCCGTAATATGTGGCCTACGGATAATTTAGATAAATTTTACCAAATGGCATTATTAGTCCCTAATAGTATAAGGGGTTCTTTGATGAAAATACCCCATAATTATAATTAGGGTTTCCCCTTAGATGTTATAAATAGAGGAGTAGAGAGATAACAAAAAACACACAAATTACTTTTCTCTCAAGATTATCCATCGATCCCTCTAAACATCATAACGAGAACGCATCAATCAATCATTGCATCATCATCCTCGTCAAAGATCTCTATTCCCACAAGTAAGTTTCATCGTTTAATTCATGTTTCAAGATATAATCAACAAGTATATCAATGTTTAGTTTATATTTATTTATTAATATTTTGTAGATAAGACACTCATTACATATAGGGAGAAAAAGAAGAGGGGTTTCAAACACGATGTGACGTAATATGTTAGATATTTTAGTGTAATTGGATTGGCTAATGACCAATGTGATCATAATATCCATTAAACATGTTAGGAGGTGCGAAGTGTACGTTTGTTTGAGTTTATTATGATCTTCAATATTGAAGACCTCCTTAGGTGCGAAGCCCCTAAGTAATGGGGGTTCCAACGGGGCAACACCCCTTGGCGAGGGCCTGGGAGCAGCACCTCTGGTAGCGGGGTCCAAGGGGTGGCAGCTCCTGCTTGGGGTCGAGCTGACAGGTCAACTTGAAATATTTTTATTTTGATAAAAATGACTTCATTAAAAAATGCATTTCGAATCGATTTTTCTAAATTTCAGGAAAAAGACATAATAATTACTTGTCATTTAAATTCAAAACAAAACTGCTAAACGACAGTTTTTTCCCAGACTCTCCCTAAAAGCGAATATGATCATCATTTTGGCCACTCTAGAATTCTTCTTCTGGTTCACGAAAATCACACAACAAAACATATTAGTTCTTGATCTCGTCTGAGTTATATTATTCGGGTGAACCACCGAATAATGTCGATCTGAAAGTGATCTTCACGACTCTTAGATTATCAAAGTTTGATTTCAAGTATTCTACATAATGCATTGTAAAAAAATAAGGCCAAGTGGAATCACGTCCCTCCAATGGACACGAGTTCATCCCAACTAGCTACCAAAATTTCAAGGACGTCTGACTCAAGTCCCAACACGACTTCATCAGAAGCACAATATCCAAACTAAGACGAATATGCGAATATACCACAACGTAGACAGAAACCACAAATCCCAATAGAAATGAGCAATTGATGAAGATTGCATCATGTTTTATCAAGGTTGACCAAACCAATAAAACAAAGTTTAAAGATTAAAGACGCTACCAAGAGCAAAAGCTTCTTCTCATGAAAGACGACAGGAAGCAGGAGAAGAATTATCTATTTTTCATGAAGTCACATGACCACATGACTAAACTGAGCTATGAGCTATCCTATAAATGAGGGTTGAGAACTCAAAACGTTACGAGTGAGAGTAGTTTTTACTTTATCACGTACATTATTTTATTTTGCAACTTTAATATTAATAAATCTATTTCCTTTTTAAGCTATATCTTCTGAATAATTTATTATCTATTTATTAAAAAATAGGAAAGTTAGAGAAGATTAGAACCAATATAATACTTTAAGAAAAGAGAAAGGTAATCTAACATGATGTAGAGAAAAAAAGGTGTAGAATGTGTGGAAACTAAGTTATAATTCATGAACCATCCACAACCTTAGTATACCCCATCAAGTGTAATGATAATGTAACGACAGTGTCCATATTAAGTTTTTTGATAACTTAGATATCATTAACTTCTAGAGCTAGTGGCGTGAATGAAAGTGGGTTTAATAGTAAGAGAACCAACAAAATATTAATATTTCAGTTTGGAGGGGCTCCTTGTATAACAATACCGTCTTTTTCTTTACTTTTCAGTTGTAATGAAAAATAAATTATGAATACTTTTATGAAATAGTGAATAACTTTTTTGAGTGTTTCATTAATAACATTAGAATATTTTTCCTTTAAGGTCACTTTTTGTTTTTTTTATTCTAACAGCAAACTTTATTAATAAAAAAGTGCTAATCAGAAATTTAATACCCCAACATTACAAACAAGGAAATGGAGCATTGAGCAACCACACTACGAAATCTATAACATCTTATAAAGCAAAGTTTCTTTTACAACTTGTCATTCTCTTAACCTATGTTTTTGTCACTTGTTATTTTTCTAGACATTCACACATCATTTTCTCTCCAAAAGGGTGTTATTGTAATTTAAACACTCATACAAATTTCTCTATCTTATTAATTGCTATGTTTCTCTCTCTTATATTTTTTTAAATCAAACTATCTTTTTAGAATAAAATTTATGAAGGAAATTAAAAATAACATCTTTTAGTTAAGATCTAAATAACAAAAAATAAAGTTTTATATAATATGAAATTTTCTAAAACATTAAACATCTTTAAACAAAATACTTTAAAATCGTTTTGTTTTTAAAAAAATTATAAACAGGTGAAATATTTTAAAACAGTCTTATTAAAATAAAACCAAAATAATTACAAATCATATTTTTGATTTTTTATAAAAAATCTTAAAACGAATGTTTAAAAATGAAACTATTTACATAAAAGAGTTAAAAAATATTATAATTGTTTTATATCATGAATTATTACCTATATATAATTTTAATTATATTTTATATTAAAATATTATACTGTAACTATTCATGTTTATTTTACATATATATTTTACATTAAAATTTATTCCGTTTATTTAATGAGTGTTTAGCCTACCTATCTATCTATCTATAAAAAAACTAAAATAAACGTGAAATTATTGTAGATCTCATTATACTTACTTTCTTATTTCTTTATATTATTAATAATAATATTGAATACTAATAATATTACTCATACCATTTTCAAATTAAAAAAATATATAATTTAATAAATTAAAAACCTAATTTTCTTTTATTAAAAACACACTTTTTAAAAACAAAAATTTTATAAAATACAAAATACAATGAATTTTTTTAAAAAAAATCATTTTTCTTAAAACAATATATTTAAAAATCACATTTTTTATAAAATAAAAGTTTAAGAAAAATACATTATTGTTTATTTACTTAAAGTAGTTATTTATACGTACTTATAATCATATTTTATCTTCAAGCATGATTTTATAATCCATAAATTTGTATTAATAATTATTTAATATTTTATTTGTTCAATCCGTGTATTACACGGAGTATAATCCATAAATTTTATTAATAATTATTTAATATTTTATTTGTTCAATCCGTATATTACACGAGAACTAACCTAGTATCATTATAATAAATCAAAGTTCCTTATGTGTACTAATCAGCTCCAAACAAATTCTTGAATTTCTTCTCAGCATATATGGACCCACATAAGATATTAATTTGTAACGTCCCTTTCTACTAAACCACTTACATTCACAACCATGTATTTGGTCTTGGAAGTTATAATATCAACAAAGTTAGCTCAAGAGTATATAACTTAAAAGACAGTTTTACGTGATGTTTTCACTATTAGACTGGACATGCAGGTCAAATTAGAGACCAAAGTCATCGGTTGTCTTGCTATGTATGTTTGGGTTGTTTTCGGGAAAAAGACACGGGTGGTTAGAACGATCGAAAGCCTGGCCCTTTCACAAAAGAACCGTTTGACCAAAAAACTATTGATCATGACATGTTGATATTAAGAAAGTTGGTATATTTTGTAGAAATAAAATTAAGTACATTGACCGAAATAAATTTTTAAAAAACATAATACTTAAAATAAAAACATCGATCTATCTACAGGTGTTTTCTAAACTGACGAACCATGACAAACATTCACGGATGAAGGCAGGCAATGGAGGCTTTGTCCTTAGACCAGTATCTAAATTTAATACTAAACTAGTTTTACTGTCGCGCGTTGCCGCGGCTATGCGAATTTTAACATAACCCTAAACCAAAATCGAAATGAAGGTTCGAAACCATAAAATCACCAAAACACACAAAGTAAAACACACCAAAACCCTAAATCCATAACACACAAGAATATTTAGAACCCAAAACTAAATCAAAACCCAACACCATACACAAAACAACGAAAATCAAAGGCGCAAGAAGACGACAGTCAAAAATAGAAAACCGACGAAAACCAAAGCCCCAAAAAAAGCAAACAAAAGGAAAACACAAACCTTAATAGCGAGGATCGTCAGGGTATCGATAACGAAAGAAAGAAAGTAGGAACCCGGAGAAAGACAACGACAACGAACATAATCGAAACACACATCAAAGAGACGTGCCCGGACACAAAAAACCAACAAGAAAAACCTCACTCCTAAACCTCGAACGCACACCCCAAACAAACTGTATAAAACACATACAAATACAAAACAAACAAACAACAAAAAAAAAAAAAAACCATCACCGACCAAATGGTTTAATTAGAATAATAATACATTATATTTTTATATCTTTTTGATAAATATTTAAGTTTTACTTTTCAAGTTATTTTAATTATTTGTATGACAGTTTTGATATCGAAATTTTTTGTTTTGTTTTATTTTGTTCCTAAATTTACGACGGGTTTGCGATCAATATTTGTAATTTAATTTAATTATTATTTTCTTTTATTTTTTCTAAAATTACTTGTGATTATGATTTGCGGTTCAATTTCTGCTACAGGGTTTATGGCGGTCGCTAATTTTACGACACTTTGTGATTCTGGTTGTAAACTAGTCACCAAGTTTGGTACTTTTTATTCATAAATGCATGCATTTATAGTATTGGCATTAAGTTACTAAATGTACAATCAAAATTTTTAATTAAAAATTTGAGGGGGCCACACCCAATGACAACCTGGTGTGAACAATGCTATAATTGGTAACAATAAAATTTGTCTTCGTTAGAAGATTCATTTTACGTGAACGTAATCAAAGATTTTCTATTTGGAAATTAATATGAACCATAAGTTGGTTTGATTGTTACCATGTTGTTGGCCCACGCTACACGTGAATCGTTCATTGTGTTTTAACGTCTAACATATTATAGAGGGGTGGTACTGTGGTAGGGTCTGGTGGCTATCGTGTTACACACTAAATTAAAAATCTCGTCAAACACATAAACTAAATTGAGATATGTGTTTTTATGGGTTGAAATGGACATGCATGTTTAACATAACACATGTTTTATTTATCCTTTTTTACATACCAATCTATAATCTATAACCTATAATAAAAGAATGTTTCTTAAGACACGTGTTATCATTCTAACATATCAAGTGACACGTGTCATCATTTTAGCATATAAAAAAACATTTTCTCGTCTCTCTCTCTCTCATAATAAATACAAAAAGTTTAAAAACAATTAATTTGACTTTCCTTTTTAACTAAAATATGTTAAAACAAATATATTTATATTTATCTTACTTGTCTCTCTCATATTAAATGATAATTATTGTAAATAAGTAAATTAAACTATTAAACATCTAAAATATAAATATAGTTATTTTAATAATTTATTAATATATATTAAATATAGAGTAATAAATTCTAATTCATTATGTGTTATAATATTTATTATATTTTTATTTCATCAATGGATAATAATATCTACAAAATAAAATATTCATAAAACTAATGATTTAATATGTTTTATTTATTCACCCATGTAATACATAAGTAATACATAAGCTCTAACCTAGCTACTACTCTAATATTCAAATCTACAATAAAAATTCCAAATGTGTATAGATGAGAACAAAAACTACAAAACATAATGTTCTTCCTTTTTTTTCTTTTAGATTTTTGGTTTGAAATACATAAAACTTTAAGTAATGAGATAATCACATTTAAGAAAAAATTACAGAAAAACGCGAATAAATAGATCAACCTATTGTTGTGGTTTTTTCGTATAGCCTTGTATACTTTTTGACTTTAGTATTATCGCATTATGAAGAAAATATTTCGTGTGTATATAAAATTTATAATTAGAATATTTGATTGGATAAGACAGAATAAAAAACGAGATATTCTTTTCTATGAAATTCATATGAAGAACACAACCCAAGTGATTATTAGAGCTAGGGATGGAAACTCTTTGTTAATACTCTATTTTAGGGTGCACATGAAGGAGGATGTTGTAAAACCGATTCAAAGAAAGAATGAAATTGACTATGAATTCATTATTGAAAATGATTCAAAAGATTATTGAATATTGAGAATAATTGAGAATTAAGAAAACTATCTGAAAACGAATGAAAAAGATTCTATTCTAAAACAGCAACCGATCTTTATATATACGAAGCAGGCCTAACAAACATAACAACCTATTTACAATTTACCCCCTTTATGTTTAGGAAACATATCTTCTGAAGGTAAACTTAACTTCCGAAGTTATGGAAATACTTCCGAAGCAAACACTCTTCTTCCGAAGAATAAACCTGCTTCTTCCGAAGCCAACAAGATTTCTTCCGAAGTATTCTTATGTTTCTATGATCAACTCTAACTTTCCATAATCTCTATCTTTAAAGTATGCATCATAGAACACCAATAATAACATCAACCAATACTAAGCTTTGTAACACAAAACTCAAATTTAGAACCTGGCACCACCTTTGTAAGAATATCTGCAATATTCTCATCTGTTCCAACTTGCTTTACCAGAACTTCTTTATTGCTAATCACTTCTCGAATAAAATACAATCTAACATGAATATGCTTTGTCCTTTCATGAAAGACACTGTTCTTAGCAAGTTGTACAACACCTTGATTGTCACAAAACACCACTGTATCAGACAATCTCATACCCAACTCAACAACCAGTCGTTGTAACCACAATTTTATAGCTTCAGTCAGTGCCATATACTCTGCTTCGGTAGTAGACAATGCAACCACATGTTGCAATTGTGCCTTCCAGCTCACCACATTGCCCATCACTCTGAACACATACCCTGTGATAGATATTCCTTTGTCAAGATCCTTTGCAAAGTCAGAATGAACATACCCGTCAACTCTACCTTGACCTTCACCTTCCTTCAGACCAAAGATCAATCCCCAATCTTAGTATGCTTAAGATATCTAAGAATCCGTTTAACAGCATCCCAATGAACTCTCCCAGGTGATGAAATAAACCTGCTAACCAAGCTCACAGCATAAGCCAAATCAGGCCTGGTACACACCATCAGATACATAAGACTTCCCACTACATTTGCATATGGCACCTTCTCCATATATGACAACTCATCTTCAGTACAAGGACTGTCTACCATGGACAACTTGAAATGAGCACCAATAGGAGTTTTAATGCCCTTACACTCATGCATACCATAAAGCTTCAAAACTTTATTTGCGTAAGAAGTCTGTGACAACTTTAGCTGCCTAGAACTCCTATATCTAGTAATCTCCATTCCTAAAATCTTCCGAGCATTACCAAGTTCCTTCATTTCAAACTCCATCATGAGTAACTTCTTTGTAGCTTCAATCTCATCTTGTACCTTACATGCAACCAACATATCATCTACATACAATAGCAAATACAGATAATCCCCACTAGAACATCTCCTATGATAGACACAACTATCATAGTCACTCCTAGTAAAACCATGAGTCACCACAAACTCATCAAACCGCTTGTACCACTGTCTTGGTGATTGCTTCAGACCATACAACGACCTCTTTAACAAACACACTTTATCCTCCTTGCCTTTAACCTCAAAACCCATAGGTTGCTTCATATAGATATTTTCATCCAAGAACCCATCTAAAAACGCTGTCTTAACATCTAGTTGTTCCAACTCTAGATCAAGAGCAACTTCCCTCTGAGTAAATCCTTTAGCTACCAACTGAGCTTTGAATCTAGGACCCTCTACACCAGAAACACCATCCTTGACTTTATACAACCACTTACAAGCTACTAGCTTTTGCTCTACTGGCTTATCAACCAATTCCCATGTTTCATTTTTCTCCAGGGAATTCATCTTCTCAACCATAGCACCATGCCACTTATCACTTTCATTTGATGACATAGCCTTAGCAAAACTCAAAGGTTCATAGATACTCTCCTTCTCAACAGCTGTGAAGGCAACAACTGACACATCATGACCCTGCCTGTATCTGATAGGAGCTACAACCTTTCTTCTAGGTCTATCTTTGGCAATACTATGAGTAGTATGGGGCTCAGGATTCACTTCACATTCATCCCACTGCTTGACCCAGCAGTCTTGTCTGAATCATCCTCATACTCCACCTCAATCTCAACTTTCTCTGGAGACTGAGACTGGATGTAACTGTGACATCCGTCACCTTAAGGTCCGTCAATTGACGTGTTTGTCCGTTATCTATTCTATTTTTGGTCATTCCTCATCATTGTTTTGACTCATTATGTGGATATCATGTGTGCAATATTATCGTTGTGTGTACATTCGTTAAAAACCGTGTGTGAACCTTAAAAAGACCTTTAAAACTTTCATTTTTGAAAACGTTAAATATATCATTTTATAAATATAATAAATGTTTTAATATAACCGTTTCTTAAGTCATGACAACATTAATGAACTTTTACAATTAATATAAAAACCTAACGAAGTCGTTTTTCAACCGAACGAAATTTGGGAAAACTCGGGGTTAAGTGCAGGGACTAAACTTGTAATTTTGGAAACTTGGGCTGGGTATAAATACCCCATTTCCAGCCCTAATCCCCCATTTCATCATCTTCTTCATCTTCATCTTCTTCACACACCAAAATCTCCATTTTAGCACCAAATCCGACCCGAGAGGTCTCGTTTTCTTCGTCTTGACACCGTCTACAACATACCTACCCTCTCTCTAGCAGGTAGTTGTCTTGGGTTGTCCATTTCTTAGCCTTTTCACACGGCTGTTCAAACTAGGTTTCGGGTGTTCGGGTTCAACCCGAACACACAAGGTCGTATGGGTGCGTGTGAGGTCTCCTTGCTTGTGTTTTATGCTTGGGTATGTTTGATGAGTGTTTCTGGAGGTCCTTGTGGTGTAAAACCCGTGTTTAGAGCGGCTCGGGGGCTGCTCCTCCCCCGACCACAGTCGCGATTCTGCAGATTGGGCGACTGGGTCATCCATGCGATTGAGCCGTGCGACTGAGTGGGTCGTGCGACTGGATCATGCGTCTGAGTCAATCGCGCGACTGAGTTGTGCGACTAGGCATGTCGTGCGACTGAGTTGTGCGACTGAGTGTCTGTGTGCGATTGAGTCATGCGTGCGAATGAGTGTATGCGATGAGTCATGCGATTGAGTGTTTGTGTGCGATTGAGTCAGGTGACCGACTGAATGTGTGCGAATGAATGTGATTCGCACGACTGGGGTCCAATCGCACGAATGAAGGTTCAGTCGTACGAAAGTAGCTAATTCGCACGATTGAAGGTTGATTCGTGCGCATGGAAGTTGAGTCGTGCGATTGGGTGTTGTGTGGTACGACTGAAGGCCAATCATACGAATGAAGGCTCAATCGTACGAATGAAGCTGATTCGCACGATTGAGGGTTGATTCGCACGAATGGAGGTTGAGTCGTGCGTCTGGCCTTGTATGCGACTGAAATTTTTGTGTTTGACCCTTGTGCGTGGCGTGAGTATGTCGTGTGGTGTCGAGGTAACACTAACACAATAATGCCATTGTTTGGCCACAAATATTAAAGTCAACGCGAGAAAGGGCACAGAAACTATTTTGAGCAAATTAAACTAACGCTTTACGAACGACTAAATTGACTTATAACTATTGACACTTATTCAATGTTTCTTCGATAACAACAATACTTTTACTTAAACATCATCATTAGTGGCAACATGTCTTGTACTGGATCTACATAAGGTCTAGTACGTGTGTCAGTCTGTGTGTGTTGTGCGTGACCCATCCGATACGACCCGAACCGACCCATCATTATTGCGCGCTTATACATATATCATATCATTAATGCTATACAATAACTGTCAATAGGTTTTGACTGTTTATTTGCATTCAACATTTGGGATACATCGATCATACATACTTACCACTTAACAAGTGAGTTTCGTGGCCCTTTTTACGCTTATACAATATTTCAATCATTTACAAATTGGGGAAAAGTATGCTTACACAATTTTTATGCTGTACAACTTACATACATTTTACATACAAGGAATCAACGTGATACTGTGTTGCAAGTACTATTTGATACATGCTTGGGTCTGCTGTGTGGTTCTATCTTTGCAACTATTTAATTCCAGTGTGGGAACCGACGGTTAGGTATTGGTAGTACTACTGGGTTGACACCCCCACCCTCGTTCGATGGTATACTAGTTGGTACCATCAGTGGCCAGGAACGGGCCCTTGGGTGAATATATGCCGACAATTTCTTTGTGTACGTCGCTAGGTTTGGTTGCAAAGCTCATGTCATGTGATATTTACTTGTGTAATAACTGTATTCACGGTATTCCGACGCGCTATTATATTACAGCATCACTTACATTTTTATTACATAAACCTGCGAGCTCACCAACAATTTTTGTTGACCGTTTTAAGCATATCTTTTCAGGTGATCATGCAAGTCCAGGAATCTAGGTGTGCTGCCTTAGTGGAGACCCTAGGATGCATTTTTGGGACTTAGCTCATGTTTTGTTAAACAATCTTTTGAACAATGTTATCGCATGTAAACAATTATCAACATTTGAACTTGTTCCCGGGTTGTGGGAATTAACATTTACATTTTCATCTTATGTGTATATATGTTATCATCATCATGTTGCTTATGGCTATGTGTGTGGACATTGACTAAACACGACACAAGTCCCCTTGTCGTCGGGTGTCGTCATGACACGCACATGTCATCATTTATATTATTGCTCTCTATCGCTTACCATGTGTTATGACGATCCGGTCTCGTTACATCCCCGTGTTTCCGCTTTTAGCGGGGGTGTGACAGATTGGTATCAGAGCCATTGGTTATAGAGAATTAGGCAATACGCTTGACCTAGACTATAACCTAGGAACCTTCATGTAGATTTGCATGCTAGGACTCTGTATGCATATTATATCTCGTGTATGTGTTCCTCGCTGCTTGATTTGTTCATCTATTTGTTATGTGATCTTTCCACCCTATGAGAGAGCCCTTGTGCTCACTCTTTTATGGGGATGCTTCTATTGGATCTTCCGTTCCCTCTGCGCGCCGAGTTAGTTTATCAGATCCGGGTATTAAACCCGAAGAGATCATCACAGATCATGTTATTGTGCTTGACCTTGGACATTGAGATAACTCTGAGGAGGAATATGTCTGAAACCTCGAAGAATGAGGAAATAGACAACCTCCGCTAGACTAAACGTGATTGTATACATGGACTTACAACTGTTGTGATGTGTGATGACAATAAGCATGATATTGACATTAAATACATGGACTTGATGGATTATTATGGATATGATGTAAAGGAAAGTCGGATGTCATGTAACCGGATCAGGCATCATTCTCGGTACATCGTGGGTGTGGTGGGAACGCTGCGGGGAACCCTATATATAAACATCACCGGTATACCGAGAATATGCTTGAAATGGGCTGCATGGTGGTTTGGCTGACCTGAACATGAACATTGGAATTTGATAAGTGGAATACATTTGTATCATATGGTGACTAAAGTTATATGTTACCTCTTTTATGATTAGAACATGCCGCCTCGAAGAGTCACCCGTAGCAGTAGTGGCGGGAGTGAAGCCCCAAGGGGCAGAGGCCGAGGCAGAGGCAGAGCACCAGAGCAAACGATGCTCCTGCCAGTAACAGTCAAGGAACAGGGAACGCCGACATGGCAGCCCTGATCGCTCAACAATTGGCCGCACTGATTCCTACTATCGTGGCCCAAGTGAGCGACGCACTTCAACAACACCACCCTCACGGGGATGGTGGCAACGATGATGGAGCCCAGGGTGGGATGAAACTGAAATGGGAAACGGGAACCCGACTGGAAACGAGAGCAACCAGGAAACCGGAAATGGTGGTACTGCCGGTATCGAAACTGGAGTGGTTAATGCTCGTCGGGGATGTTCGTACAAGGAGTTCGTGGCTTGTAAGCCAAGGGAATTCGATGGGAAAGGTGGGGCGATAGCCCTAACCAGGTGGTTGGAAAAGATGGAGGCAGTGAATTGACATCAGTGAGTGCCTCGACAGCCAGAGGATCAAGTATGCTACTTGTTCTCTACAGGGTAAAGCCCTAACCTGGTGGAACACCCAGATTCAAGCACGAGGAAGAGAGTCCGCGATGCAAATGTCGTGGGACGAGTTCAAAGCCCTAATCACCGAGGAATACTGCCCTCTCAACGAGATGCAGAAATTGGAGCATGAGTTCTGGAATCATGCTATGGTGGGGGCAGGGCATGCAGCTTATACTGATCGCTTTCATGAGCTGGCAAGGTTGGTTCCGCATCTGGTTACGCCGGAATCAAAGAGGATTGAAAGGTACATTTGGGGACTCGCGCCTCAAATTAGGGCGATGGTTACAGCAGCCGCTCCTCCTACTATTCAGAGCGCGATTCTGAAAGCTGGCGCTTTGACTGGCGAGATGGTTAGAACAGGGGTATTGGGCCGAGGGGCCGAGAAGAGGAAAGATGTTGGGGAGACGAGCCGGTCGAGTGCCGGAAGGTTTGAGAAGAGGTCTAAGCCGACCAGAAATTTTGTGGCCGTGTCTCAGGCCAGAAGAGAGTATGTGGGGCCGCACCCCAAATGTGAAAGGTGCAATTATCATCATCCCCCAGGGACGCAGTGCCGGGTGTGCGCTAACTGTAAGCGCCCGGGTCATTTGGCAAGAGATTGCAGAACCGCGCCAATCTTGTAGCACCCGTCAACGCGGTTAACCCCGCCGGGAATGCAAGGGCTTGCTTTGAGTGTGGGAGCCCCGATCACTACAGGAATATGTGCCCCAGGCTGAATCGGGCACCGGGTCAACAGGGGAACAACCAGCAGCAGGTGTTGGCTATCGCTGGGAATCAAGGCCCGGCTACTCAAGGGAATGCAGCTCGGGGACGTGCATTCGTCATTGGAGCTAATGATGCTCGTCAGGACCCGAATGTTGTCACGGGTACGCACTTACTCAATCATCACTTCGCATCTATATTATTTGATACTGGAGCAGATAATAGTTTCATTTCTTCCGAGTTTGTGCAATTGCTTGATTTGAGTCCTAGTAGGCTAGAAACTAGCTACTCCGTAGAAATGGCCAATGGTAGGGTTGCTCAGGCCGATGAGATTATTAGGAAGTGTTCGTTGACGCTGGAGGATCATACCTTTGAGATAGATTTGATACCCTTCGAGTTAGGAAGCTTCGATGTGATTGTGGGTATGGATTGGTTGTCGCAGAATGAAGCAGAGATTGTTTGCCGAGACAAGTAGTACGTATCCCTATGCCAAACGGGGAAGTACTCAAGGTTCAGGGAGAACGACCAGGTAAGAGCTTAAAGCTTATTTCCTGCATGAAAGCACGCCAGAGTCTACGAAAGCAGTGCTACGCTTTTCTGGCTCATGTAGTTGAAAAGAAAGACGAGGAAAGGAAACTGGTGGATATTCCAGTGGTACGGGATTACCCTGAAGTATTTCCAGATGACTTGTCTGGTTTACCTCCTCCACGACAGGTGGAATTCCGTATTGAGTTGGTTCCTGGAGCTACACCGGTAGCGAAAACGCCATATCGACTAGCACCATCTGAGATGCAAGAGTTGTCTAGTCAATTACAGGAACTACTGGAGAAGGGTTTTATTCGACCGAGTCATTCACCGTGGGGAGCGCCGGTACTATTTGTCAAGAAGAAGGACGGATCGTTCCGCATGTGCATCGATTACCGTGAACTGAACAAGTTGACGGTGAAGAACCGATATCCTCTCCCCAGGATCGACGATTTATTTGATCAGCTGCAAGGAGCTTCGTATTTTTCAAAGATCGATCTTCGTTCTGGTTATCATCAGCTAAGGGTTTTCGAGGACGACATACCGAAGACTGCGTTCAGGACTCGTTATGGACATTATGAGTTCTTGGTCATGCCGTTCGGATTGACTAACGCACCAGCTGTGTTCATGGATCTAATGAATCGGTGTGCAAACCTTACTTGGATAAGTTCGTGATCGTGTTCATAGACGATATACTTATCTATTCCCGATCAAAGGAGGATCATGTAGAACATCTTCGGGCTATTCTGGAGCTGCTACGCGAAGAGAAACTTTTCGCCAAGTTCTCAAGTGTGAGTTTTGGTTGCGAGAAGTAAAATTTTTGGGTCATGTGGTTAATGAGGACGGGATTCACGTAGATCCCGGCAAGATCGAAGCGGTGAAGAAGTGGGATACGCCCCAGACACCATCAGAGATACGGCAATTCTTAGGATTGGCCGGTTATTATCGTCGCTTCATAGCGAATTTCTCAAAGATCGCGCAACCGTTGACCCTGCTTACTCAGAAAGACAAGAAGTTTGACTGGGGATTTGCACAAGAACAAGCGTTCCAAACGTTGAAGGAGAAGTTGTGCAACGCGCCAATACTGTCTCTCCCAGACGGAACCGATGATTTTGTGGTTTACTGCGATGCATCACATCAAGGATTGGGATGTGTATTGATGCAGAAAGATAAAGTGATTGCCTACGCTTCGCGACAACTTAAAGTGCACGAAAAGAACTACACCACTCATGATCTTGAGTTGGGCGCTGTAGTATTTGCACTCAAAATTTGGAGGCATTACTTGTATGGCACCAAATGCATCATTTCACCGATCATAAGAGCCTTCAACATATTCTGGATCAGAAGGAACTCAACATGCGCCAACGACGTTGGGTAGAGCTTCTTAGCGACTACGATTGTGAAATCCGGTATCATCCGGGAAAGCTAACGTGGTGGCTGATGCCTTAAGCCGTAAAGAACGTGTGAAACCACTACGTGCACGAGCGTTGGGTTTGACCATCCAAACCAACTTGAAAGCTCAGATTCAAATTGCACAGAGTGAGGCATTGAAAGAAGAAAACCTTGCGGGAGAAGAATTCCGGGGGTTAGACAAACAGATGATTTGCAAGGATGACGGTATTCAGTACTTCATGGATCGCATATGGGTACCCAAATGGGGAGGTGTTCGAACCTTAGTCATGGATGAAGCCCACAAGACGCGATATTCTATTCATCCTGGTGCAGACAAGATGTATCACGATCTTAAGGATCTGTACTGGTGGCCAGGCATGAAGAAAGACATTGCCTTATACGTCAGTCGATGTTTGACGTGTTCGAAAGTCAAAGCTGAACATCAAAAGCCATCGGGATTATTACAGCAACCTGAAATTCCCGAGTGGAAATGGGAGAACATAGCTATGGATTTCATCACCAAACTCCCTAGAACAAACAGCGGTCATGACTCGATATGGGTCATTATTGATCGAATGACGAAGTCAGCACATTTCTTGCCTATCCGAGAAGATTACAAGATGGATAAGTTGGCGAGATTGTACATCAAAGAGGTCGTGACACGGCACGGGGTGCCGGTGTCAATCATATCCGACCGTGATAGCAGATTCACTTCACGTTTTTGGCAGACGCTACAGAAAGCGATGGGTACTCGGTTAGACATGAGTACAGCCTATCACCCTCAAACAGATGGCCAAAGTGAACGAACTATACAGACGCTAGAAGACATGTTGAGAGCGTGTGTAATCGATTTTGGTGGTAGTTGGGATACTCATTTACCGTTGATTGAGTTCTCCTACAACAACAGCTACCATACAAGCATTGGATGCGCTCCATTTGAAGCGTTGTATGGAAGGAAATGCAGATCTCCCGTTTGTTGGGCCGAAATTGGTGAAAGTCAACTGACAGGCCCAGAGATCATCCAAGAGACAACAGACAAGATTTTCCAAATCAAAGATCGACTTAAAGCCGCGCGAGATCGCCAAAAGAGCTATGCCGACAATCGTCGGAAGCCTCTAGAATTCAATGTTGGGGATCGTGTGTTACTCAAAGTTTCCCCTTGGAAAGGAGTCGTTCGATTCGGAAAGAAAGGGAAGTTAGCCCCAAGATACGTTGGACCTTTTGAGATCACTGAAAGGATCGGTCCAGTGGCTTACCGGTTAAGGTTGCCACAAGAGCTTAGCGGTGTACATGATACCTTTCACGTGTCAAACCTCAAGAAATGTTTGGCCGATGAATCCCTTCACGTGCCAATCGAGGAAATCAAGATTGATGACAAGCTTCATTTTGTTGAAGAACCCATTGAGATCATGGATCGAAAGGTCAAGCAACTGAAGCGCAGTAGGATACCTATTGTTCGCGTAAGGTGGAATTCAAAACGAGGGCCAGAGTTTACATGGGAACGTGAAGATCAGATGAAACTCAAATATCCACATCTTTTCGAGGATGACACTCTTGGACCTAACTCCAGCTGAATTTCGGGACGAAATTCTCTCAACTGGGGGATATTGTGACATCCGTCACCTTAAGGTCCGTCAATTGACGTGTTTGTCCGTTATCTATTCTATTTTTGGTCATTCCTCATCATTATTTGACTCATTATGTGGATATCATGTGTGCAATATTATTGTTGGGTGTACATTCGTTAAAAACCGTGTGTGAACCTTAAAAAGACCTTTAAAACTTTCATTTTTGAAGACGTTAAATATATCATTTTATAAATATAATAAATGTTTTAATATAACCGTTTCTTAAGTCATGACAACATTAAATGAACTTTTACAATTAATATAAAAACCTAACGAAGTCGTTTTTCAACCGAACGAAAATTTGGGAAAACTCGGGGTTAAGTGCAGGGACTAAACTTGTAATTTTGGAAACTTGGGCTGGGTATAAATACCCCATTTCCAGCCCTAATCCCCCATTTCATCACCTTCTTCATCTTCATCTTCTTCACACACCAAAATCTCCATTTTAGCACCAAATCCGACCCGAGAGGTCTCGTTTTCTTCGTCTTGACACCGTCTACAACATACACTACCCCTCTCTAGCAGGTAGTTGTCTTTGGTTGTCCATTTCTTAGCCTTTTCACGGCTGTTCAAACTAGGGTTTCGGGTGTTCGGGTTCAACCCGAACACACAAGGTCGTATGGGTGCGTGTGAGGTCTCCTTGCTTGTGTTTTATGCTTGGGTATGTTTGATGAGTGTTTCTGGAGGTCCTTGTGGTGTAAAACCCGTGTTTAGAGCGGCTCGGGGGCTGCTCCTCCCGACCACAGTCGCGATTCTGCAGATTGGGCGACTGGGTCATCCATGCGATTGAGCCGTGCGACTGAGTGGGTCGTGCGACTGGATCATGCGTCTGAATCAATCGCGCGACTGAGTTGTGCGACTAGGCATGTCGTGCGACTGAGTTGTGCGACTGAGTGTCTGTGTGCGATTGAGTCATGCGTGCGAATGAGTGTATGCGAATGAGTCATGCGATTGAGTGTTTGTGTGCGATTGAGTCAGGTGACCGACTGAATGTGTGCGAATGAATGTGATTCGCACGACTGGGGTCCAATCGCACGAATGAAGGTTCAGTCGTACGAAAGTAGCTAATTCGCACGATTGAAGGTTGATTCGTGCGCATGGAAGTTGAGTCGTGCGATTGGGTGATTGTGTGGTACGACTGAAGGCCAATCATACGAATGAAGGCTCAATCGTACGAATGAAGCTGATTCGCACGATTGAGGGTTGATTCGCACGAATGGAGGTTGAGTCGTGCGTCTGGCCTTGTATGCGACTGAAATTGTTGTGTTTGACCCTTGTGCGTGGCGTGAGTATGTCGTGTGGTGTCGAGGTAACACTAAGACAATAATGCCATTGTTTGGCCACAAATATTAAAGTCACGCGAGAAAGGGCACAGAAACTATTTTGAGCAAATTAAACTAACGCTTTACGAACGACTAAATTGACTTATAACTATTGACACTTATTCAATGTTTCTTCGATAACAACAATACTTTTACTTAAACATCATCGTTAGTGGCAACAATGTCTTGTACTGGGATCTACATAAGGTCTAGTACGTGTGTCAGTCTGTGTGTGCTGTGCGTGACCCATCCGATACGACCCGAACCGACCCATCATTATTGCGCGCTTATACATATGTCATATCATTAATGCTATACAATAACTGTCAATAGGTGTTTGACTGTTTATTTGCATTCAACATTGGGATACATCGATCATACATACTTACCACTTAACAAGTGAGTTTCGTGGCCCCTTTTTACGCTTATACACTATTTCAATCATTTACAAATTGGGGGAAAAGTATGCTTACACAATTTTTATGCTGTACAACTTACATACATTTTACATACAAGGAATCAACGTGATACTGTGTTGCAAGTACTATTTGATACATGCTTGGGTCTGCTGTGTGGTTCTATCTTTGCAACTATTTAATTCCAGAGTGGGAACCGACGGTTAGGTATTGGTAGTACTACTGGGTTGACACCCCCACCCTCGTTCGATGGTATACTAGTTGGTACCATCAGTGGCCAGGAACGGGCCCTTGGGTGAATATATGCCGACAATTTCTTTGTGTACGTCGCTAGGTTTGGTTGCAAAGCTCATGTCATGTGATATTTACTTGTGTAATAACTGTATTCACGGTATTCCGACGCGCTATTATATTACAGCATCTCTTACATTTTTATTACATAAACCTGCGAGCTCACCAACAATTTTGTTGACCGTTTTAAGCATATCTTTTCAGGTGATCATGCAAGTCCAGGAATCTAGGTGTGCTGCCTTAGTGGAGACCCTAGGATGCATTTTTGGGACTTAGCTCATGTTTTGTTAAACAATCTTTTGAAACAATGTTATCGCATGTAAACAATTATCAACATTTGAACTTGTTCCCGGGTTGTGGGAATTAACATTTACATTTTCATCTTATGTGTATATATGTTATCATCATCATGTTGCTCATGGCTATGTGTTGTGGACATTGACTAAACACGACACAAGTCCCCTTGTCGTCGGGTGTCGTCATGACACACATGTCATCATTTATATATATTGCTCTCTATCGCTTACCATGTGTTATGACGATCCCGGTCTCGTTACATCCCCGTGTTTCCGCTTTTAGCGGGGGTGTGACATTAACACCTACCACATCCTTATACAACATGCCTTCTTGGAACTCTACATCCCTGCTTACTATTACCCGAGGTCCTTCTCCTTCCAACCTCCATATGCGATACCTTTTGACACCCTCAGGGTACCCCAAAAGAACACCTTTTTGAGCCCTTGCATCAAGTTTATCCTGACTAACATGAAAGTAGACCACTGACCCAATCACCCTTAAATGGCTACAATCAGGTTTAACACCTGTCCACATCTCCATAGGAGTCTTCATACCCAAAGCTCTAGATGGAGATCTGTTAATCAGATAAGCTGCAGATGTAACCAATTCACCCCAAAAACCTTTTGGAAACCCAACATTAATCCTCATGCATCTTAGCCTTTCCAACAAGGTTCTGTTCATCCTCTCAGCCAACCCATTTTGTTAGGGAGTACCGGGTACAGTAAGATGTCTGGCTATCCCATGAGTTCTATAAAACTTATTGAACTCACTATTACAGAATTCCAGCCCATTATCAGTCCTCAACTTCTTGACCTTAGTTTCTACTAGAGTTTTCCACTCTACAAACTTCTTAAAAACTTCATTCTTATGCTTAAGAACATACACCCAAACTCTCTGTGAGTAATCATCTATGATAGACAAGAAATAACTAGCTCCACCTATAGCACTAGTTCTGGCAGGCCCCCACAAGTCTGTAACACCCGGAAATTTCCTTTGTAGCCGATGAGAGAAGAAAAAGAAATAAAGTCCAAAGTCGAGGGACCAAACCCGCCAACGAGAGAAACTTCGATGCACGGGAGTATAAAAGGGATGAGACACTCCCATTCTCCCCATTTTTCAGCCAAGAAAGGAGAAGAGAAGAGAAAGGGAAAAGAGGAGAAAAGTTGGTTCGGGTGGATTCGAGCGTGGAATTCGACGAGGAGCGAGTCAAATCGAATCTCTACTCGACGGGATCGTTAAGATGAGTTCTAGGACCCCTCTTTTACACGTTTTCAACTGATTTTGGGGCTGGAACACGTCCAAAAACCTATTTTTGAGTTTTTGGGTGAAAACCCATTTTGATGTATGTGTGTATGTGTATGATGTGTTTGAGGCTCGATTTCTTGCTTGGTTATGCTTGTATGAGGTCATGGTATGTTTCCCTAACCTTTAAAAGGGTTGATTTGAGCTTAAAAGAGGTTTGGAAGGGGTTGGAGGTCGAAAACCCGCGGCTGCAGTCGAGCAAACTGCACTCTGCACCAGCTAGGGCTAGGCGACCGACTGGAGGGCGATTGGAGGCCATTCGGCCGATTGAGGTGCGATTGAGGTCCATACCATGTTGTTGGCCCACGCTACATGTGAATAGTTCATTGTGTTTTAACGTCTAACATATTATAGAGGGGTGGTACTGTGGTAGGGTTAGGTGGTGGCTATCGTGTTACACACTAAATTAAAAATCTCGTCAAACACATAAACTAAAATGAGATATGCGTTTTTATGGGTTGAGATGGACATGCATGTTTAACATAACGCAAGTTTTTTTTTTTTTTTTTTACATACCAATCTATAACCTATAATAAAAGAATATTTTCTTAAGACACGTGTTATCATTCTAACATATCAAGTGACACGTGTTATCATTCTAACATATAAAAAAATTATTTTCCCGTCTCTCTCTCATAATAAATACAAAAAGTTTAAAAACAATTAATTTGACTTTTCTTTTTACCTAAAATATGTTAAAACAAATATATTTATATTTGTGTTACTTGTCTCTCTCATATTAAATGATAACTATTGTAAATAATTAAACTAAACTATTAAACATCTAAAATATAAATATAGTTATTTTAATAATTTATTAATATTTATTAAATATATTTATATTTTAGATGTTTAATAGTTTAGTTTATGTGTTAATTATATTTTTATTTCATCAATGAATAATAATATCTTGAAAATAAACATCTAATTAGTAATAAATAATTAAACTATTAAATAATTATATTTATTAATTATATTTTAATTATATAGTTTAGTTTAAATAATTAAACTAAACTATTAAACATCTAATTATTAATAAATATATTAATAATTTATTAATATTTATTAAATATAGAGTAATAATTTCTAATTCATTATGTGTTCTAACATTTAAATATTTATTATATTTTTATTTCATCAATGGATAATAATATCTAGAAAATAAAATATTCATAAAACTAATGATTTTAATATGTTTTATTTATTTCACTTATGTAATACATGAGCTCTAACCTAGTATTTTAATATTCAAATCTACAATAAAAATTCCAAATGTGTATAGATGAGAACAAAAACTACAAAACATAATGTTCTTCCTTTTTTTCTTATAGATTTTTGGTTTGAAATACATACAACTTTAAGTAATGAGATAATCACAATTTAAAAAAAATTACAAAAATAAACGCTAATAAATAGATCAACCTATTGTTGTGATTTTTTCGTATAGCCTTGTATACTTTTTGACTTTAGTATTATCGCATTATGAAGAAAATATTTTGTGTGTATATAAAATTTATAATTAAAATATTTGATTGGATAAGACAGAATAAAAAAACGAGATATTTTTTTCTATGAAATTCATATGAAGAACACAACCCAATTGATTATTAGAGCTAGGGATGGAAACTCTTTGTTAATACTCTATTTTAGGGAGCACATGAAGGAGGAGTTGGGATTAACTAGATGAATTCTATAAATAAGGATTAAAAAACTACAAGAACCATTGTCATTTCCCATAAATATGTATGATAATTGACGCTTATAATTGCTAAAATCAATTATTAACAGTTACATAACCATCGGTGAAAACTAAGTTACTAGTAACAATTTTACTACTAACCATAATTCATACTAATGATCTTGTTATTGGGGTTATGCAAAAACCTTATTAACCTAGGTGGTTAGAATAAGCCAGGTAGCTCATCAAAGAGAAGTATGTGGTCAATATTACACGTTGCGTTTGGTTTTGAAGAGTAATACGTAAAACATAAAGATTTGAGTGATTGAGTTAAACTAATATTAATCTAAAGTATAATGATATGTTAATAAGTATATGTGTTTACAATACATATATCTTTGTATTATAAGTAATTTTTATTATAAAATTCATTTATTTAGACATTTATTTGTGTTTTATTTATATTTTATAGTTGCTGGAGGAAACTTGGTGATTTTGGTAAAGAGAACTCAAGATTTAAAGAAATTCAAGAGTAAAATGCTTCTGATATGATTATATTGAAATTAATATGCCCATATCAGCTGTCAAACTTCAAGTAGTATATTTCTAAAGCTGAATATGACATATCGCATATGATATGACCATATTCTAACCAAAAACGGGTTTATAACTTCATCACGTACACCTCATTTCTAACATAAATTTCATTTTCTTTTAAACTCTACCCTCCCTCAAACCCCTAAGTGATTTTGATTCTCAAGAGTTGTTGGGAGATCTAAAGACAAAAATTGATGATTTTACACTTTCAATGAGGATCTAACATCACTCAACTTATTTTCACTCAAAATTGATTTGAATTCCTCTTGATATACTATAAGTTCTTTCATGTTCTTGAGTTTGAGTGTATTTTCGTAAGTGTCTTGGACTAAATTCTTATTATCACTTGAAATATATGAAAACTTACCATGATTTAAAAACTTGTACATGATTCTTGATGTTGTGTATGTTAATGTCATGATGAAACTTGATTATTCTTCAATGACTATATGTATTTATTCTAGTTTGATAAAATGTTTAACCTTGTGAGTGTTGTAAACATGTTATGTTAGAAAGCCTTATGTCTTACAAGACTTATGCATATGATTGCACATTTTTTCTATAATTTGTAACATATGACTAGGAATAGTGAATAAAGGTTGAAAGTTTAGTAAAATTGGATTAATATGCATCCTTATGCTTATGTTTAAAAAAACCATGATGTATGTCATGAATCTCTCTTGTAAATGGTTATGAATATATTTTATAATCATGTTTATTATAAGCAATTTGAGATGGTTGTCAGGTGTTTATTATGTTAACTTTCCACAAATTTGTGGAATTAGATAATCCTAAAATGAGTTTTGTTCATCTTTAACATTAAAATAATTCTATCATTTTGTTTTAGCTTTTTGAATAGTTATATGTCTAAATATTCTTAACAAGGGTTTAGGTTACTTTCATATATAATGTGTAAAAAATGATATCATCTTGAGTTTGTGCTAAATGTTATTTCTATGCTAAGTGAAATCAAAGTACTAATGGTATCTTTAAATGATTGTGTATTTTCGTCTTCATTTCATCGTTTTATTAGTTTAATTTGCTCATCGTTTAAATTTAAGTATTCATAAATCCAAACTTAATTGATCGGTTAGATAGTGATGCAGTTTAGTATTGGGAGCCATTGTCTACGGATCGATACTTGGTTCATATATCAAGCTATACTACTAGGCAATAGGTGTACTTGCCTATTGTTACTCTCTGATTTTATGGTAGCAGAGCAATTGCTTATGTAGCGTTTTGTGTAAACCAGTCGTGACTATTACTAACTGAGCGGTTATATCCTCGACTGCTACTATTGTTGCCCCGACCACGTGCACTATAATAACCACAATTACTCCCGCGAGAAAACACGACCTCCACGATGTTGAAATTGATTTTGGTTGTTCTCCTTGGATGCGTATGTGTAATAACAAGTAGATGCTTCACATCTTGATTTTTTTACAGATTTGGCAGAGTGTTGAAGCTGTTTGATGTCAATTTTCATGTAGATGCATTGTTGTCATAGCGGAGATCGGTGGAACAGTCTCATGTTGATGAAAACGTTGTTCAAAGATAAGAAACTTGGCTTGTAATTGAGCAAATGTTAGTGGGTTATCTGAACATTCAATGTTAAGTACAAATGGGTTGTAGATTGAACTTAAACCGTTTAATATTTGGAGAACCAAGGTTTCATTTTCTACTGGTTATCTAGCAACATTGATTTGATCTGCAAGATTTTTAGCATAATCACAATAATTAGTAACTTATAAATTATCTTGCCTCTTCAGTTTGAACTGAAGAGTTGTAATTAATATTTGCAACTTTTTTCTGTAGTTCTTTTGAATTGTTGGTGTCTTGTTGAGGTCCTACCGGACAACTTGTCTTTTTTCTGGGTCTACCATTTTGTAAGAGTTGTATTGAGCCAAGAGGCTTTGATACCATAAAATCAAAAAGTATGCACAATTTTTTTAACACTTTTATATTTTGTTTCTTGATATTTTAACAATTACAAAAGTATGATATATAAGCATACCAACCGGGAATATGAAAGACTAATATATTAAAGTTATGCAATAATAAATGTGTAATAAATAGTGGTAGATAGAAAACCAAAAGTTGCTCTAATAGATTGTTCATAGATCGTAGTATCGTATGTGCACCATGACGAGGTCCAATTTGTGTTGAACAGCGACTCATAGCGGCTTAGAACTTAGAAGTTTTATGTATACATAGGAGTGTGGTTGATCAAGTATGATTAAGAGTCTTGTAGTTTTATCTGTATTCGATTAATAAAATAGAAAGAGTCATGTTGCAGCATTCCCACAATAATTACCAAGTTTTGATTAAGTTTTCCGATATAATTTCTAACATGTGTGCCCAAAATAGATACAAATAAACATACCCAGTAATATTGCAATTACAGTAAAATGATAACAGATCTTACATTGATCCTACGAGTAGGAGAGATCGCTCTCAAATCGAATAGAATCTATACACATACCGTAAACAATATGCACTAATAATTCCATCAAGTACATGTTGGAATCCTATACATAGGCTTTACCCAAGTTTGAAAGTGCATTAGAATCCAACTTTCAACAATTCTTATCAAGAATACCACATAGCAGAATAACTTGCTATGATCTTATTTATTATCATGTATGAAAGTTTATGATCCTCAATGCTTTAGTAATTTGTCTGATAGAGCTCAGGAGAAAGGCGTGGGGTGACGTTAACTTCAAGTGGTTTCACCTTCGGCAAGGCGATTCCTAACCCCTCACTCATATCCACAGGCTTCCCCATTGGGGTTGATAAGTCGAACCCTTGTAGTAACCGAGCAAGTGTCAAGTGAAGCACATGCCAAGCGAACATTGTTGCGGGGCACATTCTCCTTCCACTACTGAATGGAATGTATTCAAAATTCTGACCGTGATAATTTATCTCAGAGTGCTCCTCAAGGAACCTCTCTGGTCGGAACTCATGAGGATCCAACCACACTTGTGGATCGCGATGTAGCTTCCACACATTCACGATCAGGCGAGTCCCTTTGGGGACATGATAGCCCCCAATGTAGCAATCCTCCATGGCCTCGTGAGGTCCCGCCAAGGGACCTGGTGGGT
>CM046045.1:24811253-24901253 GCA_025215565.1 Flaveria ramosissima
GGTTTTCCCGTTTGGCCCGTTTCCAGTGGTCGAAACACAGGGCATTCGGGCTAGTAATGCGGCTTGCTGGTGCTGGCTGCTGGTTGACTCGTGTGGGTTCGATGGGGTGTTTGGGGTCGTAATGGTTGGGTCTGGTGACTTGGTGGTTGAGATGGTTCGTTTGGGCGAACCGGTGGGTTGATCGGATGGGTCGAATGGCTCGATGCTTGTGGTTGAAGTGCTTGCTGGTTGTTGGTCTAGTTGAGAGTTGTTTGAATTGCTTCTGCTTTCATCGGTACCAACACCTACAACCACCGCAAAATGTCGTTAGAATTATAAATTTAATGTGTAACGACCTCGAGTAGAAAGTTAGAAACGCCCACAACAAGGGTTTATATAGGGTTTAACAATTACATGTGCAAATATATTAAGTGAGAAGAAAGAGTTAATTTCAATTTTGCTCCCTAAGATTTGACTAAAGTAACTATTTTCTTTCAAAAGAATAAAAACATCAATTTACCTCCAAAAGTTTTATTGTTTCAATTTCACTCCAAAAGTTTCGTCATATTGGATAAAGTTGAAACAACTAATAAAATTTTTGGACTGAAATTAAAACAAGTTATAAAACTTTTGAAGGTAAATTGATGTTTTTAAGGAGGAAAATAGTTATTTTTAACAACTCTTAGAAAAATTGAGAGATGTTTAGAAAACTTAGCGATCATAAAAAATTTTCTCCTCAAAAGAATATTCTAATGTATATAGTGTACGTTTAATTAAAAAAATTATGAGTTTTAGTCGTGTAGATACACAATTCTAGTGATTTTATCCTAGATACCATTTTGACCAGGAGAAAATTCTTAAAATGTCTATTCGATTACTTTTTCATCACAATGTCTCTTACTTTTCCCTCAGAATGTCTCATACCAAAATATCTCCGCCCAACAAAGTCGCATCCGATCATTAATGAGAGTCGTACGAACTTAATATAAGCAACTCCCATCACGACACGTGTCTAAATAAAGTCGTTCGAACTGTCCAAACCTTCGTAATGACCATATTTAGACATGTGTGTTCATCTGAACCGATTATAACAAACTCTTAAATCTGTTTTGTAGTCGGAACTGAGGATATTTTCGCATGGAGAGACATTTTGAGTAAAAAAATTGGTCAAATAAACATAATCAATTAATATTTTCGAATTTTCCCCTTCCAAAAACTCAATTAACAATTATATACGTTAAATCATGAACATTTGTATTAAAAGTTATTCGAGTATGCAACCAACCTTGGTGATCGGAGCAATGACCATCAGAATACACCAACGAACCACACCCATTTGCATTCACTTTACAATAACACCGTCCGCCACCGCCATCGCCACCGCCACCGCCACCGTCATTCCGCCGTAAACTCCGGCAAGCCACCGGCCGGAAACCACAATTCACATCAACTAAACCCACCTTCTCCTTCTTACACACAGGCTCACCATTTCGTCGAACCACTTGCGACTCCAACCACTCCTTATTCTCCACAAACGGACCACTAACCGAACCACACGAACCCAAATCCACCGATTTCTTCATCTTTTCTTCTCTCTTCCTCTTCAAATCCTTCGATTGCGTGTTAAAATCCCCGATTCGATCAATTCGATCGATTCGATCGCCCTTTTCGATCGATTCGCCCACAGTTTGGATCGATTTCTTCGGTTTCCCGAAAATCCCACCGATCGACAACTCCAACATCACCTCATCATCACCCCCATCAGCCATTGAACCACAAACACTTTGATTCATCTTCAAGATTGAAAGATTGAAAGATTGAGCTAGGGTTTTTTTACCTTTTGTCTCAATTTGTTCAAAGGGAAATCTTTTTAAAGCGAAGAGAAGAATATGGAGGGAAAGGGAAATGACACGTGGGATTTGTTACCGAAAGTTGACACGTGGCGGGCGGTGAGGGGATGTTGGATTTGTGGGTGGGTGCATGGAGGACACGTGGCGATATGGGTTTTGATTGGTGCGAATATTGATGTTTGTTTTGTTGATGGAATCTTCGCCTGGGTTAAGAATTAAGATAACATGTGACGTGTGTGATAGCATGTCTGTGTTGGGTGTTTGACACGTGTGACAAAGTATGAAAGTGTTAATGATGTTGGATGAATTGCCGTATGGGTTGCTTTACAGGTGTATGATATTACGCATCAATGTTGGTTTTGGTGATCATTTGACACGTGGCGAGTTGCATAGAGATGTGTGTAATTATATGTTCGTTTTTATCAGAGGTTGCTGGTTGGTAGACTCTAGGGGTGGTGGTGTACAAAACCGGTTATGGTATTGGTGTAAACCGGATGAAACTAAGATGTTTAATCGAGTAAGAGTTAACATTTGAATCATTTAACGTGAATTTAAATCTTACTTATTAGAATATTTAATGAGTTATTAAGATATGTTTTTTAAATGATGAAATTTAGATATGGTTTTTTTAATGGAATCATTAAGAGTTTATAAAACTTTATTTCTATCTCTAATGTTGGGTTTTAAAACTGATTTCAAAGTTGGTAACTTACTGATTTCACGTTGGTGGATTGATTCAGATCTAGATTTATGTTTGGTTTGAAACCAAGCACGAAACAGGGTAAAGTTGCTAACAAAAAAAGAGTGGAGTTTATATTAGAGGTTTTTGTCAGAGGGGGTGTTTGATTTCGGCTGACCCGGCTGACTGATTGACTCGGTCAGCCGGTCAGCCTGTTTGATGTGTGTAAAATCCAAGCTGACCGGGTCAAAACATCTGATCCGAACCTGAATTTTCATAATGCTGACCCACCCCACCCCTGCGCCGATCCCCCTCCCCTACGCGACCCAAGTTCGGCCGACCCCCCTGCCTGCGTTCGGCCACCGCCCTTCTTCTGCACGTCGCCCCTTCTCCTGCGTGACCCCCTTCTCCTGCGTTGGTGGTGTGGTGGTCAGCTAAGGTGGTCGTCGGTGGCGGTGGTGTGGTGGTCAGATACTGTAGTCGACCCTACTCATGCGCGACCCCCTTCTCCGGTGGTGGCTCCCCTTGGTGGCGGTGGCGGTGGTGTGGTGGTCAGCTACGGTTAGCTATGGTGGTGTGGTGGGTGAATTGAAGGTGATTGAATTGAATTGGGAGAAATAAAAATTTGAGGGTTGAAATGAAGGTGAATTTATGTGGCTCAACTTTGAATTTGGGGAAATAAGATTTTGGGATTTATCATTTAGCACTCTCAGTCAGATATTATCAAACAGTCAAGTTTCAATCAGATGCAGACTCAATCAGAACTTCTAACTGTGTCAGCTTCTGACTTAATCAGATATTACTGAGTCAGCTGCATCAAACAGCCCTTTAGTCTTTTAATAATTCATAAAAACACAATCTCTTAATGGTTTTATTTAATTTGTTAATAGTTTACAAGTTCATCACTAAAAATAAAAACTCTCTATCTTTCTCACCATCAACTTCTCTCCCATCCAATTCTCTCACACCACACCTCTCGCCACCCATCGCAACACTTGTCGGCGCACCCATCGCTGCTGCCTTTCCTCGCGCCCAAACAACAGTACTTACTGGTTCAGAGTGTCTTATCTAGTTAGATCTCTAACTAGTTCAGATGTTACTAACGACCACATAGTTAGACGTAGATAATATATTGCTATATAAATATTTAGATGAAGATGTATACATGACACTTTCTAAAAGATTTTTTTATAAAAATGATAATAGAGTTTATAAGTTGGTCAAATGTTTACATGGGTCAAGCCCCTGGAGAGATGTAAAACTTTCTGCTGTTCTAACTTCTAATGATGATGGTTTTGTTCAGAAGGTTTATGATTATTTTTTATCTCTTATAAATAAAGATTTTGTGCTTTTTGTTTTCCTTGTATGAATGGATTATAAGTTTTATCAGAAAATAATGTAAATGATATAAATGAAAAATTCATTCAACGCTCATGCTTAAAAATAAAAGCTCAAAATAACAGATCCATTGGTGTTTAAAATTTTTTAAGAGTAGAAGTTTTAAAATCACTACGACTTTTATCAATAAAGAAATACGAAGTTGTGGAATGCTTGGATGTAAACTTATGAACATTTTTGTAGAACAAAAACTTGTAATTCAACACACAAATCATGCTATGTTAAATCCAATCTATAGCAAAATCAGGTAGTGCTTAGTATAATAAAATGTAGTCAAACCTTACCTCAAAGGTAGAAAGGAATTTTTTTTAAAGATTATAAAAAAACTATCGGTTCTAATATAGATAGCAGACAAACAAACATTACTAAAGATATAGAAACTGTAAACTATCTATAATAAAAGAGATGATGAAAATACACACAACAACTTATATAATATCATAGAACAACACATAGACATACATACAAAAATACAATAAAATGCAACATGCCCTTAAAGTGTAGCCAAAACTAAGCTCATAAGTGTTGGTTTTCATACATAGATTTTAAAATTTTAAAACAAAAAGCTTTAGGGTTTTATACATGTCATGAATGAGATAACTGACCAAAACTAACACCTTTACATCAAAGATCTCATTCATTAGATGTGGATGCACGAATCACTTGAAACATAAACTTCTTCAAATTTACACATGAAAAAACCAAAATCTAAACTCCTTTAGATGTGCGCACAGATTACCTGAATTCTTGAAACTAATAGCACCTAAGCACTTCTGCTCGTAAAGGTAGAAGCGGGAAGTCCAATAGCAAATCGGCATGACAAATTCCGTTGCATAAACTTTGAAATTTTGAATAAACAAATGAAAACACGTGTAGTAATCAGTCCAGAGTGTCCTGAAACCGGGGTGTGATCTTTTCATCAAACCACACAGGTCTTGATCAAACCAATTGTTGGCCTGGAATCATATATATCACATCAATCAATGTCATTTCTATCATTAATTATGGCAATAGAAATGGTTTTATTGGATTGATTTACTTGTTATTTGATTTTCAGTTTCATGTTCTACATCGTTTTCCTCCAACATTGTTGGAGATTAGAGAATCATTATACATGTATTTTATTTAATAAAAAAATAAAACAATTGGAAGTGTAACTTATACAAAATAGCATTTACTATTATCATTGCTACCGCTCCGATTGTCACTATGGCCATGATTGCCCCCCAACGGCTATTAATGTAATTTTAATGTAACAATAAACTAAAGTGTATTATGCATTGCAATTTTAATTTAATTTACATCATGTATAAATAACAAATCATAAAAATAGTTATGTTAATGTAATGTAACTATATTAAAGAAAACAAATCACAAAATTCATTACATTCGATATTAACCCATATCTATAATTTTCATGTAGAAAATATCAAGCGACGTCCAAGTGTATCGAAGTTAAAAGAAAAATAGCGGTGAGAAAAAGGTGATTAACCGAACTGAAGTAATGATAAAATCTCACTGCAATTATTCACCCAATTAATAACTGATGGTGGTTTACTTTTTTTTTTTATTTAGCAAATTTTACTTTCGGATATACCTTGTTGCGAAACTAAATCGAACTTGCAATCAAACTTTGTTGAATGTTTATTGCTAGACCCAAATTCATCATTTTGTGCAAGAGTATTATGTTCAAATTCATTAATAAGTGACTAACACAAATTTTAAGTCAAAAATTTTAGAACCAAATTACTATTTTTGACTAACTTTTTCAGACCCAACGTTTCAAGCTCAAATGTAAAACCGAAAATAGAGCCGCAACAAACTAACCTAAATGTAAAACCAAAAGCAATAAATTTCCCAAAACATATTTAAATCGGTTTAATTTCCAAAAGTAAATATCAAATTTTCAAGTTAAGTATTGTTCGAGTCTAAAACCGAACCAAACCAAATCAATATGCTCACAACCTTAAAAATGATTATTAAAAAATGTGCAACGAAAATTTTCTATTTCTCAAAGAATAATATAATAAAATACTTTAGAAAATAGTAAACGATAATGACAAAAAGTTGGACAATATGATTACTATGATAAAAGGTGTCTTACAAAATGGACAAGACGTATGTTTTATCCAACAAAAATACGATACTTCAGATGCATGCCCATAAGAGACAAACATCATTGCATAACATTCTACATTCCGTAACAAATTGGTCAATGTCTTCACATCTTACCGACACTTCTCACTCTAATTTATTAACATAATAATATATGTATTATATATTTCTTTTTTTATGTATTTCACTACATAAATGATGAAAATAAAAATTAAATGTATGGTTATTATTTTTATACTAAAAACAAGGTTTATAAAAAATGTATATAGGGTTTATGCTTGTGTGTCCCAAAGTTACAACTCATCATTCTCACAAACAGTCCTAATCAGCATGACACATCAGTTTTCTATTCATTTTTACTCATTCTTCTCACAAACATTTTTTGCCTCCAACACTATCCTTCCCACAAACACGTTCATTTTTCCACCTCATAATTTCTTTATTAATTTACTTTAAATAAAGATATTTAAATTATTGTAAATATAATTAATTAAAATAAAATGAAAACAACAACGTAAAATAATAAAATAAAAACGACGATACAAAATTAATAGATAGAAACAATAATAAAACTACTCTCTAATCCCCCTATTTGCCCAGAGATGTTCTATTAGATCGTTCCCCAATGCATTGGTGTGCGTATTGGTTACGTAAGCTTCTAAATCTCTGTAGGTGTGTTTGAAATGATAGTGGTGTCCCATTATTGTAACTTTCTGGCTTTGGTTCTTGCTCTTCACACGACCAATTAATTAGTTATGAAACCTCCTTCATCTTCTACAATCATATTATATAATATAATACATACATGCATTATATCACCTAATACCGGTTGAAGTGTTTTTATTTATTTTATTTATTTTTATGTCTATGTGTTTATGTTCACTTTTACAAGTTTACACGTTCACATATTCTATGTTTACACATTCACAATTTCACATGTTCAAGTGTATGAGAGGGTATGGTATAATCGATACCACATTATGCCAGCAAAAGCAAGTCAAGTCACGAAGTAGGACGAACAGTGTTATGCTACAATGACACATGACAACTGACAAAGACGTTAGAGATATTATAATCAGTACGATTAACGTTTAAACATCCTGTAACTTAAAACAACAAAATATGCCATATATATGTTTGAATAAAGTGTTTTATATACATATCTAAAACATAAACTTACCAAAAACATTACAAACAACAAAAATATAAAAAAAAATCACATCAAAACAACTTACAAAACAAAAAATACCACAAAAATCATAAGCTAATTTCTCTTACCATGCTTGCTACCAACATGATGCAACCAACCAAACCCTTTGATAGCTTTTGTAATCTTCACAAGATTTGGTTTCCCCATCCCCAAATTCATCTTCCCTGTTGACAACTTCAATGCCTTCAAGCAACACAACTGACCTTTGCTCATGAACTCATCTTCATCATCATCATCATCTTCATCTTCTTCTTCATCTTCTTCATCTACAAAACACTTGAATTCACTCTTCTTCTTGCTCTTGATCATCTTCTTCTTCTGGTTGCTCTTCGATTTTCGGCTCGAATTATCGTCTTCATACGCCTCCCACAGTGAATCCATACCTTCTTCGCCATTAGAGGAGTTGTTGCGTTCTTCGAACAGCTTGCATGCTAACGTGCGCTTCCATTCCTTCTCCTTCCTCATTGATCCGTAGCTACTGAAGCTGCTTGATGAATCCAATCGCCATGAGTTTGATTTTATGGAGAATGAGTTTTCAACGGTTTTTTGATCTTCACCGGAGTTTTTTGATACCGTCGTCGCCGGTGAATATGATTTAACGGAGAATGAGTTTTCAACGGTTTTTATACCTTCGCCGGAGATTGATACCGTCGTCGCCGGTGAAATTGACTTCACGGAGAGTGAATTTTGAACGGTGTTCTTATCGTCGCCGGAGGATGTTACGTTCACCGGCGATGAATTCTGTAACTCTCCGGCGACTTCTTCGGTTAATGATCTCGTTTCGTTCTCCTTCAACGATCCACAGCTTCCGAAGCTTCTAGAAGAATCCGATCGCCACAGATCTGATCTCACAGAGAACGAATTCTCATCGGAATTCTGATCTTCACCGGAGATCGGTGTCTCCTCCACGAGCACTAACTTCTGTAATTCTCCGGCAGCTTCTTCCACCTTCAACGATCCATAGCTCCCGAAGCTTCTAGAAGAATCCGATCGCCATGGATCTGATTTCACAGAGAACAAATTCTCATCGGAATTCATATCATCACCGTAAATCACCGTCTCCACGAGCTCTAATTTACGTAATTCACGTAACTCTCCGGCAGCTTCTTCATCCTCCGATCTCGTTACATTAGCAGAATCATCAAATCGATCCAATTCTTCAAACAAATTCTCTAATCTCCTCTCCTCTTCCAATTTCACCACCTGCTTATCCTCTTCATCACTAACAGTTACCAAAGGCGGATCACGAAACACAATTTTATAAATCTCAAACTCCTCAAACTGACGAAACTCATCAACATCATCACCATCACACACCTTCAATCGGAGCTTATCCACCATTGTCTGAACAAGGTCAACAAACCCTAGCTTCGAGTGGGGGTAAGCGGTGGCGATGAAGGACAAAACAACAAGAATGGAGGTGGTGAAGAACAGAGGGGAGATGAAGGAGATGAGTTTGAGGATGTACGGTGAGAAGAAGATGAAGTATGAGAAGTAGAGGGGGTGGGAGACGATGAATGAACAGAGGATGGAGAGATCGTGGAGGAAGACAGTGGGGATGAGTGAGTTGTTGGTGAGTTTGCAAGTGGTGGAGATGCACAGGTCATTCGCCATTGTTGATTGAAGGTTGTTATGGGGGGATAATAATGGTGGATAATGGAGAAAATGGTGGGAGATGGAGAAGATGACTGAAGACTTGAGGTGTAGTGTGTGGAGAGTGAAGTGAATGCGGCGTGAATAAAGGGGGGATTTGAGGGGAAAATTCTTGGGTTTTTGCTAATTTTTTAATTGGGAGGATAATACGCTTTTTAAAAAGTTTTAAGAGTTGATTAAGAAATGGTTAATTATGAGAAATAGAGAGGAGTTTTCAATTGTATTAGTTAGACCACTGGCAATCGTTTCGTTTTTTTTTTCTCGTATGACGTTTTAACGTCACCTAAGTATTTTTTTATTTTCTTTAGTTTTTCTTTTCCGTTTACATTGTATCGTCTTAGGCTTTTCCCGTTTCTCCGGTTCCTCCTTTTTTGTAAAAAGAAAAAATAAGGTTTTAAGCGTTAGTGGTGTATTAGTGAATTCCGGTGAAAATTCACGGGGTTGGAGTATCTCGGAACCGGGGACGCGGTATTCCGGCCAGCCCCGGTATTTCCCGTCGCCACTTTGTGGCCTTAGTCATACTATTACATTTTTAGCTTTGATGAATAGTAATAACTAGTATCAATCCCCCCGTGTTGCGATGGGAGGCGTAAAAACGTGTCAAGTAGCATCAATGTCACACCTACGTCAGCGATCGCCAACACCGGAAAATCTTGTATTAAAACGGAAATAAAAATAAAAATGACAAAAACAAACGAAAAATAGAGATAAAAACTCAGAATCATGCATATGAAACGTAACACATTAAAAACAATAAGTCGATCTAGGACCTGCACGTTATGACGGGATCGCTAAATAGGAAAAAATAGTTGTAAAAACGTTGAACTACACGTGCACGTTGCTGTGTTTTAGCTCGTAAAATTTAGACCAAAACGTAAAGTGAAAATTTTGTAAAAGATGAAAAGTTTAGGGGACTAAAGTTGAAAGTGAAAATTTATAGAGATTAAATTGTAAAATATGTAAAATTATTGAATTTAAAAGTAAAAAATATGGGTTATTGGATTTTAATAATCTCAACTTTCATTTATTGATCGGGATTAATCTCAACTCAGAAAATGTTTACAGTAACTCCTAACTTTAGACTTATTTTCCTCCAATGGTCCCTTACTAACTGAGAGTTAACCCTCGTTAGTTTTTTTTTTATAAAATGGGGCCAACTTTGAGCCATTTTTCAACTCCAGCACCGCCTAGTCTCAATTAGGTTTGTTTCCACCTGAAATCTACCTTCAACAAGTTTGGTGGTTCAAATCAAGAGGTAGAGATTGACGAGTTTTCAATGCGGAAGTTTCAAATTGACGGACCTGATTATAGATTTCAACTTTCTGTTTAGTGTTTTGGCCACAAAAACAGTCCACGTAATCAAAAAACTAACGGGGTTAACTCTCGTTTAGTAAGGGATCGTTGAAGAAAAATAAACTCAAAGTTGGGGATAACTGTAAAAATTTACTGAGTTGGGATTAATCCCGGCCAATAAATGAAAATTGGGATTATTAAAATCCAATAACCCAAAAAATAAAGATAAAAAAACTAAAAGATAGTACAACCCATTAAAGCTAAAGTACAAACCGTTACACATATAAAATTTGGTGATTAGTAATATATATAATTTTCTATGCATTTATGTGTCACTTTTTTATTCGACTACAAGAGTTTTTTTTACCATCGCCTTTATTCGTGTATTACAGAATATCAAACACTTAAAAATAAAAAATAAAAAAAGTCGTTAGCCTAGTGATAAGCATATCGTGGACAAAGTTTCTCTCTATTTTAATTAAATAATATTTTTTTAATATTTTTATTATTATATTTTTTCTCTACTTTACTTACAACCAATTTAAAAAATATTAGAAAATTTATAAGTGTTCTATCGTGTTTCCTCAAGTATGAAAAAAAATACAATATAAACCCATAAATTTTATTTCCCTTTCACCTACAACCACTACTCATAAAATTTGACACAAAATAAAAAATCTACCGTAAATGCTCTTAGATATAAATTTTTAGTGACATAAAATTATTTTAGAAAATGCAAACTACTTTCTCAAACATGATTATTGTTTTAGATATGCAATAATCATATAGTGCTTTTTTAGCATTGTTATTGGACTAAAATGCCCTTAAAGGATATCTTCTAGTAATCATGTTTTACCCGAACAAGAAGAAAAATAGAAAACTCTCCATAATTATGTTTTGGATCCTTCTTCTATGCGGTTATGTGTCTTTTCTTACCTTTTCCTTTACAAACCGGTTGTCTTGAAAAAATGAACTTTTTTAAAAAATTGTAACTAGTATTCATAGAAGTGACTTATGTATGTACGTGAAACATGAAGAGAATATTATTTGCATCAATTGAAATACACAAAGTTTTGGCAAACAGTATAAGCATTTGACATACCATGTAATGAGTTAGATACACGGTTCTAATGAGCGAATGTGCTTGCGTAATGAAAACTCAATACAAGAGTGAATCCGACCTGAAAAGTGAGATACACCATTGTAAAAGAGTAGATAACATCGTAACAATGTGTTAAGTCTCATTGTATAAAAGCTAATGAAAACTAGAAAGTTGGATGCATTGTTGTACATTAGATATATCATCATACTATGTTAAATGTACTCTTACAAGAATATTAGACACAACAATGTCATCAACAATGCATCATAGTGTTTTTTTAATGTTGTTTTCATAATATAACATAATTAGTCTCGTATTAAATGGAATGAAATTCTAGGTCTGGTGTAAATTTTTATAGGAATATGTATAAGATGCTAGAGACTATAAAATGTGCAATTGTGTTTTCTTTTTTGTCCTTTCATTATATTTAATTTCTCAATAATTACAATATCATCAATGCATAGCATAACCATCAATTATCAAATTAATGATCCAAAACTTTCCGACCCTTTTTACTTAAATTCTCTTTTAGTTTAACTTATGTGTTTATATAATCTTATAAAATAAGAAATATATTTAAATTGTTAAAAGACACTACACTGCTTAAATAGATATTTAACTTTGTTTTATATAACTTTATGATCTCATATACACAGGAAATTGTGATTCAAGTAATAAAAATTCATCTTTATATTTGTATCCCTTCAAAACCTCACGTACGTATGCATGGATGAGTGTATGTATCATGTATATACACAACTGCTCATAAATCGTTCAAACCGATCGAACCATCCAAACAGAATCAAGTCATCTGTTTCGTCAGTTAGAAATATATGTGATTTGGTTTCGACGGTTATAGTTTTACGATTTGGTAGTTAGAACCGGTCGTTTAGCATTTATTATTTATATTTTATCCTCTTACAAATACGATATTATGTATATGTATTGGTTTTGTAACCACAAAGACACAAGAACATACAATAGATCTCCATGTATAAAACATTCTTGAATAAATTATTGAGCATATGCAGATGAAAACGAAAGGACACAGCTGGGTGGGGTGGTAATTTTTTGGACACTATACTTACCTAACACGAAATAATAAGATTTTGGATCGTTTTATCTAACTTCTTTGATAAAACATGTCGTGTTCGGGTTGACATTTTTAATTAAACGGGTCGTGTTCAGGTTAACCTATTTAATAAAACAGGTCGTGTTAAGATTGACTTATAAACTGAGCGAGGTTTGTTTGGGTTAACCTTTATAATTAAACAGGCGTGTTCAATTGGAACTATTTGATTAAACGGATTTTGTCCAAGTTGACTTGTTTAACTCTTAAATTAAACAGGTTGACCTGACCCTCTATGACCGTTTAACCATTCGTTACATCCAACAATCCGATTAACATATCTACCACTTCATTATTAGCGTGTTTCACAAGTTTAGATAAATGGGTTAAAAGACTGGTGCTTGGGTTACACGATTTTAAGCGTGTACGTCAAGGTTATGGTTGATGTTTCTACATGAATATATATGAGTCACGTTCAGGTTGAATGATTTAGCCCACCAACGTAAAACCTGCTAATCCGTCAACACGACACGATTAATGCCTCTACAATTTTATAAATAACTTGCGCCGAGTTTGTTTCAGATACAAAAATATCAACGGAGCTACTTCAAACCCGCATACTGTTATATTATTCATCTCTAAATAAATTTCTAAATGAATTGAAAGACCTAATATACCACTAGTGTGTAATGGCTCAAGATTATCAATTTGTACATGTTGTAGGTTGTTCTATGCAACAAATAGCTTAAACACTTAAAAGAACTTGTAAGGGCCAAATTCACATCTCTTACAACCAAAGTAGGATTGTTCAATTCGCTATAAATCAATCATAACACTCATATTAAGTTAGTCATCCGTGATCATGCCAATTAATGGTTACGCGTCTGAGTTCATCCTAAAATCATTTTAAACGAGGTGTGTAGATTGAAACCCTCGGCACCTAACTTCATTTTCGACACAAAACACACTTGTTGTAGTACAAAAAGTGAAAGCAAAAGGAGAATAGTGACCTCATAACAACCTCAATTATTATAAGAGAAAGTTGGAAAGTGATTAAATGAGGGGATATTGCAACAGAAAGAGAAGAGGTGATTGAAGGAGGTCAAGGTAAAAGGCAAAACTAAAGGCCTTCACATGGAAAAACCACTCATGATTCATCAAGTGCATTGGTTATATTTATGTACTTTTCAACCCTAAAGGGACCAACCTACTTTCTCTTGTTACACCCTCTTTCACATTGTCCATTCATTGGTTCAAGGGTATTTATGTAAATTGAATGTTTCTTGTTATCACATTTACTTCAATATTCTTCTCTTTTTCTCTACTTGCAATTTGTAAATTCATTAGCAATCTTTGACCCTTTTTACCTTTTCCATTGATTGTGAATTCACATGCTTCTTTTACCATTTACTCCAACCTTCCACTTTATTGCATTTTCATTTTCAATCTTTGACCCATGGAAAGATCCCCTGTCTTGCATTTGTATAAGGACACTCATTAGTTTTTACTATATTGCCATTGGTTAATGAATATGATAAAAAAAAATTTCTTAGAACTTACACAACACATACACACAAGTACTTTGTTCATCATTAATTTTTTCAACAATTAATGTGTTAAAAGATTGCAACTTAAAGAAACATGATATAACAGTATAACGCATTAATCTCATTTACATCTTTTATATTCATACTATTTCATAAAAATGTACTATAACAGCTAGAAATAATAAGGATAATGAATCAAATGATTTATAAATAAATCAGTTGAAGTTGAAATTTCTACATTTGCATGTGTACATGTAACAAATACAAAAGTTATAGTATTTGACAAAAGAATTCGATAGTTTAATTAAGTATATCTCAGTATTTAAGATAATCATGAACATAAAAAATACATTGTAAAACAGTCATTAAAAAAACAATTGAAGTATTTAGAAAAGAATAATTAAGTATATCTTGGTGTTTATCCATTGACGTTAAGGTTATAGAATGACAAATAGAATGGCAATTTGCTATCACTTCTAGATGATGCATGTATCCGTTTTGATCTCAATATAGAATATAAACTTACAATATATGTTTATTAACACCTAATCATTTGCAACCAAATTTAAATTGTGTTGCTGATGTTAACATTCGGGGATATATGCTCCGAATGTCGATCATTTCGCATATACAAACATGATCATAGAAAACATATTTGCATGTTTTCCTTCTTGTTATTTATTTTTATTTGAAAGAAGGGACATCCCTCCGGCCACTTCTCTGGTCTCCTCTCTCATCATAGTCGTCCCATCCCTTCTTCCTTGACCACCACAGGCACATTTGATCGTTCCAACCGACCTGAAACTAGGGTCCGTTTTCAACTTCGATGGCCGATGATGATCATCGGTTTTTAATCTAAGAAAAGTTTGAACGCAAAGGCAGATGATAAGTAGAGTGAGGGTGGTTGGTTGTCGGTTGATGGTTAAGATCATGAACGGATCTAGTATAAATGTGTGGGGTCAATAGTCGCCACAATTTTTATTTTTATATGCTACTGTTTATCGATCAACACCTAAATTTTTTTTAATTACATAGAAAAGATTAATTATTAAGTTTGAAACCTAACTATGTGACAAGCAAAAATAATAAGTATCATATTCAGTAAAATACTTCAATTATTCTTTCTAAATAGTCGATTTACAATGCATTGCTTTTTCATGGTTATGACTAGTTCAAAACTTTATCGTAATTTTTAATTTACCAGTGTGATGACAAATTATCATTATTTATAAGTGGACTCAAACTAAACCGAAAATTCAAATGTGGAGTTAAGGGACACCTGAACATAAAATAATAATAATAATAATAATAATAATAACACACACAAACCTTTGTAGAAAAATCCCAAGTCCACCATTGGTTAGGGTAGTTTGTTGGGACGAGAGGTGCTAGCAAATCGTAGGGATAACCAAAGAATAGAATATTATGTTTTAAAAAAACCTCAAAAATTAAGATTTTTTTTAGTTTATACCCACTCGCCTTATAATAAACATGAAACTATGTTACTAATACCGTGTCAGATTGTGGGTTCACAGGTTCAACCCGAACAAGACTTATATTTTTGTTCGCATCAAAAACACTGACCCTAACCTACACACGCTTAGGGGGCGTTTGGTTGGAAGAAATGTAATGGAATGAAATTAAAAAACTAGTATAATTTTCAAGTAAATTATGTTTGAGTGGGTAATAAAATGTAAAACCAAGGGAATGTTTCATCTCAAATTTCTTTGATCGTGGGATTTCATAATCCTTCCACCTAAAGAGGGAATTTTAAATCCCACAACCAAGAGAATTTGAGATGAACTATTCCCTTGGTTTTACATTTCACTACCCACTCAAACATAATTTTACTTGAAAATTATACTCGTTTCTCAATTCAATTCAATTCCATTCCATTCCTTCCAACCAAATGCCCCCTTAAACTCATATTACCTAAACAATACTTGTTTAACTTGTTTATCTATACGTATCAAACATGTTGATGGGTTGGGTAAAATCAAGTATTAAACATGTCAATTGTAGTTGGTGGATTCTAAAAAGTGGGTTAAATAGGTCATAAATGGGTTAATGGATCAATCCGTTTCATTAAACGGATTGACGGGTCGACCTTTTAACTAAACAAGTTTAAACAACGCAACTCAAACACAACCTGTTTAATAAAACAAGTCAACCCAATACGACTTATTTTTTAAACTGGTTAGATATACCACACCCGAAATCTTTTTTTTTTTGTGTGTCGGGTTCATTCGTGTTTCTGGTCGTGTAAAAAGTTATCACCCTGGTTACTTTTCCAGTTAATTCAACCTCTATTAGATCAATCCGCCACAATTATTAATAAGAGCAATAATTAAACATCTTTATCTTCTTCCATTGCAAAAATATTAATCACTTTCTCATCACTTCATCATTAAAAAAGCCTCAACATAATGCTGATTGCCAATCAGAATCTCGAATAAAGCAAGTGGAATATAATTCTTAATAAACTGAAAAATAAAATTGTTTGCTTGAACATGCTATTGACAAAATTGCAAAATACAATGATTGCAAACTATGGTGTTGTCTCAGCATTACAACAAAAATAATGGTAATCTTGCAATTAACATGTCTGCATTGTTAAACATACCAACCATATGAACCATTTACAAACCATTGCATCAAAAGATTTCACTCAGAATTTGTTTTCATTAGCTAAACCATATCCGCTTTCTATCATTTCGAACAAACATAATACTTTTAGAAAAGTTATCAAAGGCTACATAAAGATGATCAATAGAAACAAGAGTCACAACTGTTGAATCATAATGCTTGAGTGAAGTGCGAAAAAAATAAGAGACGCCTTACATGTGTTTGGTTGAAAAGTCTTTACTCGTTCATGACAGGTTTGTTTTCATTAACTTTCGGCTTCTGGTCCTTTGGCCTTTGCTCCTCGGTTTTCCTGTAAAAGTTAACAGCAAATTAGGCAAAAAAAGGTAACAATATAAAGGGTCAACTGCACCAAAATGTATTCACTAGACACAAATTGTAACCGGTGGTAGCAGACTAAAATACTCATCTTTACATGTACCAAACTTAATATGTTTACGTTTTCATACAAGGGTAGACCTAAAACTAGATAATTGCTTATGGGGCACCAGTAACTTGAACAAACATTTACTAAGCTTGACACCTTTTGCAATTCTGTATATCCACCGGTTTTAATAATTCTTACAAAATTAAATTTCTTGAGTTTACTAATAACAACAACAGCAACAATAATAATAGCAGTTTTTTTGTATAAATCAAAAGAAAAAAATATAAACAGAAGACGAGTTACCCTTTGTTCAGGTCACCTAGTACATACAATGGGTAAATTTACAGTTTTGATACATATGAAGATAACGGTTTTGTTATGCTACACATAAAAGATATATATAATGCTCTCTACATACTGGTGCAGGCATGCAATTAACACTAATAAAAGAAAGAATGTAAGAAACACTAAACGACCATAATAACAAATCCTTGAATGACTGTGAATCCATCATGCCCATATAACATATTATTCCCTTAAAACCCTTAATCAAATAAACAGTCTAAGTGAAACTGTTATTTTTCTCACAACAGTAAACAAGACTTGCAAAAGTTTTTGATTGCTTGATTGATACATACAAGTCACATCATTATTGGTATTTATAAAGGCTTACAAGGACCAACTAGAGTTTGGACATTGATTAGAATGTACTTCAAAGTGGCATAAGACAAGTATCCAAAAAATGGAACTCTGTTGCTTCAGTATCATAGCATCATGAAGATGTCACATTAGCGAAACCATAACTACAATTTAACGATTATCTTAAGTGTGAAAAGAGAACTATGAACTAAAGAAACCAACTGATAAATAATCATTAGTTCATTACACGTAACTATGTAAGAAAAGATATGAAATGGCATAACATTAGATTCATGCGTCTATAAAAACATTCAACTTAATAACTTATTACCCTTTTGCTTCTCTTATTCTTTTCTTTATTTGCTAAGGGTCTCAGTAGAAGCATCATCCCCTAAAATATAAGAAATCAGAAATGTTTACCCTCTTCCCATCCTCCCCAGACCCTACCAATAGCTCTACTATTAATGAATGAGATTTTACTAGGTCTATTCATTGTCGTTTTTAACTTGTTATTGATGCTTTCCTTTGTCTCTATGTGAATCAAATAGGCAATCAACGCACACCATGATTGCCCTATGCTTAATCAAGTCCCTAGAACCATTCGCTTCACAAATTCCGGTTTACATCTTCAGCCCTACGTGAGCCTATCGCCCAGTGACCAACCACTAATGACACACTACTTGCAATTGACCAAACATCTACAAAACAACCACCACCATACCCAGTAAATCCCACCCATAGCAAAACTACATGCTCATCTACAGTTTGTTCGTGGGCAGGGTCTCTCAAGAAGCAATTCCTCTATCCCTAGGGATAGTAGCAAGGTTTGCCTGCATCCCACCCTTCCAAAAGATCTACATCTACAATTGACCAAACATCTAGCAGACTGTATTTAGGAAATTTCCCTACCAAGAACAGATACATTCAAACTTCTGCATACACAAATCGCACAGAAAATAACACCCACGTTCTGTATAATCACGGCCCTAATCATCTTTGTAGCACAAACTATAAGACTGGACGTAGCGGGGCTCCAAGATGATGACATGTACACAAATGGAGCTCCAAACACCTTTACAAGATAGTTAAAAAGGGCTCCAAATCCTTAACGGCTCCAAACACAAAATTTCCTATATTGCATGTAGGGTCTCCAAACACTAGTTAACCACTACAATTGATTTAAATGAAATGATTTTTATCTACATGATATTTGAATGGGGTTTAATTAGCCAACCAATACACAAGAATTACTACTAAAAACAAATCATCAAAATCGTTGAACACCAATCGATATGTATCAAATAACAAATTAAAACCAATTAAAGAACACTTAAATCGTGTAATACTCCGTATGTCATCAACAAAAACTACAGTATACGATTATATAAAGCCTAGATCAAAATAAGTGAGAGGAAAGGTACCTCTTATCAGATGAGCCTCCCTTCTGGCTGAGGAACGAACGGAACAACGGGGAATTAACGTCGTAGATCATTGTCGTCGTAAAATTTGTAGGTTTTGGGTAAACGATATGAGACTTCAAAAACCCTAATTTTGTAGAGATGCTAATAATGTTAGATTTAAACGGACTTTCCGGGTCTACACTATATTGGAATGATGATTTTTTTAACAGTCTTTCTTTCCGGCATATATTTCAAATCCTAAAGAAAAAGGAAAAATAAAATAAATTTTTTGTTTTATTATTTTACTCGTTCAATCTAGTTTAATTAAAAAATTAAAATGATATAATAAAAGCATTCATAGTGGGTTTTTTATTTTTTATGTGAGTATGTGTCCTATGTTATGGCGATGGTTGTTAGTGGTTGTGAGTGAATACGACAATATTTATGGGGATTTTACAATGATTCTCCATATTGGTAGAAAATATGGAAAATCACGGTACAACCATATAATTGTTTTAATATTTTAAAAGTGGTTGTGAGTGGGGAAGAGAAAAAATGTAATGATAAAAATATTAAAAATTATTATTTAATTGTAAGAGATAGTAAAAAAATAGTGCTTTTAATATAAATATGAGGATGAAGATGGGAAATCTATTATGAATGCTCTAGTAAATTATAATGTTTTTCAACAGAGAATACATAATATTTACTTTTATTATATTTGTTAAAATTAGAACATAAAATAAAATTATATCTTTTTTATTATTTTATTTTATTTTCTCTTCTGAACTCTTTTCTTTCATTGGTGAACTCTGGAACACGTCTTTTACAACTGATTAGATAGTTGTTCAAACTGGTCCTCTTACTGGTTTATCGTTTTTATCAACATAATAATTAATTTCAAGAATAAAAAATAAGTAAAACAAACAATATTGATCTGAATTTTAGTGAAGTTATATAAAGTCTTATGTAAGATATCTAAGGGGAAAACAAAAGGTTTTGGGCTCTTAAGTTTAAGGTTGTATTATAATTGGTTGAAACTAAAAGTCTAAAGAAAAAAGGAGTAAACGGACCAAACATAACCAGTGGAGAATGTGGTATTCGCACGATCGATCCAATCTAATTATTAGAACAATGAATTTGGTTACTCGTCCATAGTAATCGTGATTCACAATGACTCAAGGGTTGGAGACGAACCTGGACTTGATGGGAGATCAAAAACTTGAAACAATTGGAATGGGTGATCACGGAACTATGTATGTGATTAGTTTCAAATGTTCAGGACATGTATAATAATTTATTGTTACACACCCGATTATACGAATTAGTCTACCAAGTCGAAATCTAATATATCAATATAATATATTCTTATCAAAATACTTGATAATATATTGAAGTTATTGAAATTTTGAGATTAGGAGTATATTACTATTTGAGTTCATGAGGATTACATTTTCTTACTAGTTGATTCACATCAGTTTCAAAAGCTTGATTCATACATTGACTTTTCAATTTTACTACCACTTAAGTTCACAAGGCTAACATTGTGAGTATTCTATTAAAATTTTTATTACATAATATTAATTTACCAAAGTGATTAATAGTAAAACTTGGATTCTAAGCCGTTCATTTTAAAATCAACGGTTATGATTTAGATGATGGTAGAAGTTATTACACATGTTTATCACTTGGTTTGCTTTCATTACACGTGTCGTTTTTTACTCCACGTGCCCTTTCAGCTTATGTGTCTTCTTTTTTATCCGATCAAGAGCAATTCACTTTCTCTGTTTTTCCCTGCGATTATGCATCTGAAGACGGTAGAAACCCTAGCCCTTTCAGCGTTGTTCACTATTCAAAATCTATACTTGGGTTGAGTACTCACCGTATTCTACTATGCTTCATCCACAGTTTTAGGTACTAACATTTTCTTTCTTTGGTTATTATTATGATCTTGTTCATACAAATTACAAAATATATGGACTTTCATTCGGGGTTAATCCATCTGCAATTTCTTGATTCTTGACCCTTTTCACTTTTCATCAAGAATTTAAGGCTTTCTGGAGATTAAAAAAATTAAAACTACAAATAGCTTTCATTTTGATGAAAAAACTAAAGAATCTTTAAATTTAAAGTAATAATAATAATCTTCTAGAACCACCCACGTCAATCTTCTCCAACTAGCAACTTGATCGAAAAATCAACCACAACCCACCCCATTACCCATCGGTAATCACAATCGCCCGCCACCACCACCTCCTTCAAAGGCCACCGCCAAGCACTCCATCCCCCCAGTGTCGTTTCATTACTATCTTTACATTGAATTTGTGCCGGGCTTTTGCTAGAAATTGGGTTTAGCATGTGCATATAGTTTTCGTTTGTAAACATCTTTTCATTTACGTCTGTTTATGTTTGTTTATTTCTGTTTGTTTATATACATTCATTCATGTGCTTTTATAGTAGGTTTACTTTTATTTGATTTTCTCCTATGCTTGTTACTCATAATTTATAGAGAAAATTATATGGATAGTCCCTATGGTTTAACCAAATTGCATGTTTGGTCTCCAAATTTTAAAAATTACAAAGTTAGTCCAAACTTTTGTTTATTCATTGCACATTTGGTCCCTAGCATTAAATTCATTCAAATTTTATGCATTTTATGAAGTTTGAACTAACTTTTAAATTCAACTTTAGGGACCAAAAATGCATAACCCATATAAAAGTTTGGATTAACTTATCAATTATTAAAGATTGGGGACCAAACTTGCAATGATTATACAAAAGTTTGGATTAACTTTGCAATTTTTAAAGTTCAGGGACCAAATGTACAATCTGATCAAACCATAGGAACTATGTATGTAATTTTCTCTAACTTATATCTGGTTTACTTTAATTCATATTCCTTTATGTTATTTTATACTTATTCATTTACATTTGCTTATGTTCATTTATTTAATTACTTTCCTATACATAAAGTAATGTAAAATTACATACAACACCCAACCTCAAAACATATGATTTACAACCTAAGTGATCAAGGTAAAACATTCAAAACAATTAAAAATGATAAAATTATAAGTTCAAGTCTTGCTAAAATTAAAATGTTTTAAGTTAAGTCAAAGAATTTTTTAAATTGTAAGTTGTTTTTTAAAAGGGTGTTTGAGAGCACTCCCCACTATAAAACAAATTGACAAATACAATTAAAAAACATTTATTCTTTAAAGCTTGGTTAAACATATCCCGTTCAAAAAAATACACTCATCCTCAGAACCTACACAAAACAAACATCAAGTAATTAATAACTAGTATTAAGCCTTGCGCTTTGGGCGGGGGTGTAAAATCATGTCAAATAGCATCAACGTCACACCACCATCAACGACCACCAACACCAGGAAAACTCGTATTAAAAAATTAAAAACGAAAAAAATGAAACCGAACAAAAAGTAGATGTTAAAACACTGAACCACGCTTGTGAAACGTAAAACTTTAAAAACAATAGCTAAGTCGATCTGGGATCCGGACGTTGCAACCGGGTTGTTAAGTAGAAAAAATAGGCGTAACAACGTTGAACCAAATATGAACTTTATGGCGTATTATCTTTCAAAATTTAGAGAGAAATGTATACGAAAAAAAGAAGAAAATAAAAGGCAACCAAAGTTAAAAGTAAAAGAAATGTAAGAGTTAAATTATAAAATATGTAAAAAGTATTGGATTTAAAAAATAAAAAATAAAAAATAAATAAAAAACATATACAAACTCTAATACATATAATACAACCACCAAAACAACCCAAGTTGTTAATCTATATAATATAAACTAGACTAAAGACCCGTGTAATACACGAGTTCAATCATTAAAAATTACTTTTAATTAAATTATACGTAAGTCATAATACTATTGTTAATATTTTGTATATCGATTTTTATATTAACTTTTAAACTCATCTATGTCTAATATTATTAGTTTTTATTTATCAATGCTTATAAATCAATATAGTGTATATTATGAAATGAAATAAAATTATAAATAAGAACTTTAGGTAATAAACAAATTATATTGAACATGAGAACATTTATAAACATTCGAAAACTTCTTTGTATACAAAATTTGATGTTTTGTTTGTAATTTTACCATTATTGTCTAATATTAATAATTATAATTCATGTATACTTGTAACTCGAGATATTACAACATATAGCTTGAATCGGTGCTAGGGGCCAAACATGCAATAATTACACAAAAGTTTGGACTATCTTTATAATTTTTAAAGCTTGTGAATCAAACATGCAATTTGATTAAATCACAGGGATCATTAGTAATTTTCTCTTTTTGCTGACAAAAAACATAAATTTGTTTCATGGTTACATCAATTAAAACTAAATCAAAGTTTCATGCTTGCATTAACAAAAACACAAATCGACAAATTGATGTAAAAAAACCAAAATACTAAAATTTATATTGAAATCAAAATCGAAATCCTTGAATCGTACGGACCACTGCTACTGTTGCAATCGAGATTTGTATATATGAGTATTGAATTGAAACTTTGCAGAAGAGCTAGTTTGATTTAGAACTTGGGGTGTGAATGATATAATATAGATCAATGAATGTGTAAAAAGATCGGTGAGTTGAACTTTAAACATATCGTGAATTGGAGAAAATCGAAACCATGTAATGCTTATAAATTGAAAATGATATAAAATGGTTCATCTTGCCATTTAAAAATTGATATTATGATTTGGGAAATCGAAACCCTGAACTAATTATTTGAGACCATTCATTTGATGAAATATCTAAAACTATTTTGAAATAGAAGACGCGTATGAGGTTTTTTCTCAATTGCATAGGACAAGTGAATTAGTAAATCTTTTATTGTTTTTTTTCAATTAGAAAGAATCCAACATGTTTCAATTCATAATTTTAGTGTAATACAACCTGTAAAAACTCATTATATTACATATTTGGTAGGAATAAAGTCAACTTGTTCTTGGGTAGGAAAAACAGTCAACTATAACTTGTAATATATTTCAGGGTTAGATTTTGAAACCATCAAAATATCATTTGTAATGAGTTTTCTTTAATGTACTGTTGGTAAAAAAATAATTTAACAAAATGAGTGTTTTCAAAATTATTTACCAAAATAGGTTTTTAGTGAAAAGTTAATTTTTCTTATTTATAATATGATTGGAAAAATTATTTACGTTTTTCATAATATTATTTCAGTAAAGTTAAAAAGATAAAGTTTCAATAAAATAAAAACTAATTTAGCATATGTCATGATTTTGAAAAATGTTTTATAGTTCTTTTTATAAATATATCTTAAAACCCTTTCAATAAAGTTTAGCATCTGTCGTTAGTATTTTTTAACGTCTCTATATAGAATACATGTTCTTATAGAGAAAAGATCTTTTTAAGAATTAAATGATTTATATAACTTTTTAAATTAACGATATATATTGTATAACTGTTCTATCTGTCTATGTAGATCAGATATTATATCAATTTGGATATCAAGGAGATTCTTTTTTTCTTCCCTTGTAAGAGTTTGGATGATTGTAGCATCCAAGTGTCCGCTAAATTCTTGTTTGGATTTCAGTTCTTTTGATCCTAGATCTTCTATCTAGAAGTTTCTCCATTCTGGCTATCTTCGGTAATAGCTTAAAGATCATTTCATCCTTGGCTTCAGGACAGTTTACTTCAGATTCTACAAAGCTTTCTGAATCATTGGCATCTGAGTGTACTTGTCTCTCAGGCCTTTGAAAGATGATTCAGACCCATATGATGAACTGATAGATTCACCAAATTCAACATATACAGCAGTAGCTTCTGGTGAAGAATGGATAGGAGATATATGGTGAGGGTGAATGGGAGATAATGGAGGAGAATGGACAGGTGATGCTCTGAAAGGTGAGGGAATATCAACATCTTGAACTGAAGGCATAGTGTGAAGATCACCACCTACATCAACCTGTGATGACATTGGCCTTAGTCTTTCTTCAATTGTTTCAGCATGCTCTTCAATAGTTTGTTGATCATGAGCAGCTGGATGTTCTTCTACAATCTCATGAACAACAACAAGAACATCATTATTAGTTTGTTCCTCAATAACAAAAGCAACTTCCTTAGCTTGTTATTCATGAACTTCTTCTGGATTGATCTGTAGTAACATCCATGAAAGTAAGGGAAAGAAAGTTCCACTATAAAAGTTTCTTGGATCTCTCTTCTTGATATACTTGTAGGATTTGACATTGTAGTAAGGAATGTTCATCACAGGGCCTTCTGCTACAATATCTGGAAAAGCTTCATTGATAAAAGCACTGGATGAACCGTGAATACATTAGGAACATGTGTCTTCTTCCTTTCTGAATGTTGGAGACCAGGCCATCAAACACATAAGTAGACATGTTGAATTGTCTGTTAGTGCATGTGACTCGTTTCTCCCTTAATTGTTGTTCAGAGTCTATTAGCAACATATACGCACTCGATAATTGAGGATTACATTTATAGTTCGAAAAATAAAAAAAAATAAACCATTAACTTTTTTTTGTTTCATCATGATATTTATATTAAATAAAAAAATGAATGCATTATTTTAATAATTTTTTTCTTATTACATCTTTTAAGCTACTTAAAAACATTTTCAAAAAATATATTTTTTTAAAAAAATAAAAAATAAATGTGTCTACTTTTGTGTGAAATTGAAACAAAATTATAGTGAAAAATTTCAACTTTTCTACATGAAAAGATGATATAAAATTAAGTTTTAGTTAATTAAAAAAAATAAGTTTTAATTTTTTTTTGTATTTAACTACGACATATGAATCAAATGGTTTTATAATTTTATTAACCTTTATAATTTACCATTTTTAAAAAATATTATTTTAGAGTAAAATAAATTTCATCAATAGTATTATAATGACAAAAAGAAACATTTCTTTAAACATCTATTTTGATAAATAAATTTTCTATATACACTATTTAAGAAAAAAAACTCCATTTGTAATTATAGCAATAGTTGATTTTATTCAAATGAACTATGACTAAGAATAAAGATAAATACATTTTTAGGTGGGAAATCAAATAAATAGAGACCTAAAAAAATGACACGTGACACTAAATATATAAATTTATTAATAAGTATAAATTGATGATTACATTTATAGTTGGAAAGATATAAAACACCATTAACTTTTTTTTTGTTTCTTCATAATATTTATATTAAACATTTTTAAAGAATGCACTTTTTATTAAAAATAGTTATTCTTATTACATCCTTTAAGCTACTTAAAAATATTTTCAAAAAATATATATGTTTAAAAAGATAAAAAAATGTGTCTAATTTTGTGTGAAATTGAAACAAAATTATAGTGAAAAAAAATTAACTTTTCTACATGAAAAGATGATTTAAAATTAAATCTTAATTAATTAAAAAAAACAAAAATAAGTTTTAAAAAACTTTTGTTTTTAATTACGACATATGAACCAAATGGTTTAATAATTTTATTAATCTTTGTACTTGACTATTTTTAAATAATATTATTTCAAAGTAAAATAAATTTCACCAAAAGCATTACACAGAGAAAAAAAAACATTTTTAAACATCTATTTTGGTAAATAAATTTTCTATATACACTATTTAAGGAAAAAAAACTTCATTTGTAATTATAGCAATAATTGATTTTATTCAAATGAACTATGATTAATAATAAGGATACAAACATTTTTAGGCAGGAAATCAAATAAATGAAGGTTTAAGAAAATAATATGGAGCACTAAAGATATTATTTTATTAATAAGTATAGATATATATAAAAGATAAAATAAACATAATATACATATGACGCTAGTTTCATCTTGCGAGTCGGCTCGATCTCGACATATGAAGCTTGATCTCGACATATGAGTCGTAAAATGAGTTCGAGCTTGTTTAAGCTCAACTTATTTAGAGCTTTTAGCGAGTCGGTCCCGAATGGCTCACAAGATAACGTTACTCGTTTCTCCGAACATTTTCTTAAACATTTATTTTATTAAATAATTTTTCTATATACACTATTAAAGAAAAAAAACTCCATTTATAATATATCAATAGTTAATTTTATTCAAATGAACTATTACTAAGAATAATGATAAATGCAGTTTAGGCGGGAAATCAAATAAATGGAGACCTAAAAAAATGACATGTGACACTAAAGATATTGTTTTATTGATAAGTATAGATATACATAAAAGATAAAATAAACATAATATACATACAACGCTAGTTTCGTTTTGCGAGTCCGCTAGATCTCGACATATGAGTTGTAAAATGAGTTCAAGCTTGTTTAAGCTCAGCTTATTTAGAGCTTTTAGCGAGTCGGTCCCGAGTGGCTCACGAGACGACGTTACCCGTTTCTCCCCTTATTGTTGTTGGGAGTCTATTATCAAAATGCATGCACTCAGTAATTGAGTATTACATTTATAGTTTCGTAAAATTAAAAAATAAATCATTGACTTTTTTTTTGTTTCGTCATGATATTTATATAAAATATTTTTAAAAAAATACTTTTTTTGTTAAAAATAGTTTTTCTTATTACATCCTTTAAGCTACTTAAAAACATTTTCGAAAAATACATATTTTTAAAAAGAATAAAAAACAAATGTGCCTATTTTTGTGTGAAATTGAAACTAAATTTGATGAAAATTTAAATCTGAGTAAAAATACATATATGTAAAGACGATTTAAAATAAAGTCTGAGTAAAAAAACAAAAATAAGTTTTAGAAAAACTTTTTGTATTTAATTACGACATATGAACCAAATAGTTTTATAATTTTATTAATTAACCTTTGTATTTAAATTTTTTTAAATGATATTATTTTAAAGTGAAATAAATTTAACCAATAACATTATAGTAAAAAAAGAAACATTTCTTTAAACAACTCTTTTAGTAATAAATTTTCTATATAGACTATTTTAGGAAAAAAAAACTCCCTCTTAATTATAGTAATAATTGATTTTTATCTAATGAATTATGACTAAAAATGAGGTTAGATACATTTTTAGGCGGGAAATCAAAAGAATTAAGACATAAGAGAATGACACGTGACACTAAAGATATTGTTTTATTAATAAGTATAGATTATGCGTTTGTTTAGAAATATAAGGTTCCACTTTATTCATAAAATTCGACTGTCACGCCTAATTCAAAGTTTCAAACACTCTTAATATCGAAAAGAGCGCCTATAATCAACCTTTTTCAAACTAGATTTCTCATCAAACATCATCACCAAATCGCAGGTGTCTCTAACCTTCAATCAACAGTTCAACACCACCATAGCTAAACCTCAACACCAATCACCAATGGCACCTCATTCAACCACCACCTCATCATCGTCCTCACACCACCGGATCTGAACACTCAACTCACAATAATCACCACCACCACCAATGGGAGTGTTAGCAGAGTCATTATGCTTCTGCAACGGCATATGCAAGTCGGAGAAGACCAAATCCGCCATATTCTCCGCCAAAGGTCCGTTCATGGCTCGAATTTCCACCGGCACGGGGTTCCTCATTCATAAGAACCTTCTGCTTACGACTCATGCTATCATCCCCTCCGTTGCTGCTGCTGAGGCTGCTGAGATCCGCCTGCAGAACGGTGCTCGTGCTTCGCTGTTTCCTCATAGGTAAGTAAGATAAGTTTGATTGATTGATTTGATAGTGGTGAGTGTAGGTGTGGATGGTGGATTTTGATTTGATAAACCCTAGGAGATGAAATTTGATTGAAGAGATAGATTGTTGTATGTTTTTCAATTGATTTTGGATTGTCGATTAAGTAATTAACATTGTGGTTTGAATTTAGTTCGGTTTTGATATAGGCTTCTGCCCTAGATTTCAGTTTCATGGTTTTTTCCTCTTTCTTTTGAGAAATAGGGCAATTTGAACTTATTAGGTTGAAATTGATTGAAAATTTAAATCTAGGAGATTTGAATTTTAGTAATACAAGCTATTATCCATTGGTTGACAATTTGACCAACACTCCTCACTTGTACTTTCATTGTCAAAGGCAATCCCTGTGACATAATCAATTAATCATCTAATATTACGTTTGATTTCCATTCGATTTAGCTCATAATGATGATTATGAACGAAATTGAAAAACATACAAGCAAAATCGAGTTGAAATGAGTACAAATCAAGTGAAAGTTAGGACTTAGGAGTCTCATTGTACATGGTCAAAGCCGATAAGGATTATTTTCGGCTAGTCATAATTTGGATTATTAAAATTCAATTTGTTTGACATCTTTTAAGGAGAAATTTTGTAAAGCAAGTACATTGAGCTTAAAACAGTGCATTATAGACATAATTAGTGTTAAGATTTGTAGGATATATCCAAATCATGGTTTCTAATGAAGAACATACGTTTTGTTGGAAAATTGGATCGAACAACACACATCAAAACACGATTATTTGTGGCTCAATCACAAGATCACAACTCTATCATTAATAATGAAAGGCCACACAAAGTACTATATCCTATCACATAGATTTATACTATAGAAGACTTGATCACTAAGTTGGCTAACTATACTCTAATTTTGACAATAATTGACTAAATAAAACTAAACCAAATCTACTAAATGTTCTAGTTAACTCTTTTCCTTGTTTGTGTTTATCTCAAACACCAATTTCACCTTTGACTATTCATCTTTAACATGGTACACAAATTCAAGATTATAGCCTTCAGTTTTGACATCAAAAGACAAGGTTTAGATCTTTTAAACGAAGGTGTTCTTCATGGATTAAATTTCTAATGGGTTAAACATCTTGCTGGTGTATGGAATAGTATTGATTGTTGGCTAAATTGTATTTGCATATTGCTCATTAACAGGTTCTTCATTACTAGCTCGGTCCTTGATCTAACCATAGTGGGGTTAGATGTCATGGATGCAGACTCAAATGTCTCTGGTCAACAGCCTCACTATTTGAAAACATGTTCGAGACCAAACCTAGACGTTGGTCGTATGGTATACCTTTTAGGGTACACCGAGAAAAATGAGTTAACCGTTGGTGAAGGAAAGGTGGTTATAGCCACAGACAACCTCATAAAAGTTAGACCTGATGGTCTAACCTGGAGCCCTGGTTCAGCTGGTTTTGATATACATGGTAATCTTTCGTTCATGGTCTGCGATCCAATGAAGCTAGCCACATCACAAACCACAAAATCATCATCAACATCATCTTCTACTTCATCTGTTGAAAAGAATTCTGTAATGCAATTTGGCATCCCGATTTATATAATTTATGATTGGTTGAATCAGCATTGGGAAGGAAGTCTTGATGATTTCATAAATAAACCAAAACTACCGATTATCAGGTTAATGTCCACAGGCCAAAAAAGCGAGCATTCATGTTCTTCATTCTCTAGAAGACAGGTGTTCAAAGTGACTGAAAATGAAAATGAAGATCAACCGGGGTCTAGTTCTTTCCAAGATGAAACACCGCCCGTTGATCAACATCTTACAAGCACTACTCGTGTACAGGGGATCCCAACTCCTGAGATTTATAATTCACCAAAGTTAACCTCCAGCCCGTTTAGGAAAATCGAGAAAACCCCAGTTCAGCTCTTGGATATCAACTTCCCACCTAGGACAACCATGGGAAGGAAAGAAGTTCCTTCGAATGGTAAAGAAAAGTCAAAGTCAAACCCAATAGCCGAGGCTGAGATTGTTTCAACGGGTTCTGTAAACGGGGCCCACAGCGAGGTTCAGTCATGTGCATCCCCGATTGAGTTAGCCCAGGAGCCAAATGGGTATTCCAGTGAAGGACAGACCACAATGTACTCTGCAGAAACCGCCGAGAGCCATAATTACCCGAGCCCAAAACAAGGTCCATATAATCATCATCAGGTAGGGAGGAGCCAAAGCTGTGTAAATTACAATAGATGGGGGTCAGGTTCGGTCCAGAGGAACCCGATTGCACGAAGAGCTACATACGGGTATTCACAAGCTACAACTTCTCAAAGGAGTAACGACTACTATAGCCCTACTGTATCTTCAATCATGAAAAAACAGACTAACTCCGAGCGGCTGCCTAACAGGCAGAGGCCGAATGCTACCCGTTCATCTCCAAAATGGATGTTTTAGCTTCGTTTTTGAGGTAAACTGTATCATTATATATGTTGTGTTCCATTTTTTAGTATGATGAAAAATTTTGTAGTGTAACTACTTTCAGAGGGCCTACATGTGCAGTCTAAATCAAAAGAACAATCACAAACTCTATGGTTTTTGGTTTTATATGAGTCTAAATCAAGAATCAACTTTAAGTGTTTGATAACTTAAACATGCCCTGAATTTTACAACACCAACCAGATTTGACCCGAAAGAGCCCAAATGTAGGCGCGATTCATCCAATATTATTCGGTTCTTGTGGTAAACAATACATTCTTGACTTAAATAACAAACAAACAAACAAATATACCTAATAATATCCCAATCATATACTATTAGACTTTACCATTATCCTAAGAGATAGAGGGACTCCTACCCCAGCTCAAACCTTTTTTCTTTTTTTTTTTGGCAAATTGGATTTTGATAATCCAAGTCTATTGGTCGACAATAATTCAATCTTATAATTTGACCCGTACCACTCCTAAATTTCACTTTTGTTACTAACAACAATTCTGATAACAAAATCATAAAATATTTACATTTGATTTTCACTCGATTTCACTATGATTATAAACGAAAATTAAAAACATACAAGTGAAATCGAGCGGAAAACAAATACAATCGGGTGTGAATATATGGTAACTAGTTTTATACCCGTCCGGTGGTCGGGTAAATAAATGACATAATGATATAATCATCTTTCATTGCATTCTAAATAAAAATAATATTTATTATAATTAAAATACAACTCCTTTACTCTACCATAAAACATATTCTAAAAAAAAGTTAAGTAATTTACTACATTGCCTTGACTTATATTATCAAAACTATCTTTGAGTACATTCTAACATAAGAGTGTGTGTAAGATAAAAGTACAATTCATTCTAGCATCAATGAAAACAAAAGAAACTAAAATAACCTTGAACAGCAAAACCATGACACCTTATCTAAAAATAAGAAGAAATATATTGTGCTAAATTCATGTTGCTAGATATGTTTACATAGTCAATTTAGAAACACGACGACAATTCTTTAATTTACTCTCCAAAAACAGCAAAGATACTAAAACCAAAATCAAAAGCCAGTATAGTTTCATTATTCTTCTTTTGGAAACCACCCAAATTTTGGATGTTTAAAGTCAAAACTCAAAATAGCAACTAACAAACCAAGTCAAACATGCCGGGTTAGATTTTTACAACAATAAAAATGCCACACATGAATGTAAGTTTTGATAATTATAATAAAAATGATGAAATACGAGATAAAAAAACAAAACATAATATATATATATATATGTACATCATTGAGATCATCTACTCTCTGCAACACCTCAAGAGCCTTTATTCTAATACCACTGGAATCTGAATCAAACTTCCCTTGAAAGACTAACTCTTACTTCATCTGCCAGCCTCACAATCTCAGACTTTATATGACATTTATTTTCTGAATCTGATGGGAGATTAGGAGGAGAACAAAAACAGAAAAAGAAACAGGAGATAATTTAAAAAAACCATTTTTTATGAATTTAACTACATTAATTCAAGAATCCTAATCAACTATTCTTGAAGCTTTAAGTCATGAATTACATACCATTGTTTCCATCACCTACATATTACGTGCATAATAAAAACTTGTTAAAGATCACATATCAATCATGGTGGAAGTTTATTATTATGACACATATTGTTCAATTACCACGAGAAACACCATATCACCAATATAATTTGCATTCTTCCTTTTATATATAATAGAGTTAACTGTGTGATTTAGAACACAAAATAATAACTTCAAATGCGCCAAATTACAAATTGAAAACTGTATACTCACTGAATTTGATGTAATTAGACAAAGCTCAATCACTATAATAGTAAGGAACAATATACAATTTCACTTCAATTTAGGGTTTACAAACTAAAGGTGCAACGAATTAGGGTTACCATAGATCTATGGAGATTGTGAGTGCAGAGTGAGAGAATGGTGCGTGGCAGGATAAGGATACTCGCCTGTGACCATGGTCGATGAAATCAGAGCCGATTTAAAGAGTTTAACAAAATCAAAGAGTAGTAGAACACATAAATATACTTGATCTTGTTTCAAATGGGTGGATTGGCGAGTCATGTGGTTGCAACGATGGTTCATTTAACAACGACGATGATCGATTGGGTAGCTTCGATGGCCGATTGGACGGCTGTGGTGGTCAATTGGGCGACAGTAACAGCCGATTGAGTGAGTGGCATCGATGGTGGATTGACATTTGAGAGGCGGTAATGTGGTGGTGGGCGGTGACAATCGGAACATCTCTTCTTATGATAGTGTTTTGTATATATTAACACAGAAGGTAACTAATGAAGCGGTTATTGCTGGCGACGTGGGGAGGATAAAACCGGAGGAAGAAAACGTGTATAATCCGTGTGAGGTGCAAAGATTTGTAAAGTAACCGCACGTAACCGTAAATTTTTGTCATAACCGTCGACTTTATACGGTCCAGATCCACCGAATTGGACTTTCAACGGTCCAGATTGCTTTAAAAAACAGTTACGTAGACTGGGAGTAATATATTATATAATTATGCTACCGGGACTATTACTAGTAATGAAAGTGAAAGTTGAGACTGTTAGCGGTTAAATTAATAGCATCATTATTATCGGCCAATAGATAATAGTTTAGATTATTAAAATTAAATTTTTCTGTCTTTTTGCAGCGTAGAATTCAAAACATAAACTGTATATTGGTATTTAAATATGATAACATGATTGCCTTTTGTCCTAATGACACCTGGTGTTTATCCCTATCAAATTGGTGAGTCTTCATGTCCCACAAGCAAGAGTTGAATTATAAAAGTATATTTTAAGGTGTTTGTTTGTTGTTCGTTAAAAAAGAGTCAAATATGATACAAAGTTACAAACAATCATTAGTAACAAACAAACTCAAACAAGGTTGTTCTTTATTCTTGAACATCAGAAAGTTTCTAGATATGGGTCAATGGCATGGGGAAAGCAGGGCATTACACCACCTGAACTTGTGTTAAACCATCCAAACTCCTTGATCAACCTTGAAAACAGATTCCCGACAACATAAGACACACCCGATGCTAATACGGCAATGATAATGTAGTATACCACCGTCTTAAAGTACTCTGAAACCGTGCACTTATTGATGTAAGCCTTGAGTGATGCCAATAACAAGACACATAGAAGAGATACGGTTGCAACCACCACGAGCGTAATGTCCCTATCTTTGGTTTCATGATACGAGTACTTGTATGTAACGGGTGGGACCATCCCAAACACGAGGAAAGATAGTATTGCAAAAGACGCGTGTAGTGGGAAATAGTTTACTTGTCCGAGCAGCTCTTTGTACTTAGCAGTAGTTGCGTTGTTTGTATCTTGACTCGAGCTATCCTTGTAACAGTCGCCTCTAAGGTCCCAAAGCTGAGAATATGGCTTTCGTGATTAAACGTGTCGTTTTAAAGCTGTGTAAGACGTTTTAAACACTAGGGTTATACTTACATTCTGTGCGAAGATGAAGACCCCACCGATTAGACTTGCGAGTGCCAACGATACAATGATCACTAATGCAAATTGAAATAGTATTTCTTGTTAGGATATGATATTAAAGAAGACCTGAAAGATTCATCAATGGCTACTAAGGTCATATCAAATGTGACAAAAAAACGGGTCTAAATGGGCGACAACCATTTTCACCTACGTGATTATGGGTCACCCACGGGTCGATCCGCCTAGTATACGACCCGTTTGGACCCGAACCAGTATCCAACCCGTCCAGTTTGTCACTCATACCAACATGTGTTATATGAAGCAAATCTTGATCAGTTAAACAAGTATAAACTTACCAGTAGTAGCACCAGAAGCAGCAGCAGATGCTACAATGCTTAAGCTTGCAATAACCTCCATTAACCCTCCGTAAACAATACTCTTTAAGATCTGTGCAAGAATACCCTCGTAACCGAGCCATGATCTTCGTCTAGATCGCGCAACAACACCTATGATTTACGCGTTATAATACGAGCGATCACATCAAAAACACGAGATATGCATGCTTTGAGTACTTTATATGATTCGATTTCTAGTCGTTACCTGGTTCATTCGCGGTATCATCTCTTGAAGCATTTGAAGACTCAGGATCATCTGAAAAAAGTAACCTGAAAGTGCCTGCAAAAATAATATTTTTACATAGAAAAACTATTCAGGTTTCATGTGGCAAAGTGATTACATGAAGCACTTGCGTATGATCTTTTAGTCTAGTGACACTTGATTTTCAACGCGGTGAAGTACTTAAGGACATTAAACATGTCACCTGTCGCGACGGAAGTAGTCTTCGTGACGGATTTAGGAGGCTGCACTTGATGGAAATTTATTATCGACTGTCTATTCACGTACAATGGTTGTTGCTGAACTTTGCGACGAAGAACAACTTTCGCAACCTCATACTTGCAAATCGGACAATGCATCGAATGTGTCACGAGCTTCGGTTGCACCTTATCGAATTCAAACTCTACCATCTCCTCATCAACAACTTCTATGTTGTTGTAACTCTCTTCGGTTTCCACTCGATTCGCGCTGTTTTTGTGTGAGATCTCATCTTTCCCTTTTGTGGATCCATCAATGTTGTCAAATGTCAAGAGATCTAGGACGTCAAAGACGTCCGCTGCGGTGATAGGTGCCGCCTCGAGCCGCTGTTGCGCCGCCTCGGGATCGGCCATCGGTATAACTCTTGTGGTTGATCACCACCACCACAATAGTATGCTTCTATAAGGTGTATGGTGGTCGTTGGGGAGTTCATGTTGTCTCCTAATAAATGATTCCTAAATAAGTTATTTTTTAATAGATTTAGATCCAAGATGGATGATTAATAATTTTATTTTATATGAGCAATAATAATATTTTATAGATATGAACATTACATTATTGTTTTGAAAGTTGTCATATTAAGTTATTAATCAACCCAAACCAAATTTACTATTATTTTTAAGAATTAATTTCAATTTTGCTTCCTAACGTTTAACTAAAATAATCATTTTCCTCCAAAAGATAAAAAATGTCAATTTATCTCCAAAAGTTTCATATGTTGTTTCAGTTTTGCTCCAAAAGTTTTATTATTTTGGATAAAGTTGAAACAACTAATGAAACTTTTGGATTAAAATTGAAACAAATTTTGAAACTTTTGGAGGTATATTAATGGTTTTAATCTTTTGAAGAAAAATGATTATTTTTAACAAAACTCAAGAAGTAAAATTAAACTTAACTCTATTTTTAATGTATATCAATTATGTTAATGTTTACATGAATAATTTGCATTATTGAAAATATATATATGTGAATGTATACATTTAAGAAATGTTTTATATAGATATCGATTACAATCACGCCTTGCAAATACATTAATAATCAAAACAGCTAACGTTCACACTTATATCTCCTTTAATATATTTCAATATTATTTTTTAAATTATCATGTTGCGTTTTAAATTTTATTTTAGAAGGTATGTATAATTTAATTTTAAATGTTCTCCAGTTGTGTTTCTAAATAACGTTTATAATAAACCTATATGGTGATTACCTGTATACTTGTTTATAGTTATAATATACCAGTGTCTCGTATGTTACATGTATATATATCTTTTAATAAAATATAAAAAATTAAATATAAAGTATGTGGCAAATCATTTACATCGAATCACATAAATGATGTAGGTTAATCGACATGAGATGAAAGAAAAATGAGTAACACACTGAATTCCAATTTGAATTGAAATTCATTATCATTAATTAAAATTAGGTGATAAAAAACTAAGAATTACAATAATATAGCGCACTATAATTACAATCTCGTCTTAATATATCATTATTTTGTGTAGATCGACTCTTAGGAAAATATATGAAATAGAAAAAAAAATAGTGATCATAAATATAAACTCAAAACATAAATGAATGCTTGATTCGATTTTTCTATGTTTATATATGTTACCACAATATAATATAGTCTACTTAAATAAAATATTATATTCTATAAAAATACGTTGATTAAACAATAATATAGTCAAATATATATAGCATCTCACACCTAGTTAATTGACTTATCTTATGAAATAAAATAAGTAAAAAATAAAACGAAATTAATTAATTATTAAGTATTTTTGTGCATAATAAGACAATAATACTAAATTTTATCAAACCCATAGTTTTCTTAAATAATTGTTGTACAGCATGCATTCGCTGTGAACATTTACTTTAATTCTATTTTGGAATATTAATAATGTGGAGTAAATAAATTGAAAACGAAATACGCGACGTGACAACACGTGGGTTACGACCTTAGATAGTCAAAAACACATATATGTAATTTACTAAATATTTTATTAAGTGTCATTTAGAAAAATTAAATCAGCCCAACTAATCATTGATTACGTAATACGAAAATTGGGAGACAAAAAATACAAACCATAAAATGGACTCTATGTAAGGAAAATCCTTAAACATTAGACTGGATATGTTATACCGACACACCGACACACTTCCAAAATAAAATTTATCATTATATTTTTAAGGAAAATTCGTAAAAATAAAAATTATAAGAGAAAAACAAAATAGAAGTAAAATTAATTATATTAATATTAAACTAGAAAAAAACAAATCAATTGCATAGAGATGGGTGACAGGGGCACCTCTTATTTGGAGCCAGACGACTTCATTATGCGGGCGAACAACTAAATTTTAATGGCGTTGACGCCTGTGTTAACTGCGTGTCTGATTTTGAGAAGAAATTGTTGGAGGGGACATTTTGACATAAGTATAAGGAAAAATGGATATTTTAGGGATTTCAACCCCGTATTTCCTTTTAAGAAATTTTCCCACAAACCCTAAATATGAAATCAACTAATATGAGACTAAATCGATTAATATTTAAAAAACTAAAAACTAAAAGTTTGAATTGAATATAAATATTATACCATCATCTAAAATGTATAACTTAGAATCAACCAAGTGAACAACAGCAAAACACGTTAGGTAGGGGTGGATTCACAACAAAAATATATAAACTTGTTGGATTGCCTTATAGCTATGTTTGTGGGCGTGGGTGCCTTTTCACCAATTGATCCACCGGATGACTGTGCTTCAGGAATGGTTAACGTGTTGGTATGGAGGCTGAATTTAGACAGGTTGCCCACTTTTGATTCGTTAGCCATGTTGTGATTAACCAAACATGGTGCCCATTATGGAAGAGCTTCAGGAATCATCCCTTTATCTTTTTACATCATGCTATGTGGCAAGTGTGTTATGGCAATTTATTGGTGAGTGGTGCAATACTTCAAGTCATACTTGTGTTAATAAACGTTCTATATACAAATTATATATAGCCCATGTTTAAAACATTATGTGAATGGCCTTAAATACTTAGATATTTTAAATTTTACCCTTTTGATAAAGGACATGCTTTAAATTAATGGCAATTCGGACTCAGTGACATGCATGGTTTAAAAAAACGCTCGAGGCGAGGCGGTTAAAAATCGAATCTGAGGCAGCGCCTCATAGGGACTGAAATTTCCCCTGATTTTGTCTTCGTTTTTGATACAGTAATACCGATTATTTTTGTCTTCTTCGAATAAGTACTAGTCGTTTCCTTCTAGTTTTAGACTTTTTTATTTATCATTTGACTTTTAGTTTTTAATTAGTATGTTAATTATTTGTGTTTTTGGATGACTATTGAATTTGATGATGAAATTATGTAGAATAGTTCTTTGTTTCATGTTTAGTATTTTATTTTTTATAAAATATATAATTTATATATGTAATTTTAATTTCCGCCTCGAGGCTTACGCCTCGTGAGGTGAAGGGAAAACGCCTCGAGGCTCGATTCTGTTCTTTTAAACCTTGGTGAAATGCATTTTCATAGCCCAGGTATGTCCATACCTCAAACAGGATTTCAGCCGTCAATCGTTGACGCTTAAGGATAGCGCCAACCTGTTCCAAGAGGAAACCGACTAGCTCGTAAAACACCATTGCAAAATATCATGATATCATATATTCCAACAAAATCTTTAAACAAAGAAAGACCGATGAACTGCACAGGTTCGAACACACGGTTCACACATAAGAAGACCAAGCAACCTCAGGTGACCAGATACAACACAACTGCAGTCCATAAAATCGTTCAATGAGTTCATATTCCTACTTGCTGCCTATATCGTCCTTCTACCCCTCATCTCCTTTACATAAATAGACATCATTGATGTCTATCGGTCTGTCATATGCCTGTAATCGGTACATGAATCCTCATCAGTGTAGAATTGCTAAAATTCAACCGCTTATATGAGAACAGGTCACATAAACGAATCAAACCAGTAACTAAAACTGCAGGGAGAATTCTGAATATATGATTAGAAGGCTCAAGAGTCTTCAAGCATGTATTCATATGCTAAAGTATAATCAATTTATATTAAAACATGTCATATAAACGGGTCAATCCGGTAACTAAAATTGCAGGGAAAAGAGTTCAACCCGTCTATGGGTGGGTCGATCTGGTAATAATTAAAAATGCAGGAATATGTATGCAAGCAACTAAAAATGAACCGTGTCATATGGGTTAGAGGGTCAACAGTCGTCTAGCATGTGTTCAAATGCTTAATCCTAAATCGTCTTATCATTTCACTTAAAACTTATAATGCTATAAATTTGATTATAAAGCTTTCTTAATCACACTTAATACATTAATTAACTATTTACATAATGCTAAAAGCAAAAAGAGTTGTAATATGAAAGTGTTACCACACCCACCCATTCAATCACCTCCACATCAGCTGCAAAGTTAAAAACAACATTTGACCTATCCGCCATTTGTCACCTCTATATTATCAGGCATAATTGAACATTAGAATATACAGGTTCCAGAAAATTTCTTAAAAATCTGTCAATTATCTAGAGATTATCCTTTAATTAAAAAAAAGGAAAGAATTTTTGACTAAAAAGCAATGGTAGAACCGCAAGACCCATTACCCCACCCACCCATATTGTCATCTCTCCGTCTGCAGCAGGCAAAAACTGAGCAATAGATAATATAGGTTCTAGAAAACTGCTTGAATATTCGTCAATTATCTATAATATCCTCCAGCAAAAGACAAAAAATAGAAAGAAAAAAAAAAGATTCAAAAATTCTGGGATTAAATCAATATTATAGGTTAGGTATAAGTATAAACGGCCGACATGTCATCCTTACATTGATATAGTCCTACAAGAAAGAAGTGACTCGGTCCTAAAATGTGGTGTCTGGAATACCCTTGCATATATAAGTCAATTCTGATCACATTACTTGATGACTGGTCAAACGACTAACAGTCTTAACACTAAGTTGAAAAAAAAAAACACATCGGATGGTTTTGAAGGCCCTCAAGGTACATTGAGTCCACTGCATTTGTTAATAACATTAATCTTATTTTAATAACAAAAGATGAGGATAAATAGGTTAAGGCATTAGATATACACACCTTGAACTCACTTGGTGGTAGGGAGGTAAACCCTGATAAGATTTTTGTTTGTAAGTTTCTGCCTACATGTAGGGCATTTATGCTGAGCCTTTATTGCAGCCATGATGCATGCCTTGCAAAATATGTGACCACATTTTGTGGTCACTTCCTCAACTAACGGGCCCATACAAATAGGACAGCTGAAGGTTGGCTCCTTTGGAGGTAGTGGTGGTGGCGGTGGTGCAATGTACTGTGATCTCTCCCTCTGCAATTACAGAGCAGAAAATAAGAACTTTTTACTTATGTAGTGATATTCATTTGCCTAGCAATAAGGCCATAACAAATAAAATAAGAAATAGCAAACAACTTTAATACTCATGCAACAAAATCCACACTTGTCAAAGATTAAGCTGCAATCAATAGGTTGCCAGAATCAGAAATTTGGACTTGGGATATCCAAACAAGTTAAAAAGACTAGTAGAGGTGGCAATTTTGACTTATTTGCTTATAAATTTAGGTTCCATCTTTAGCATGTCAATAGGAATGAATGAGTCAAAAGTTGCATAAACTGTCATTTTAATCCATAAAGCCTCCTAAATCATTTTACTCGATAAATTAAACTAACTTAACACACTAACTAGTTAAACAAAACTTTTTTAAAAAATAACATTAACTGCTTTACAGCAAACAGCTCCAAAACTAACCAACTTGACTTGAATGGCCCACTACTCAACACATCTGTTTTCCCACCTTTGAGTTGTACATAAAAGGATACCTGGGTGGCTGGGTTTGAAGCTATAGGGCTCATTATAGCTGGACTTGCAATCTAAATTCTAAAACATTAACTGCTTTACAGCAAACAGCTCCAAAACTAACCAACTTGACTTGAATGGTCCACTACTCAACACATCCGTTTTCCCACCTCTGAGTTGTACATAAAAGGATACCTGGGTGGCTGTGTTTGAAGCTATAGGGCTCATTATAGCTGGACTTGCAATCTAAATTCTAAACCTAGCAAAGGATCAGTTCTTGATACTTTTTGTAGAATATGTTGCAGAGGGTCAGAAAAATAGAAACTAACTACAACTAGTAACTATTTCAAAACACAGAATAATAAAAGGAAAAAAATGCTACAAAACATGACGTTACCAAAGAGCCGCTACTTCCTTCCAAATTCACATAGAGTTCACAATTTATGCTTGGTTGATTTAGATGACCTCTTCTACGCTTGTTCGCCTGGTTAAGACCAAGCCTTATAGCAACTTCTTCTGCCATGTACATCACATTAATCAATTGTACTATAAGGCATAAAATGATACGTTATGTAATAACAATCTAGTCTCTCAATATAGCAAAAATTCTCTACAAAGTTCAATTGTTTATATTCTTAAAACCCATCTTTGGACACCATTAATCACAACTTATGAACTTTTGCTTTTACATATGCCCTTTACCTTTAACTTGTTTGCAAAAAGGCATTGCTTAAATCTATAATTTGCAAAAGTGAGTAATTTTGGAGAATTGGTATCCTATACTTGGAAGTTGGAACCCAATCATGCTGCTTAAAACAAAAAGGATCAACAGACTGATATATCTTTACTCGTATTCAAAGTGTCATAAGTTCTCAGAAGAGTTTAAAAAAGAAAACAAATCAAATTTTCTGTATTTATCTGAGATGCATCCACAGCCACCAAAATTCTAAAAATATACAAAAATGCCACATTTATAAAAAAACTAGTATTTCGAAATAAAAAGTAGCTATCATGAAGTGAGCATTTGGGAGTGATATATACAGGTCCAATCTTACCAGCATCCACATCGATCACCATTGTCCGTTTTCGTGATTTCCTTTTTGCCTAAAGACAGGGTACAAATTAATAATATGAACCCAAACAATGTAAGTAGATAAAACAAGCAAAGTGTAGCCCTAGCATATAAAATTTACTTCTTCAAATGCTCTGGCTGATGATATAATCACATCATCATCCAATTCATCAACATCAATTGGTGCAGGTGGTGTCGATCGAGCTGGCTGATGAAGTTGACCACCAGAAACCACTGGAATAGCTGATACATTACCTTGACCACCCAGATCTACTGAAAGGGCGGGCCCTCCTGCTTGCTCCAGGTTTTCAACCGGAGGAACATTAAGATCCAGCACTCCTTTCCTTCGCCTACCATTTCTTACATACTTCATAACTTGTTCCTGTGTGCTCATTATCTATTTCTCTAGCAGGAAAACACTCCTGTATCAAATATTCATGCAAAATAAAAATCACTAGTGAAAACCTATCATGTGTTTAATCTGGATAAGCATACTTTATTATCAAGTAGCGTTGGTTTGAACTAGAAACATATCACATACAATTGCAGCATAACAAAGCCTCGACTCAAATCTGCTCATTACTTACAGTGAAAACTTATCTCTAATTCTTTGTAGTGTTCAACAAATTTAAATATTGTCCAATGATGGGAGTAGCAACTGTGTAAAATTCAACTTATTGGACAACTCTTTACCTTTGCTATAAGTGGTCAAAATTCAATATCAATATGACTCTAGAATAACAATAACCCATATTTGTCTTTCCAACATGCACTTTAAAATTGTTTTACCGGTCAACATAGAGCTCATTTCAAGAATTAGTCTGCGGTGTTTTTATAAGTTTCTTCTACCAGAACTGGTTAGAATTCAATATCAATGACACACTAGAGTAACCCATATTTGTCTATTCATCATTTAAATATACTTGAAGGTACTTTTAGTATGCTTTACGAATTTGTCTGCTGTATTCTGAATAGTTTCTTCCACCAAAAGACTAGATATGTTTAGACAAAGTAACATTCTGATTTTACATTTAGGATACACATGTCTAAACACAAACAAATAAAACAGGTTGCACATATGAAATCATCAAAACAAATATAATTCAGACATCAAACTGAATATAGCTAGGGCCTAGGAATGGCTTTGGATCATTACTACAAATCTTTTAGAAAAGAAGAGCATCTCTATATGCTTCAATGTCCAATCCTACCACTATGCACACAATCATAAAAGATAAAAAAATAAAGAAAACAAAATAAAATGTTTTGACATCTCAATCCCAAATTGAGGAACCAACTGATTTTAACAAATAAAAATAAATTAATAAAGATTGTATAATACTTTGTGATTATTCATATTTACAAAGTTACAATTAAACTTTCAAGGTTAGAACTTTAGAGTGACTTCAATGTAACTTAAGTTTTCAGATCATCATGTTACTAAAAAAAGAAAGTTACTCTAACAAGCTTCAGCTGCCCACACAAAAGAACTCTCGAAGGAAGTCTGACTTCCTAAACCAGAGTCTAAATCAATCACAGATACGAAATACATAACAAGAGTTAAAACTGACATAATCTTTTGATCATACATAAAAATTTATGATACAAAATCAAGATGTAAAAACATAATTCTTCTTGACAAAAAGTCAATCTTTAGGTTATAACACTCTTATGTGCCTCAAAAGCAGCACAAATCAGTGAATCACTTATCATCAAATAACTTTTCATGCACTTCTACTATAGCTCCACCAATCACCTTAACCTACTTAAACCATTGGTTCAAAGCCGGTTCAAAGTTCGAAGAAACTAACAATCCAAGGCAATTGAACTGTACACCATCATTCTACAACACATAAGGACATAGAATTCTAACATAAACCTATAAGCAAAAACCTATCGATCATGGATGCAAAGCTAAATACACACATTCAACATCAAATAAACAAAAACTAATCAAACTCCATACAAACACACGACAACATCAACAAACAACGATCAAAACACAGTAAACAGATTAAACCACAAACATCAACCAATCGATGACAATGACGATCGAAAACTCGATCGAAATCGGAAAATTGAATGAAATTAAACCTCACCTGTTGCTATTCGTCGATCAATCGTAATGCTGGAGTACTAGAATGATGATATATGCAAACAAAATAGAGATGATTTAAAGTCTATATTCCGTCAAGGGTTTGTGAAAAAATGAAGATGAAGAAGAATGGGGGGAGTATTTAAAGAATTAATTATAAACCTAAGCGGGTTACGGTATAAACGGATCGGGTTTTCTCGACAATGAGTTTCATCCTGAAGGGTTGAGGACTTGAGGGTGTGGTCCAGACTGGAAAACGAATGGGTGCGGCCCTGGTTGGAAAACGAATAGGTGGGCCCGATTAAAATAACAACTATCATTCGAAACAGGATCGTACATTTACCGTTTTTTAAGAAAAAAACACACACGTCACTTTTCCCGGCCATTGACCGCTGACTCGTTCGACTTTGTGAATTTTGACTTCACACGCTAACGTAAATATTGCACAAAAATATTGCAACTTTATTTTAGAAGGAAACTAAATATTATATTATTGCATGATATTAAAATAGTTTTGTTAAGTGTTTACTGTATATTATATAAAAGGTATATAATATAAATTAGAATTATATAAAATTTTGCAGTGTTTATATTTTTTTTTGAAACGTCAAGAGTATATTATTGAGAAAGTTTAGCAAGATACAAGAGTATAAATGTATAAGATAGTAGGTTAGTCCCCGTGTAATACACGGATTGAAAAAAAATATTAAATAATTATTAATAAAAATTTATACATTATAATATCATGTTAAAGATAAAATATGATTCTAAGTATGTATAAATAGCTACTTTAAATAAATAAACAATAATGTATTTTTCTTAAACTTTTATTTTATGAAAAAATTGTGATTTTTAAATATATTGTTTTAAGAAAAATGATTTTTTTTTAAAAAAATTTCATTTTATTCTGTATTTTATAAAATTTTTGTTTTTAAAAAGTGTGTTTTTAATATAAATAGGGTTTTAGTTTATTAAATTATATATTTTTTTTAATTTGAAAATGGTATGATTAATATTATTAGTTTTAATATTATTATTAATAATATAGAGAAATGAGAAAGTAAATATAATAAGATTTACAATTATTTCACGCTTTTTTTAGTATTTTATATATAGATAGATAGGCTAAACACGCATTAAATAAACGGATTAAATTTTAATGTAAAATATATATGTAAAATAAACATGAATAGTTACATTATAATATTTTAATGTAAAATATAATTAAAACTTTATATACATAATAGTTCAAAAAATAAAACAATTATACCATTTTTTAACTCTCTTATGTAAATAGTTTCATTTTTAAACATTCGTTTTAAGAGTTTTTATAAAAAAATATTTTTTTATAAAAATCTTTTGAAATATGATTTGTAATTATTCTGATTGTTTTAATAAGATTGTTTTAAAATATTTCACATATTTATAATTTTTTTAAAAACAAAACGATTTAAAATATTTTGTTTAAAAAATGTTTAATGTTTTTGAAAATTTCATATTATATAAAACTTTAGTTTTTTGTTTTTAGATTTTAATTGAAAGATGTTATTTTTAATTTTCTTCATATAGAAAAAAATAGTTTGATTTTAAAAAAAATAGATAAGAGAGAGAAACATGACAATTAATAAAATTTATTTTTAATAAGAGAGAAAAATTTGTATGAGTATTTAAATTATTATAATACCCTTTTGGAGGGAAAATTGATGTGTGAATGTCTAAAAAAATGACAAACGGCAAAAACATAGGTTAAGCAGAATGACAAGTGGCAAAAGAAACATTGTTTTATTAGATGTTATAGATAAATCACAAACTAAGTTCAACAAGCATCAAAGAGTTTCGATGTGGTAATAGTTCCAATATAATAATTATAGTTCCCATAAAAAAGACTATCTTCGTATCATTTAGAACTTTCTTCGAGTGTAGATAATTTAGATTATACGTAGTGGTTGTTTAATTAAAATGTCATTTAGATGATGTTTAGATAAAAACCATTTCACTGAAGACTCTTCTAAATCAAATGTAGTGATTAACTCGTATTTGAAAGCCCTATTGATGCACTAATATAAGAAAAGTTGTGTTTGACACCCGTTTAGGGCTTGAAGCCCTATAGGTTTAAACCCCTTTTTAATTATCTTGTAATGGTGTTTAAAGCCCCATTTGTATCCATATCATCATGTTTAGAGCCCCATAATGACCACTACGTCCCGTCTTATTATTGAAAATTCATTCATTTATGGTTTTCCATATGAATTGTAGAGTTGCCAACACTATCATTTGCAACATTTTTTTTAACCTGGATCCCAACAGTGTTGTTGAAAATTGTAATACCTCCTTCATCGAGTGGCAGCTCGTACACATTCGTTCGCTCCACCAGAGCCGAAGGCAAGTGGTCTACACGTTCGTTCGCTCCACCACAGTTTACAGTTACACATGCTAAAGAAGAAACAATTAATATTTCTTTATAATAACACCAATCTTGTAAAAATTTTATTTAAACTGACTCTCTATTCAAAGAAATTAACATTTAGCGCTATCCAGTTAATCCAATAATGTGAACAAATATCTAATTTAAACGATACCCAAAGGGAATGAACAATAAACATCCAGAACCGTCTCCCATCCAAGCCTATTTGTCCTTGGCAAGTCATGCTGAATAGATGGGAGTGGTAAATATTCGTGACACATTGACATCTGTATTTATATGTGAATGAAACAAACTGAAGGTTATACTAACCGTAACCAAAACTGTTAAATAATTACAAACTACCTTATTGACTAAGTTTCATGTATCTAAATAACATTTATCAGATAACAGTATAACTCTACTTTACACGATGTTATAACTTCACTACACAAGGTACAAGTCAATATAACAGTATTGCTTGGGTAAATCCAAATATACATACATTGATATGTAAACACAAGTAACCCTGCTAGGACAAACCTTAGTAAGCCTAAAACAATATAACACTTATAAACAAAAGAAAACCAGATAAAACTCATATTAAATCCCTAGTTGGATGTCCTCTTTATGTTCGGCAAGAATACAAAGAACAAAAGAAGCATCTTTGCGTTCACCATTATACAATTGTGTATCTCTGTTTTAAATTCTATCAGGTGTTTGATACTTTGATTGGACTTATAGACCAATACTAGCATGAAAATATTATACGCAAATAAGGTATTTTCTTAGCAATGTATGAGTACAACATATGTGTAGTGTTTGTTCTAGCTAAGGTTTTTTATATTATTATTGGACGTAAGGTTGATACGGCAAGTCTTTTATAAATGTGTAATCGGACCCATAAACTCTATAACTTGAAATAAAATATAGAAATAGAGAACTCAAAAACATGTGTGTTTGGAATTGCTTATTTTCAAACTACTTTTGATTGAGTTAAAAAAAATGCGTGGCAATGGAAAAGAGCTTCTCAAAATGACTTCTCAAATAAGGTTAAAAAGGTATTTTCGAAAAGTTAGAAGAGATAACTTCTAAGGAAAACTCCTTTCAATCCACAATTTCCTATTATGCCACCATAAAACTTTTTTTAGCTTATTAGTTTTTAAAAGAATGTCATTTTTAGTCATTTTACATGAATAAGTTAAACCAAACATTTTTTAGAAAACAACTTATTGACTTTTTGGTTTATAAGCTAATCCAAACATTTTTTTAAAAACTTTTTTTTAAAAGTCATAAGTTAATAAGTTATTTTTATCAAAAGTCTTTTTCAACTAAAATAAGCAATCCCAAACACCCTCATAACCAGGGTACCCCCCACCCACCCTTTCGGGCTACCTTAGCCATATAAGGATTCCCATAGGAGCCACCCTGTGGGTACCTTAGCCATACTAAAGATTCTCATAGGAGCCATTATGATCATACAGGTATTCAATGGGTTTTCCAGGAGATGTGTAATCTGCTATGGGAATCCTTGTTCCGATTTCAGGTGCAAATCAGATTTCATATATTCCAACAAAATCCATATATAAAGGAACAATGAGCTGCACAGGTTCGGACATATCGGTTCACACGTTACACATAGAAAACCAAGCAACCTAAGATTACCAGATGCAACAAAACTGTGGTAAAAGCATCATTCAACGAGTTCAGATTCAACCCATATATACGAAAACAGAGGACAAATGTCTATTGGTCTGCCATATACCTGTCATCAGTACATGAAGTCCCATCAGCATAGAATTGCTAAAATTTAACCTATTTATATGAAAACATGTCACGTAAACATGCTAATCCGGGCTAATCCGGTAGCTAAGAATACAAGGAAAATATATGATAAGCAGCGAATAAAATTAACGGTGTCATATGGGTTAGAAGGGACAAAAGTTGTCTAGCATGTATTCAAATGCTTACATCCTAAATCATCTTATCATTCTATTAAAAAGCTTCTTTTATTATTATCAAATAACAAAGATTCCTTAATCAAATTTAACACGTTGATTAATTAATTAATTACATAATCCAGAAAAAGGACAAAAATGTGATGGTATTACCCCACCCACCCCTTTGTCACCTCTACATCAGCAGGCATAATTAAACATTAGACGAAATTAGGTTCTAGGAATTTTTCTTTAAAACTGTCAACCATCCCTAGAATATCCTCTGGCAAAGAATAAAAAATGGTTTTTTTCTGTCTAAAAAGTGATGGTGGATCAGCAAGACCCGTTAGGCCGATACCCCACCCGCCCATGTTGTCATCTCTATGTCAGCAGTAGGCAAAACCAAGCATTAGATGATATATATTCTAGAAAACTGTTTAAAATATCATCAATCATCTATAGTATCCTCCAGCAAAGACAAAAATAAAAAAACAAAAGTCAAAATTTCAGGGGTAAACCAGCATTATTGTAGATGAGCTAGCAGCGTTAGTTAAGGTATAATGGGTTAACAGGTCATTCTTACATTGATATGGTTCTAGAAAAAAAACAAGGAAATTAACTCGGTTCTAAAATGGATAGGTCTGGAATACCCTTGCAAAAAGACTAGAGAAGACAATTTGAACCCGTTTATATGAAAGTAAACCATTCTGATCATATTAACCGATGACGGGTCAAACGAGTAACACTTAGTTAAAAAGAGTAAACATCAAACGGTTTGAAGGCACTCAAGGTACATTAGTACCACTGTTTAGAACGTCCTAAATTGCATTTGTTAATGACAATAGAATGTTATCTTAATAAAAAAAAAGATGAGGATAAATAGTTATAAGGTTGGTATACACACCTTGAGCTCACTTGGTGGTAGGGAGGTAAACTCGAATAAGATTTTTGTTTGTAAGTTTCTTCCTACATGTAGGGCATTTATGCTGAGCCCTTATTGCTGCCATTATGCACGCCTTGCAAAATATGTGACCACACTTTGTGGCCACTTCCTCAACTAATGGGTCCATACAAACAGGACAGCTGAAGGTTGGTTCCGTTGGTGGTGGTGGTGGCGGCAGCAGCGGCGGCGCAATGTGCTGTGCTCTATCACTCTGTGATTACAGAACACAAAACAAGAATTTTTTTAACTTGTGTAGTTATGTTCACTTGCTTACCATAAGGTCATAACAAATAAAATATAAAATACAAAACAACTTTTACACTCCTGTGACAAAATTGACACTCGTAAAGAATGAAGCTGCAAGCAACAGGTTGCCAAATTCAGAAATTTGAACTTGAGATATTCAAAGATGAACTTTGCTCTCTCCCTCTGCAATTACACAACAGAAAAAAAAAGAATTTTTAACTTGTGTAGCTATGTTCACTTGCTTAACATAAGGTCACAACAAATAAAATATTAAATACTTAACAATTTTAATATTCCTGCAACAAAATTGACACTGGTAAAATGTGAAGCTGCATGCAAAAGGTTGCTGAATTCAGAAATTTAGACTTAAGATATTCAACGATGTGAAACCGGCTACTAGAGGTGGGTCGCGTTATGATCTATTTATCTCTAACAAGTTAAACGGAATGAATGGGTCAAAGTTTGCCCAAAGAGTAATTTAATGCATAAAGTCTATTACATCATATAATTCAAAAAATTATACTACATCAACAGACTAATTACCTTAATAAAACATAAATAAATATATATATATATATATATATATATATATATATATATATATATATATATATATATATATATATATATATATATATATATATATATATATATATATATATATATCACAATAACTGTTTTGCATCTAACCGTTCAAAGATTACCCAGTCTGATTCAAACAACCTGCTACTCAACACATCCATTTTTCCACCACTGCAATGTCCATAAAAGGAGATCTAGGTTTGAAGCTATAGGGCTCATAAAAGCTGGACTTTCGATCTATATCTAATCCTAGCAAAAGGTTGATTCTAGATAATCGATACATAAGAAGTTGTAGTCGGTCAGGAAAAATAGAAACTAACTAAAACTCATAGCTTGCTAACTATTTTCAAACACAGAACTATAGAAAGAAAAATGCTATAAAAATATTATTACCATAGAGCCACTACTTCCATCCAAATTTACATAGAGTTCACAATTGATGATTGGTGGATTTGGATGACCTCTTCTACGCTTGTTTGCCTGGATAAGACCAAGCCTAATAGCAACTTCTTCTGCCATACACATCACATTAATTATTGTGTTATAAGGTATAGGATGATATGACATTATCTAACAATCAAATCCCTCAAAATATAACAGAAAATTCTCTTGAATTCTCAATTGATTATCATTAAAACCTATATCTATATGTTTGAAGGTGTGCAACACCTTCAATAAAATCTAATGAACCATTTACTATTACATATGCCATTCAGCATAAACTTATAAGCACTTATGTTTTGCCCATAACCAATAGCCACCATATAACCAAATAATAATAATGCATTAGCAAGGGTGGAAATTACTGAAATGAGATATATATCCTGGCTTTCATACAATATCATAAGGTGTAACCAACAGAAGGCATCGCTTCAAGCTATAATCTGCAAAAGGGATTAATTTTGGAAAATTGGCAGCCTACACTTGGGATTCAATCACGCATGCTCAACCATGATACAGATTGACTGACTGATATACCTTTTGCTTTTGTTTTAAAAATTCCATGATATTTCAGAAGAATTGACATGAAATCGAAGCAAGTTTTCTGTATTTATCAAAGATACATCCACGGGCCAGTAACATACTAAAAAGTTTATCTACATACGCATTAAAATGTGAACTGATGTTCAGAAAGAAAAGTAGCTATAATAGTGTCATGAAGTGAATATAGGTGAGCATGAATGAGCAAATGTTGGAGATCGTAGTCTTACCAGCCTCGACATCAACCAACAATGTCCTTCGTGATTTATTTTTAGCCTGAAGACAAAGTACAAGTTAATGATGTGAACCCAAACAATATAAGTAGATAAACAAGCAACATGTTCCTCTGGAATATAAAATTTACTTCTTCAAATGCTCTGAGTGATGATATAACTATATCACCATCCAACTCCCCAGCATCAATTGGTGCAGGTTGTGTGGATCCAGCTGGCTGATGAACTTGACCACCCTGATCCACCGAAAGGGCAGGCCCTCCTGCTTGCTCCAGGTTTTCAACTGGAGGAACATTAAGACCCAACACTCCTCTCCTTCTCCTACCATTTCTTGCATACCTCCTAGGTCGTCCCTGAGTACTCATTGCTTATTTTTCTAGCAGGAAAAGACGTCTATGTCAAATCTTCATGCAAAATAAAGCATCCACTACTGAAAACCTAACAACATGTGTTTGATCTTTGATAAATTATTGACAAATAGCATTGTTTAAACTACAAACAAATCACATACGACTATAGCATAACAAAGCCACGGCCCAATTAAAGAATCTGCTCGCTATTTAACGATTTGAAATATTATTCAATAGGGGGACTAGCAACTGTATGCATTTCAACTTATGAGACAATTCACTACCCTTGGCAACAAGTGGTCGAAATTAACATCAATGTGACTCTAGAACTCGTCTGTTTTACTGACCAACATAGAGCTCATATTAAGAGCTCAGCAGCTGAATTCAACAAGTTATTTCTACCAGAAGATTATAAATGTCTTAGATAGAGTAACATTTGATAAATTCCGATACACATCTAAAGGCAAACAAACGAAATCATCAACATATCCAGAGTCACCAAATTGAACATAATCTAAGCCAATTTAACTGTAAAAGCTATCAGTCTATAACACATGATGATAGAGGTTTCTACTTTCTAACATAAACCTAGAAACGAAAACTCTACGATCATAAATGTAAAATTGATTACACACATTCAACAAAAGCGAAGAGAAATTAACCAAAGTTCGTACGAGAACAAGATGACATCTACAAATAACCTTCAAAACGCAGTAAACAGATTAAAACATAAACATCAAGTGATTGATCACGATGACGATCGAAAACTTGAGTGAAATTAGCAAATGCGATGAAATTAAACCTCACCTGTTGCTATTCTCCGAGCGATATCGATCCTAAAGTGATAGAATGATGATATAGGTAGAGAATGTGAAAGTATTCATAGTTTTATACACTGCCAAGGGTTTGTGAAGAAGAATGGAGGGAGTTTTTGAAGCACATAAACCTGAGAGGATTTTCGTATCAACGGTAGGGTCGGTGTGTTTAACATATTAGAGATAACGTTAATAACTCACAGTATTAAATATAAAAAGACTTGTTTAACTATCTATATATTATACGTATATTTTTTATATGTTTTTACGAATCAAGAATGTGAAAGAGTCTAGCCTCCTGATTTTAATTATTTTTTAAAATGTATAAAAATAAAAATATTTTTTTTATTAAATAGATTTAGTCGTGTCATAAACAGATCGGGATTTGCTAGTCCTACTTAAAACATCAAATTAATTCATTAAAATCACTATTGCCTAGTGATGTACGAATTTTCTTTCGAGTACGTGTTAGCATAGTGCCCCAATGTTCTGTACTCAAGTAACGGAGATGATCGGGTGGGCCACTGGTCCGTTAGTGATCCAATTAGTTTTTAAAATGATTTTTCTTTTTTTTTAAATCACTATTGCCTAGTGATCTAACGGTATGATATTTATTCCCTATAAAATTAATCTGAGTTTAAATATATAAAACAGTTTTATAAATTTAAACTCACATTAATTTTATAGGGAATAAAACTGTAAGATATGTGGTATTTAGTTATAAAATATTTGTTCAAAAAATTTTATTAAAATCTTATTGTTAACATTTTTTTCGAAGAATGATTAAAAAACGTGTTCCGCTTTCTCGAAAACTTTTAGGTTGAGGTGTTCGGGTACCTTTTAAGATCCGACCGAAGATGAACTTGACCATAAAAGAAGTGTAACTTTGCAGCTTTTTATTTGGAAGTGACTTAAAATGGGAATGGTCTTTTATCTCTATTCCTTTCGACAGATTGAATCTCTCTCAAATTCCTAAGGATGTTTTAATTCGGAGATAAAGTAAGAACGATGTTGGTGTACTCTTCTATTTGGAAATTTGGATGATTCGAAGAACTTAGAATTCTTTAATCTTTAGCAAGGAGTCTCTAACAACGACTGATGAATTTTGTTTGGTCAGAATGGTGTGTTCACTATCATATAGACATAGTGAGCAAGTTGTTGGAGTCGATTGCTTTATTTCAAGCAACAATAAGTTTGAAAAATTAATCCTTGCTATTGGTTTGATCATGTTGTGGTTCATTTGGAGAATAATGAGGAACGAATCAAACTTTAACTCAAGGCAAAGAAATGTGGATATGATATCTGGCGACATCATGTCAACGTCTTTCCTTTGGATAAAAAAATAGCGGAAAATGCTGGAATTGGATTGGGAAAATGAAAAGTATGTTTAATGTTTTTTTTTTCATTTTTGTTGTAGTGTACTATTTATCTCCTCTCGGTTTAAGATTTTGTCTTTATGATATGTTCAATGTATGCTCGCCAACAAGAAAAATTCCATAATGCCTCGTATGAGACATGCATACCCGAACCCTCTCTAGATCAGCCCGAGCCCCTTTCTAGATCGGCCCTTGGCGGGGTTGGGTGACACGCGGCAACTAACTAGCATCAACATCATACAAAACCATTGCAACAAAATGAAAGAATATCTACTGGTTTTGTTACAACCAAATTTATAAACTCAAAGTCACTCATCATATCCTCATGATGTTATAAACCCAATTACACCCACAATAACAAACTCACACTTACAAATTTCAAATAAAAGAATCCATTTTCATGTATGCATAGATGAGCCCTTTAGAGCTATTCACAAATCTTCCAAAATCCGAAAAATCTTCATTCTCTTCTACCACGGGAAGCAGCAGCATTGCTTCACAAGAAACCAATATAATGTGTTACAATCTTTGTAATGTATACAGAAATTTAGTTAAAAGAATATAAATTAAGAAATGATGATACCTTGTTTGGTTTTTGGTTTCTGGGGATATTGTAATTTGGTCTTCCATCCGGCCCGGATGGCATTGGTGAACCGGTTACACGTTCCTCACGCACCTGGTTGAAGATATGAGTATAGTTGTCTCCTGATGACGGGTTGCTTTCGTCCCACTCTCCGAATCTAGGAACCGCTGCTCCTCTGTCGGGCTGACGATAAAATCGTAATGCAGGGAAAGTTTAGTACTAAGTAATAATAAAAAGAGTTCGAGATGTTAAATCAATAATTGACAAGTTTACTTATGAATGTGTTGACATGGGTTTTGTAGTAATTTTTAACGGATCAAAAAGTAAAAAATATATTTAAAGGAAATAAGTTAGACATAAATAACTGATGTAAAACCTCATAGATCAATTCTATTCAAAATTATATTTTTGTGTTATAATATAACTATTGTAACCATATCTGACATAGAAGTTTTTTTTTTAAATAAAAGTTTTGGAAAATTCTTTCGGGTCAACTTGACCTGTACATAAATTACACGTTTTGACCCGTTACCCAATTTCCCGCCCTAACCATCCCCCTTGCCACTTCTATATAAAAATCTAAAACTATATACATGCATATATGTTTGTGCAAATGATCTACGTTTTGACCAACAAAAAGCTACATTTGACTTCTGAAGTCAAACAAACTGGATTTTAACTTGAAATTGGTATGAATTTGTTGACTTAAACAAGAAACTGATGGTTGCATCTAACTTCAGAACAAATTCTCCACAAGTAGATTACTATTTTTATAAAATTTTGACACAAAATTACCGTAATATTTTGAACTTTAAAATCATAGGGTTGACCTCAAAAGTCAAAGTACATAACAGAAAACTTACCGAGTCATTGCCTCGAGTTGGCTTCATTCTTGATCGGCTCGGGGTACCATGACTACTATCATAAGAATTCTTTCCTTCCCAAACCGGGGACGCGCTACCCTTCCCGGTGACCTTTGCTTGATAATGCGGGTGCAGCGGTGACCGGTCAAAGCTACTGTCAGACCCCATACTATGCTTCGCGGGACGGCCTACAGCCGCTCCTTGACCGCCACGTTGATGGGCTGAGCCACCAGAAATTCTCCTTCCTGGGTTATCATTAGATGGTGGATACTCATTGTCCTCTCGGGTAACCCGATGGTCAGGAGCGGGCCGAACGGCCCGCTTGTGGATGGGCTCATCCGGTTCAGCGTAGGGTCTGGGCCGGGGAGCGGGTGGTGGTGGGCTTCTATCAGCAAACATTTCAGGGTTCTCTTGTGGGTCGTTTGGGTTGATCATTTTTCCACCTGATTTACCTTTTCGGGCCTTGTCGAAATAAACTGTGTAAGGAACATCATCTTCACCCCAGTTGCCAAATTTTGGTACTGTTGGACGCTGCTGCAAATAATTAACAATGTTAAAGCTAGAAAATACAATTACATACGGAGATATTACTTTTCAGAACCAATATTTGTTACATAATGCATCGTTTAAATTTTAAGCGTAATATATGAAACGCCACACTATTTTCTCTCTCTCTCCAATGTAATATCAATGTGATAGGTATAAATGCATTATGTGATTTTTGCGGTTCTTGATGTAATATTATATCTGAAACTAATGTGTACCAATACAATGATAAATTTGTATTAATACTATAAAATATAGATATTATTTTGAGAACTCAAGCTAGATATTATTTTTTTAGTCTTTTATCATATAAAAGAATTAGATGAAATTTATTCAAATGAAAAAAGTGCTGTCAATGAAATTTTTTTAGATGAATCTTATTCACATGTTGGTAGGGGGAAAAAGTGGAGTCAAAGAAAAGGCTTTTAAAAGAGACTCCTCAACCCAAATTTTACAACTTAATTTTAAAAGTTTTTAAATACAAAGGTAGGGATGAAAAATAAACACAAACTTAACATACAATTTCCGAACATTTGGGAAAGGCATTTACTATATAGGTATGAGGCTAATATGTGATTAGTTTAAATAATTCTATGGGTATGGAACTACTATGTTATTGTGCGATACTTTAGCTTGATTACCCAAAAGGCCAAAACATACATATCCATTTACTTGAACCTTACATGTAAACTTGTTACTTCTATTTTTATTTTCTTTTGTTCTTGGGTAGTTGAGTGAGTAATCTACTAATCCACTAATTTTATATTTCTAATTCTTTTGGTAATAAAATTATATAAAAAAACTAAAAAGTAAAAATAGTAAGAACTATATTTGAGAATCACAAATGGTATTTTTCAACAAACTAACGGGGTACTTGATCCCACACGTATTTTTGACACTTGACGGCCTATGAGTAATTGAGCATGTGGTATGGACCAATTTAACAACTAGATAATGGACCTAGAGGTCTTGCTTTCATTATAAAAGCTATATGAGCAACTATGCTTATTTAAACAAACAAACAAACAAAAAAACACTCTGAAATTCAAGTCTAGTTTACAAACTAACAGTAAGGGGTGTTTGGATGCATTATAACTTATTATTAGTTCTGAGTGTTTGGGTAAAAGTGATATGATATTGATCTTCTTATTATCGTTATTAAAATGTAAAATTACCTATACATCCTTAACCTTCTAATGGTATTAGTTAATGAAACAAGGTTGCAAGTTGCAACTTATCAACCATATCCACCCAAAGGATCTGGGTTTGAAAATCCATTCCCGTTCTCATTTCATACTACTGTCAAACCCGTACTCTTGCTACCGATTCAAACCATAAACTAATCAAAACAGACTATTAAAGTTCCAATATTCAATTTCAAAACACACATTCAAACACCATGAACCATAGGACGCCCCTACTTCAAGATTCTAAACCGTTACTTAAACTTCCTCAAATGCGACTATTTTGGCTCCAAATAACTAGACGATCATAATTATTGAAATGTGAAATATTCCCTTGAAGAATCCGCACTTTATGTGTTAAAAACATAAAAATTCAAACCTAATTCTTGTTCTTGTTAGTAGACCTAAATCTTTCTTCAAACATGTTCGAGTTGTACATTAATGTTCTAATAAACTGTATATCAGTTCGATTACACAACATATATATAGTCAACGTAAGTCAACTAACATCTTTAAGAAATCATAAACCTTTCAATCATCAATACAATCTCAGATCTAAGCAGCATTTCGAAGTAATTCATAATCAAATCAAGAGATAGGAACAATAATATTTATTTCATCAGCAACATTGACAGTTGACACTACCTCAATCCAAGTCAACTCTTGACTTTTAATCCCCAAATTGGATATTTTCCATGATCAAAATAGTACCCAATTGAAATTATTGCCAGAGGGAGTACCAAATTCAAGATTATTATCAATTTCTGAACAAAAAACACAATTCAAACAGATTCATCAAGAACTTATGTTGACTAATTGACCTCTTGCAATACCTTGAAAGATAACAATTCCCCAAATACGTTAATTGAATGATTAGTAGTAGCATGTAGACCGCATAATCAGGTCAATAAACGCAAACTTATTGAAAATTAAGCACAAAATCAACCTAAAAACGCAATTCGAACAACACCCATTTCATTTTCAAGAAGATAAACGTACCGCCATGGCTAATCAGGCGAAAGCTTGAAGAAATCAGAATCAGAAATTGCAGAGCACGATGATTCTTCAGCAATTGAAAACAAAAACCCACGAATTTGAGACCTTAATTTAGCAATTGAAGACTTGAAATTAAAGCTCTCAAATTCGTCGATTATATGTGTTTTGTGTGTGTATGTGTGTGTGAGGAAGAGAGAGATATATATGATAATGGAGGAATGAAGAAGAAGCAGTCTTGAAGGAAGAAGAAGATGGTTTATCAACCGTTGACCGGAGCCACCGGTCATATTTGACCATTACATAACCACGAGGGGCACATATTGTGTTTTTTTAAACGTATTTTATTATTAAAATAACAAAAAATAAAAGTATTATAAGCGTTTGAATTTAAAATGTAACGCTTTAATATCTTTTTTTCTTCTAGCTTTTTTTTTTAGTTTTATACATTTAAAAAATCTAATTATTTCGAGGTCAACCACTTGAATATATCACTTCTAATATTCTAGCGTATGGCGGTTTTCTAGAAAACATGGTTGTCTAATAACAAACAAATCCAAAATTAAGATTTAGTATTAATAAAATGTAATGTATATATTTGCTGGCTTTACTAGAGTTCTTGACGCCATTTAGACGAATAGTGATAAACTCTTTGATAAGATTTTGTTGTAAGAGTATGTATACGTCTTTTTAGAAGAGTGGTAAGTAAATAGAGCAAAAGAGTTGGGAAATATTAAATATCTTCTCACCGTAGGATATGTTTATATAGTGTGAAGTCTTAGTCATGTTATTAATATCCAGTATAACAATCATCTTTTGTTAATTTATCAAGCTAAAACATAGATGATCATGTTATGTCTATTAGTGTGATCATGTGAAAAAAATGAAAAGACTAAACGATCAAGTGACACATGGTATACTTTTGTCATGTATTTAGCAAGTAACACTTTAAATTTCAAACTTAAGGGTACTGCATTTGAGCATTTGTCTCCTTCCTTTGCTATAAAAGGTTTGTGCATCCTCTTATTTGCTCACGTGCGCTTGATATGCTTACTTAATGTAGTATTCATTGAGATAAGGTTTCAATATCTATCTACATAAAAATAAACTTTAGCTATAATGAAAATGTTCACATTTTAAATTAATTGAAGTTTATTTGTTTATAATTTGACCACCTCTATTTTATACGTATAAGAGTAGTCTACATATACTATAACATTTCGCAAAGTATGTGAATTGGTTAGTGAAATGGTTAAAAATAAATGAAAATGATCAATCATGTACACCCATTGAATTCTTTTTGAGGTTTTAAGATTAACAATATAAATTTATTTTTAGAATTATTTTTGTTATAATTTGTTTTTCTCCTATAAGTTCTAAAATATAATATTATTTGAAAATTCGAATACATCGTTGTGACGTGTTTATTTTTCTTTACGTGTCGGTATAAGTTTCGTTCGAACCGACCCTGATATAATATAATATATTTTTTAAATATTATCCGCACATTCTAATGCTTTCTTAGTTTCCAATGTACAATTGTGACACGGTATAACTTCTACGTACATTTCTATAGAATAAACACTACTTGTTTTTTTAAGGCTCACACGTTTACACTTTTAAACTATACCGTACTTTTATGACCAGACTTGGACTTACAGCACTTGAGAAGATATTAAAACATTTTCATACCATTTGGCTAAAAGCCATTTGTTGTAGGTCAATATATGTATTTTGAAAGTTTTTATAATGGCTCTAACCATGTTTACTCTTACCCACACGTTTTAGTTACATAACTGTTTGAAATGATCTTCACTATAAGAGGCATAACATCTAAGATGTGGACTTTTAGCATGTCTTTTAAAAGTTAAATATAATTTTCCAATATAATATTATTTTTTGTTTAATTTTGTCAATAGACGTCTTCATGAAGTATAATAAGGAGAGCCACCAACCGACTCCAACCCCTTTAATTGTTATTGGCCACACCAGCTGTCGTGTACTAATCACAAAGTTCAAAAATTTATCAAGTTGGTGACTAATTTGTATAATTGTATTTAATGTTGCACCAAAAAAATATCTTATACTTCTTGTCTAGCATTTTGTTATACTTTAATGAGTAATTAAATCCTATTGCCGTTTAAAATAATAATTGCACCAAAGTCCACCAAAGTCTATGTTTTTGTCCGTATGGGTTTGTCTTAATATGAGGGGGTGGTGGCATCGTGGTATATAAGGTCTCATTTCGTGTTTGAGTCTCTTTTGAATGATATATTAACATAAAACTTTATTTTTAAGTTAAATCAAGGTTTTCAATGGAAAAAATCATAAAATTAGTTTTTTTTCTATGACAAATTGGTTTATTTTTATTATATTAAAACTTAAACCTTTTAAATCTAAGTGTATTAGAAGATTTTGTTTTTGTTACTTGGTCACCAATCTTAATGGTATAAGAATAGTTCTTTTTCTGACATGATTATAAAAGCTGTGTCATAACAATTTTATTAATCCCTTACTTAATAAATAATTTCACCTTTTAAACCGTGAGACCATGTCACCATCAAAATGCTTCTCCTAATTTTTTCATGCTCGAGCACCAATGACTCGGATTCCAGCATTTGCGGATCTAACCCGCTCCAACAACATGTATATGGATCCTATAAAATTATTGATAATTCGAACTTTTTGGTAAATCAAATATACGAAATTTCTTATTTTATGAAAATTGTTATGGATTTAAATATATTTCAAGTTGATTTCGATTATATAAAATATGTTATTTATATAAACTTGTCAACTTTCTTTAAGATAACAAACTATCAAGATTTTGAAATTTAGAATCCCTCTTTTTTATATTTATTGATACATCTTTTACCGATTACCATATAAACAACCAAGACACACATTAACCATTTCACATTTATACAACAAAGACACACATTAACCGATTCACATTCATGAAATTGTCATTGTATTTTTATTTTTCATTGCTATGCGTAATAAAATTACTACGGTTGTGTAGTTTTTTGTACATACTATAGAATTATATAATTTTTATTATATACACATGTATAATATACGAGTTTATTACCTAGTAATATAACATTTGGAGTCGGAACTACGCATGTGGATGAATTTTCTAATATCTAGATATCATAAGCTAAAATACGACTACAACCACAATATTTATCATAGTGATGTCAGACTACATACTTTTATGCATGAATCTACACATATGTTAAGTGTTAATGAAAAAGTTAAAAAAAAACAAAAAGATGCACACATATATTTTTAGGTTATTTTCATAGTCATTTATAACTAAACAAGCATTTATGACGATCCCCACCGGTACCTCTCATCTATACACCCTTCCGGCCCCTCCAACCATACTATAATTACACACCAACGCCAATTGTCGCCGCCTACAACACCCACAGTTGTCACCCAACACTAATTATTAACACCATTGCATACCATACCGTCGCCTCCCTAATACTAATTAACACTATTGCCACCACACAATCGTCTCCTAACACTAGTTAACATCATTGCCACCACATTATCACTGAACACCAACACTTATAAATTTTCTATTTTTTCTCCTTCGAAAATAATTACAAATTTTATATTTTTCTCCTTTGAAAACAATTACAAATGTTCAAATAGTTTTATAGAGTAAGAAAATGTAAAATTTCACCAAGTTGTCGGGTCGTGATTCATTAATGATTATAGAATGATACCAATCATCATGAAGATATGTATTTAAGGTTTTTTTAATAATCACAAATAAATTTATTAAGTTTATATACGTCATTACTTTAATTTTATGAGCTGGAATGACATCACAGCTCCATATACTTAATCGTTTGATCATTGTTTATATGCATGTGTGTAATTTATATTCAATAAAACTCTCTTCATTTTCAAACGTCAACCGATACGTCCAATTGTCCATCGCTTTAATAATAGTTATATCCTAGTAGCATTTATATTATAACCTATGCCTTTAACTTGCTTGTAATTTAGCTTAAACTAGTTGACTCGTATACATATTAAACCCGAGTTTAAGTTGAATGTAGCTCGCTTAAATGATTTTTTTCAGTCGATAAAATTTTGTTCTATATTGGTAGTGTTGTATTATACTACTTGAGATTGTATAACAACTACCTATTGTTGTTAAAATTGTTATTTGAGATTTATTTAGAAAAAAAATACACATAATAATAAAAAGAAAAAAAATCACCTCAAATTGCCAACCTACATGCTGGCTCTAGTTAAATATAAGTTCAACCTTTAAGATTCGATTAAAACTGACTCGATTATGAGCTCGACTCCAAGTTAATGTTGGCTCAAGCTGGCTCTCTGGGTGAACAAATCTAGTCATATATTTACAAAATAATAATATATATGATTTTAATAACTACGAATGGATCATGAGACTCGTCGTTGAAAAGAGCTTTATTAATGTACATCGTAAATAAAAGCATTATTATTAAATAAAAATGGATAGATGAAAGAAAACATAATTAGTATACGAAATATATATATATTTATATCAGGTTAGGAACCTATGTATTACATGGGTATAAAATTTTAACATATTAAAAGTCATTAGGATTTATTAATATTTTGTATGTTACATGTCATTTGCAATTAATAAAATAATAATAAAAATTTTAAAAACTATAAATAACAAATAAAAAAATAAAAATTATAAAATTATATTTTAAGATAGAATACAACAGAATATCATTAATTAGTATGTTTTAATAATTTATTAAAATAAAAAAGTTGTATTTTAGATATATATTTAATTGGTTTACTTATTTAAAATTAATTTCATTTAATAGAATAGAGATGCGAGAAACACAAATTTAGATTTAATGAGAAATTACCACGTATCTTTTTAAAAACTTATTTTATTAAATAATACAGATACTTAAACTGATAATACAACAAGTGTGAAAAAAGTTTTTGACCGATACAAATATGAACTATTAGTCAAAATTCATATCATTTACTCTTCAAATTTTGACGATGGTCATGGAAACGTGGTAGGCACTCGTAATTAATGTACACACACATAAAGTGCACGAAGACTTTGTCAATCATTATTTATTTGATAAAAATATTCTTGAGCCTTTTGTAATTTATTATTTTTCAAACATATTTATATATTACTAATTACAAACTTCTTTATATATAATGGTGCTGATATTATACATAGGGATTTTTTTAAAAAAAAATTGACTTTTCACTTTTAACTCAAAAGTTTTTATATTTTGCAAAGTAACCTTTTAAAATATAATTATTTTTACTTTATTTTAAACCTAAAACTACTCATCTTTTGCAATTTTATCTCATAAAATTTTATACTTTCAACTTTGGTACCCAATAATTTTCATATTCGTCAACTTTTCGTCTTACGTTCGTTTTAGGTTTTACAAGTTAACATGACACAAACATGCATGTGCGACTCACCAATTTTATGTTTCACTTTACATATCGTTCTAAATTCTGTGAGATAACACAACACAACGTGCGTGCGTGGTTTATCATTTTTACGTCTATTTTCTCCCTTTAACAGGTTCGTCGCAACGCGTGAGTCCTAAATCGAGTTAGTTATATTTTTATATGTTTTACGTTTTGGTCTTATTTTTTCGTATTAACACACCGCAATTTCAATGTTGATAGTTATTAATGGTGGTGTGACACTGATGTTATTTTCCATGATTTTACGACCCTCGCAACGCGTGGAGCTTAATTCTAGTTATTTAAGTATTTAAAATGAATATTTAAGTTGTTAGAAATAAAACCAATAGAAAGTGTTAATAAAGCTTATTTTTTGTATTGAGGTAAGCATTGCATTATCTTGATATATTCAATGTTTTGATATATTGAACATCTTCGTTATTTATTTATAGTGATAGAATTAATTATAGATGTTTTCCGGATTAAATTATGTTATATACAATGTTTAGCATCGATAAAAAATATATCAAATGTTAATAGTAAATTATAAAGTTATAAAAATAAATTATCGAATAAGTAACAAAGTAACACCATAGTATAAGGGCATACGTGCAACATATGTCATAGCCCCGACCTCAAATATTGATAACATTGAAGTTTATCTTAACAATGTTTTGTTTTAGATTATATTTGTACTTTATAATTAAAATTTAGGTGGTTAAGAAAAACATGTCATCGGGGTGTAAGACATTTAAAAAGCAAGAACTTTTACAAACGTGCTTAACAGACAATATAAACAAATATCTTTCAAGGGTTTTAGACATGATTAAACATGTTTTGGGCCAGTTTTAGATGTTGCAGACCAGACTTATATGTTTCAAATCGATTTTGGCCGGAATCCTTACATAGTCACATGAGTGCCTTGATGGACGCATCACGCAAGGCGCTATGGTGATTGTTCGTGTGACGCCTGGGTGCCCAAGCATGCGCATTTCACGCCTTAAGACTACGAAAATTGAATTCAAGAAATCGATTAGTATTTGGAAATTTTGAAATCGGTTAGTATCTTAGGATACTAGCTAGTTTAAGAAGAAATAGTGGTTCATTAAAACAAGAAATAGAAAAGCAATTGCAGAAAGGGATGTCAAATTTAACAGAGAATTTACAGAAGATTTAATTAGAGTCTAATGAAAAAAGATAAAAAGGTTGAAACTGCAGAAGCTCATGTTGATTCTCTTAAAAACAATCTGTGCATTTGCTTCTTGAATATGATCAGCTTCTTGAAGATAACCAAACTCTTCAGGCTAAAACTTTAGGTTACAAGGAATTAAGAATCTTTATATCAAACAATCAAAAACTTTGAGGCAAATTTCAGACCATCTGTTTGACCACTGTTGACTTTTCTCTGTTTGACGCGACCACTTTGTTTTCTCGAGTAATGATGTCTATACGACCCGAGGATGTTCACTTTTGTCGCATACTCGCGTGTTTTAACTGATTTCCCCATCTTATTGTGGCTTTGGTAAATTAAAAACAACGGCTTGATACAAGTAAACGGATCAAAACTGACACTTCGACCGAGACAATTTTCAGTCTATTTTTCCTAAAGTTTTACATCTAGTCATGTAGTGATGTCATCTCAAGATCCAACATTACCAAAACTTTCAAGATTTCTTGATACTCAAAATGGCTCTTATCTTCCATAACAAATGCATGAAGCTTCCCATTTACTTCCACAACACTATTACCAGGTACCTTCTTTGTCCCACTTTTCTTCATTGCATTTCTCACATCAGCAACTTCTACCCACTTTCTTGATTTCGCGTAAAAATTCGAAATCAAAGCGTAAACCCCCGTGTTAACATCTGGGTTCAACTCCATGATCTTCTTAGCCACCAGTTCCCCGATAAGAAACTTACCATGGTTATGACATCCTGACAAAAGCGCAACCCAAAAGGCTAACCCTGGTTCAGTTTTCATCGAACCAGTTAGATTGTAAGCTTCTTCAACGTGTCCTCCACGCGCCAAAAGATCAGCCATACAAACATAATGTTTATCAGCTGGCTCAATGTTGTATTCATGAACCATGCGGTTGAACCATAACCTACCTTCTTGTACTAAACCTGCATGACTTAATGCTGACATTAAAGAAGCAAAAGTTGTATCGTCTGGCTTTGTGTTTGCTTCTAACATCTTATGGAACACTGCAAGGGCTTCATTCCCATGCCCATGTATTCCGTAGCTAGCAATCATCGCGTTCCACATGACTAAATCTTTACATGGCATTTTATCAAAAAGGGTACGCGCGTAAGGAAGTGAACCACATTTTGAGTATGCATCAATCAATGCAGTGACTAGAATTTGATCAAAAACTAGATTTTTTATCGCATACCCATGTAGTGATCTAGCATGTTTTAAAGATCCGATTTGAGAACAAGCTAAAAGTGCACCAACAATGGAAGCCAAATCAGGTTTTAACCCAAACCTTTGCATCTCTACTAGCAAATCAAACGCATTACCAACCAACCCGTTGTAAGCATAACCAGATATCAACGCACTACAAGCAACTACGTTCTTGTATTGCATTGAATTGAACACTCGAGACGCAAGCTCAACGGTTCCAGTTTTAGCATACATATCAATGAGACTTGTTTGAACTACTACATCGTTGGCGAATAGATGTCTCCTTATCAAATACCCATGAACAGAAAGACCAAAGTTTGTATCTTTAACACTAGCACAAGCCTGAATCAAACCCAAAACTGCAATTCTATCTCCTTCAATGTTCTCCCGTTGCATACGTCGATACACATCTATCGCCTCACCACCTCTCCCGCTTTGTGCAAACCCTGTTATCATTGTAGTCCATGATACCACATCTCTTTTCGCCATTTTCTCAAACACCTTCATCGCGTCATTCATTCTCCCACACTTCGCATACAAATTCAACACCGAAGAAGCTACAAACACATCATCTTCATACCCACAATCGATCGCATGCTTTCGAATCTCCTCACCCATTTCCAAGTTCATCAAACTTGTGCAGGCCTTGAGGGCCACTGTAAAAGTGGAGCTATCAGGCTTAACTCCTTCAAGATTCAGCTCACGGTAAAGATTAATCACTTCATCGTGACAATCTTTACGAGAGTATGCGATTATCATAGCATTCCAAACATCTATCTTTCTTTGAGGAATTTTATCAAACACCTTGTGGGCAATGTCAATATCTCCAGTTCTTGAATATGATGATATGAGTTGGGTGATGTATCTCCCATTGTTAATGTACCCAGAGATTATCAACAAAGCATGAATCTTTGCAACAGATGAAGTGTCTTTACAAGTGAGGAATAACGATTTGATGGTCTTTTGGTGAAACATACATGTATGCTTCAAAATCAGTGATTATGAGAACAGATTTTCTTGATGTTTGTAAGTGAGAAATGATCTAATCTCCACTGTAACTAGTGTTTATACTTTTGAGCCGATTAATCTCCCTCTTCATCTACCTGCACAAAAACTTAACTTTATAGTTGTGCCATGGGTGTAAACGAGCCGAGTCTCAACTCAGGCTCGAGCTCAGCTCGTTTTTGTTGTAGAAAGCTCGAGCTCGAATCGTTTGTAATTTCATTTCTAAAGCTCGAGCTCGGCTCGTTAAAATTTTTTTTACCTCGCGTTCGGCTCGTTTATTGTTAAATTATTAAATTTTTTATCTTTTATAATTACTTTTATACTTATTTATAATCATACTTTTTATATATAATATAATATAATATATATTATTTAATTATTTTATCATAATAATATATATAATTATATGATTTATGTAGATATATATTTAATATGTAAATATAAAATTATATAAACAACAAGCTCGTTTAGGCTCGCGAGTCGACGTGAGCTATATATCTAAAGATCGGGCTCGAGCTCGGTTAGTAAACAAGCCATAATGAGTGCTCGAGCTCGTTTAGTAAACAAGCCATAATGAGAGCTCGAGCTCGTTTAAGCTCGGCTCGATTCGACTTTTTTTCGAGTCGATCTTGAGTAGCTTGCGAGCTGTACTGGCTCGTTTACACTCTCTACTTTAAACTGTATGCTGATTAGTGGTATTTAGGAAAAAAAATTATGGTAAAAGAGGCTTGTAATTAAGTTGCAAAGAGGTTAAAAACTATTGTAATTTTTTCTTTTGTTCTTATGTTAAACGAGTCGACGCGTTAAATAATTTAATGTTATAAAGTCATGTTATAAACGGGTTTATAGGTTGAACTTACAAAATATAAGTTTTATCATTGAGTCATACTACATGTACACCGGTTTTTTAGTGATGTACATTATATACACACACCTGATACATGTCACATCAGTTGTTTCAACTTTTAAACGGACGTTAAATTTTTAGTTTTCTAGTTAAACTGGTTTTTAGTTTTAGTTTTCTAGTTAAACTGGCTTTTAGTTTTGGGTTTTAGATGCCAGAATAACGTCAAAACAAGTCAAATTCGTCACTGGTGTTTGCATAGGATTTCCTTTTTATCTTTTTTGTTTTGTTAGCTTAATTATCAACCCATAGGATTAAGAAGATCACAACCTATATATGAATCATCCCATATTCAGTATTCAATATTTGAGATTCTTGACTCCTTAATTCCTTCTTTTTCCCAACTTATTAGAGCTGGCAACATCAAACCTCATGTTGCTTTGCTTTTTATCAAGTCAAACAGGTAAAATATAAACATCACGTGTTACTGAAAAATGCCAAACGCATCGTAGAAGCCAAGGACGTTGAAAGCCAGCCTAACTTGTATTCAAATGCATAGATTTTGGTTTTCGACTTACTAAGGGTTGATTATGTGAAATGACAATGTGCTTGTATCATTGAAGAATGAAAGTTGTTATGATGGAAATATGTTTGAATTTACATGATTATTCATTCTTCTGGTGATAGAAGTCCAAAGAAGGGATTTGTTATAGCAGACTGCAATATGTCAACCGCAGACTTGAAAACCGCCATGTCAAACCCATCTCTCGGAAGAAACAAGTACTTGTCGTCTTCAACTTTTTCAAACCCACAAAGCTCAAGAAACTTTACTCCTTGTTCAAATATCCCCACTCTTTCCTGTTCGTTCAATCATGAGTACAACGAAGATTAGAAACACAAAATCCTCATTGGAAAACGGTTTAAGCTAATACAGGTTCAATTCGGTTTAGATTATGTTTTATCTCTAATGTATCAAAGGATCCAACGGTTCTAAAGTCACCCAAATTGTATTTAATGCAGTGGAACTCCTCAATCATTTTATCTAAAGAACTAGATTGTAACAAAGGTGATACCTTAAAAGAGGGGTTACTCAATCGGATCTTCCTGAATTTATCTTCATCAGGATTTGTTACAACATTTCTGACATAAACGAGAAGAGTCTCAAAAGCTCTCTTCACTTTAATATCATCATCCTATATTTTGCAAGAAATGTAATAAATTTCATTTAGATAATACATTGATAATAATTCAAATTTCAATAATTCAACGACACATAAGAATGACACCAAGACTTACCTTATTGTATCGCCTCAGCGACCTTAAACATTCTCTCATGAGATCTAACTTTGTTGTCAAACTAACACCAATCTCAGTAGACATAACAGGCAGCATCTGTTTTTCAATAATTAAAATTTTCATAGTTTGAGCTTAAAAATGAAATTTACAATCTTATACATCGAAACATGATACTAAAGCATACCTTATTTTCTTGAACTATAGGCGTGCTAGTCTTAAGAGAAGCATGACTTTGTAGAGGTAATTCAAGTCCCCTCCTTCTTTCTAACTACGGCATAAGGAACATTACAAGTTAAGAAAAAGAATCGGAGACTCAAATTTAGGCGCAAAACTTAAATTAGAGTTCAACCCATTTCCTTTTTATGATTTCTTATTTGACCAGTTATAGACAAACATAACCCAAATTAACCCATTTATAACTTACAAGCAAATGTGAAATTGTCACATATATGCTTATCAATGATTTCATAACAAACAATTTGTTGACCATTAGTAACTGTAGTTATTACTTTTTAGCATACCAACTCGATAGTAAAAATATGAAATCCTAGATTTACATCAAGAAGAAAATCAGAGGCGAAATGAGTTTAGTTGGGTTATACTTGTTTCAAGAACAGGTGAAGCATGCCTAATTATAATATTTGGCTAAAAAGGAAGCAGATCAAATGATTTTAAAAGTCACTCAAGCAAACACAATTGCTTACAACCTCCAAAATTACTTCATTTCAAGTAAAATCAGGTCATCATTTACAACTTAATATGAAAATAATTTATGAAACTGAAACAAATGGTAAGTGTAAGCAAAATAGCAGGTTACCTCAACCAACCCATCACATTTTGACCCGATTATAAAAATTTACCCATTTTGACCCGTTACAAGAACATCAACACCAAATAGTCTGGATAGTTTCAGGGTGGAGGGGGGAAGTGTAATTCAGCAATAACCTTGTCCTGTTGTAATTTCTGACGAACTTTTTCACGTGCTCTATTTTCTTCCTCTTTCTCTGCTTTCCGTAAGGCTATAAAACTGATTATAATGAACTGATTGAAAAAACATATAGCCACTAAGAGAAAACAGAAAAAAAAATCAACTTGGTTTTGAGAAAGAGACCGTTTTCTTTCGTTTTCTTCTGCAATTTTCTTTGCTTCTTGCAGTTCTTTCCCTACCCGAATTCTTTCCTGTAAATGTGAAAGAAAGAGATAAAATCCTTCATGTATATGACCTTAAACAAATAACCAAGCAAACAAGCAGTGGAAGGTGAAAATGTAACCATTTAGCCTATAATTAAAATCAACACCCAAGAAAACGTGTTCAAGTAATCATATTCTTTCTGTAAGTTAATGCTAATCATATGGTGTTTTTCATTAATATTAACATCTTTAGTCCAAAGAAAAGATTAGCATTTTTAAAGTGACTTTTAGCCTCATTTCTGCTAGAATGATAAACAGCATAGCAAAAGAAGTAAATCCATAATCAGTCCACTCAATCCCATTTATATGATCAAACCATGAGATATGAAGGTGTTCATATCTTCCTAGATTGTTCAAATTTGAAAATTTGAATCTTTATAAAAGTGGATATTGTAATCATATTTCATATGTTAATCAATTTCAACTTTCAAAAAAAAAAAGATTAAATTTTGCGGGTCATTCCAACCCAACCCAACCCGTGTTAATCATTTACAATACCTTCTCTCTACTCGATGCTGATTTCGTATCATCTTCCTTGTTCCTTCTTCGTGATTTTTCTCTGTAACAAGCACAAACAAGTATTCAGTACAAAAACAAGCAATCATGAGTTTTCTGGATGACTAAACAGATAATTGTTGTTATATTGATAGATCTCGTGAAGAACTACAAGGTATAAAATTTTTTAAATGTTTCACTAGAAAGGACATAACAAACCTTAACTTTTGTGCTGTCAACTTTACTTCTTCCGACACAAAAGAAGGCTCAAAATCCTCGATTTCAACTTTTACCAGAATCTGGTGGATTAACAAAAGTTGTTAACAATATCCTAAATATACGATATTAGACAAGAAACTTTCTTTTTGAAGCTTATGAGTGGCAACAAGAAAAACGATAGGATGGGTGAAATCAACATGAAAACTTTAACAAGCTGTAACATGCTAAAATGCAAACATTTCATATGAACTCATAAAAGATACAAAAGTGGAACAAATATCAAAACAAATAAATCATACCGGCGGCATTTGATCAATTTCAGGGTCATCCTCATGCTCAACAATCCAATTGATGGCATCCTCTAAACTAGAATTACCTTCACAAAAACATAATTATGCTCAGAATAACATCAAAATGCAATACTCTAGTTTACTGAAGTAAAATGACATAAGAAATCTTTTGCACTAAAATACATTTTATGTTACTTTTGACCCGTTTCCTTTTCACCAACGGTTGCTTTACAGTTAGAGGGACAGTTTAATGGACACGTTAATAAGTAAATGGGTCAAAATTACCACCGTTCAAAAAAAATTAAAACAAAAGTGTAAACGGGTTCAAAAACATTTTTATAATAACTATTCCTTGATCAAAATGTTGCGAATGGACTAACCCGAATGATAAAGTGCTCTCATTGCTCGGGCCAATGGAAACCCCATTTCCTCAAGTTCATCAAGTAATTTCTTGTTTACTTCTTGAACATCCATTTCTAATTCACAATACCACAACAGTCAATACATACATACATTTGTGACTATATGTATACATATATGGGATCATATCATTACATAAAAACTAAATCATTACAAGAGCAAAAATCACACAATATTATTGAATCAGATGGAGTAAATTCATTCACAATATTAAATCAGATCAAACTGTTTCTGTCATAGTTAATACTTAATACCATCAAAAATTCAAAACCATGAACTCTAATAAAACCCTAGGTGAGACTTAGATTCGATGTAACCATCGTATTTCAGGTGTATGAATGTGCGTTTTAAAAGTTGTGAATCTAATTATTTAACATAACAACGGATTTCTCACCTTGTTTTTTGGGAAATGCGAAGGCAAACAGCGATGAAAGTGTGTTTATTGGAAACCCTAATCTTAGATACAAATGGCGAAAAGATTATCGCCATTGTTAGATTAAAGGGATGCTGATTCGTTACTTCAATGGATCATCTTTATGGTTTCATCCTCTCAGAGTCAAATGCGTGTGCTTCACATATAGTTCAACTCGATTCTTTTTCGTATTTATAGTGTTACGTATCCCCAAGTTTCCTAATTTGCAGTTAGCATGAAGATTTGGTGGGCCATATCTATTAACAAATTATTTTTCCCCTCTCCTGATTTACGCTATATTCGTAGTTTATTTACGCAGTGTTCCCGAGTTTACTTAGCGAAAGAAAATAAATGAAACATTTTTTTTCTTTTTTTTATTTTCTTTTCATTTCTTTTCATTTTGAAAGTATTGATTTTAGCCTTTATTTTTTTTTCACTTCCTTTCTTTTTTCTTCTTAAGTAAATTCAGGAACACAAATTTTTAACAATCATTCCATTTTCTTCCATTAAAAAACTCTGGATCACAACTATTTTTTCTTTACTTCCACTTCCTTTCTTTTCTCTCCTTAAATAAGACTCGGGAACATAGCGTTAATGAGTGGAAAAAAAGAAAATTGAAGTAAATAAATAATAAGGTGTGTTTCAGAATTTTTTTTAATGAAAGGAAATGAAAGAAAAGTTAAAAAGTTATGTTCTCGAGTTTACTTATGAAGAAAAAAGAAAGAAAATGAAAAGAAAATAAAGGTTGAAATCAATCCTTTCAAATCGAAAGAAAATGAAGAGAAAATAAAAGAAAAGAAAGGAAAGAAGAAAAAGAAAAGAAAGGAAAGAAGAGAAAAGTAAAGAAAAGAAAAGAAGAAAATATTTCTTTCTTTTGTCTCGTTAAGTAAACTCAGGAATATAGCGTTAAGATGAGACATTTCATTTGGGTTGGAGTCTGGTGTTAAGATCGATTGAAGCTCTTTTGGAGATAATAGAGTTCGTATCTGGTTGGTGACATAATGTAAGTATGGGATAGAATATTAGTAGTTTAAAATTCGTCTTTCTAAAAGAACAAAAAATGAGATATGTTTTGTCATGACTATGTCGATTTTTAAGATGATTTGGGTTCTTTTAGTTAGTTTTTAAATGTGTGGTTAAAAGAACTTAAAGTTAAGAATCATTATTTTGGATCTTTCTAATCATTTTGAATATATTTGTCACTTATACATATTTATAAAATAAAAAATTGTAACTAGTCTAAAGAAGTGTTTATGTTATTAGTCTTTTCGATCGATGATATTATTCAAGGCTTTAGAGTGGTATATATGTATTCTAAAATGGCTCCTTGATGAAATGAATAACTATGAAATTGTAAGTGTTTTAAAATGGTTTGTTTAACATTAAAAGAATGTAAAGTTTTTTTTTTCCTTTTTTTGTACAACTTCAATAGCACAATGTATAGCTCACCATAGCATAATCACACTTGTTTTGTGGGTTTGGTATTTTGAAAAAACAAGAAAATTAAATTGAAAGGATCACCCTTTTCGTTCATGAGCTCCGTCACATACACAAATGTATTCATCTAAAAAGCCACAAATGTACTCACGTAATGCATGTATTTGTGTTTGTCCGTCTGTCAGGCCACTGGCCTGTTACGAGCATCGCTCATGCTTTTACTCATTTTAACCTATTACTCCAATTATCTAATCCATTTTATGAATCATATATAAAAAGAAAGAAAAGGAAATCACACATAACTATTTCATTATCAACTTTTAGGAAATCAAGTACATATAGGCTTCAATCTTATTGCTAGTGGAATATGGGTTATTAAATGTACTACAACTACAGCATAAGCCCAGTCGACCCCAATACAAGTTAATACTTAAAATCACTAATTTACTCATGGCATTCTGGTGGAGGGACAGGGTACCTATTTTTATCAGTACAATAATCATAATTCATATACTTTCTTCTTATATTCTCCAAAGCTCTCATTTGACGCTGGTTTAACTGCCAATAATCTCTTCTATTCCACCAATACCTTGTGGAATAACATTCCATATTTGGGGTATTGGGCTTTAAGGGGCAGCCATCAATGTTAAAATCTTGAAAATGGGCCTGAAATGGGGCTTGGGTCCAATTTGCTTTGGTCTTTCCTCCATCGGTGGCCCAACTAGATCCATCCCATAAGCTTACAAGCAATTGCATTGATCTTTGAGGGTACCCTACAAAACCACCCATTATGTGGTTCTTGTGTACCCTAATTGGTATGTCATCCACGAAAAACCTGATTAGAAAACTCTTAATATGAGTCGATTCAGATGGTGTTATATCGGTGATGAATCAAAGAGTAAAATAGATAAAAGTGAAACAGTTAAAAAAGGTTGAAAGTCACTTAAAGTGTAATTAGATGTGTACAACCTTTTAAATCGTTGATGGTGATAACACATTATATTATAGTGCTATTTGATAGACTAATTCTTTATAAGTTAATGGACAAAAGTATTAAAGTTTCAGTCAAACCATTTTTAACATCTGACCCAACCCACTTGTTTTTACCCGGCTCGACAAAAGAAGATAAGTGCATACACAATTTGATGTTCGTTCCATAGGAGTTTGTAGTAATGAAAATCTGCCGATGGATCAAACCAGAGAAGGGTTCTTTGCTCTCTACCGCCAAGACCATGTGCGAATACGTTTGTTTGTAAAACGATGGGTTTGCCATGTCTATTTCCCAAGAACTCAAAGTCTAGCTCATCGTGTACACCCACGTTCGAATGTAACTATAAAACATTTTATATAAGATAAACCAAACAACATTATGGGAATGTTATAAGGAAATGTATACAAGAATTGGTTCTAAAATAATAAACTTTATTAAAGTTGTCTTTTATAATGATTTGTCATGACTTGTGGTTGGAAAACATATAATCATTTAAAAAGGTATACTTAGAAAATTCTTTAAAAGAAAAACCAATAAACCCTTATAGCATCTAGTTTTTCATGTGTGGATAGTTTGTCAACGGACCAAGTTGAGCTTAAACAATAGCCAAAATGAGTGATTTTGCACTCCTCCTTGTCACCTTTAGACTCGTTTTTATAATTAATTATAAGAGAAGTTATATAAAATTAACTATCAACAAGCAAGTTTAAAGTGTTTAATTGTACATAAAACGCAGTAACAACGCCAGCCGAATCCTTATCTGGTAGTTTAATCCTCATTTGAAAGAATCCAGATCCGTAGTATGATTTAGACCCGAATCCACCACCTATATGTATAATCAAAAGAATAAATTAAAAGTCAAAAAAATGTGTACGATACAATAAAATGACAATATAAAAGCGATGCATGTAAAAGGTTAAGTATGATATAATAAAAAGATGATATAAAATGGATGCATGCAAATTTTATTTACCATGAAAATTAACATACACATATCTATAGAGACATGTTCAAGTATGAACTATTTATAGCTCAATTTACGATAAAAATAAAACCTGAAGACTGGTCCAACGACACCTGAACTTCTTTTCCATGTTTAAAAAACAAAATACGATCTCTACCCCAAGTTACATAATAATTTTGATCAAAACTCGCATTTCTTGTTGTGACATTTCTTGTTGTGGCGCTAAGTGAGAAAAACATTTCAAACAAAATGATAACTATCATCAACATCATTAACCGAAAGCCCATTTTATGAGCAGAAATAGAACCTAGCTAGAAATATAACTTGCTAGTGTTTGTAGGGATTATGTACAAATAAATGGGATATATATAAGCAATAAGTATATACTTTTTTATATATGCTTTGCATTAATTTGCCTCAAGCCCCATAACACAAATACATCATGAGGACCAATTTGGAAGTTACTTTGGGGTTCAAACAACTTTTTCTGTTTATATTTTCTTTTAATAAAGAAATTAACATCAAATACTTATCATTGCATAAAATATCGTTTTCTCAAGTCATTTTCTTGACCTTAACTTGAGCATACCCAACTGTATTATTTTATTTTATAACTTAGAACTATTTACTACCCTTTTCTAGTATGAAAACTATAATTATCGTTTCTATAACACCACCATAAAATACATATGGTTTATAAAGAATACTTGTGTTAAAATGAGTAGGTTATTATGATCACTAGAATAATTTGATGATATTAATTTAAGTCTACAAAATTCTTGCTACTTCTCTTTTAATAAAAAAAATTATAGCATTTTCTAAATTAATATGCTTATATGCAATATGTCAATTTAAATATTGGGTCTAATGTAACCAACGTGTTAATGATAATATGGTAATTATCCAAAAAATATAAAAAACCACTAGAAAGACATACTTTCAACTTAATCCTTACACGTACTTATTGCATTTTGATAATGAATAAAATGTGTTTTTTTACTCTTTCAATTGGTTGTTTGAGAGAAAATGTAAGAAGATAAAATGCGATAGCAGTATTCTTGTAGCCTTGAAACTCAATATCGAAAGACGAAATATACGGGGTTTATCAATACTTTGATAAACGTAACTTGTGTAGGCTGTTGTCACTAATACATATTAATCATTTAGAAAATATTGTATTGAGAATAGCATGTGTAATTGTGTATAATCACATTTTATGTGTATATCTAGATATTTATATGAGATAATCTTATACAAAGCACTTGAAATTATCTCATAACTAGAATTAAGCTTCATGCCTTGTGGCTGGGGCGTAAAACCGTGCCAAATAACACCAATGTCACAACACTGCTAACGACAACCAACATTAAAGTTGCGGTGTGTTAATACGAAGAACTTAGACCAAAACGTAAAACAAAGAAAAAAAATAACTAAATCGATCTAAGATCCGCGTGTTGTGACGAACCTGTCAAAAGGGAAAAATATGGGTAAAAATGTTGAACGGCACACAACACATTGCGTCGTGTTAACTCACAAAATTTAGAACGAAACGTAAAAATGTTAAACCACACATGCATGTTGTGTTGTGTTGTGTTAAGATGCAAAACTTAGAACGAAACGTAAAACGAAAATTTGCGAAAGATGAAGAGCATAGAGGAACAAAGTTGAAAATATAAAAGATGTGAGATTAAATTGCCAAAGATGAAGAGTTTTGGGTTAAAAGTGAAATAAAACAAATTTGAGAAGTTACATTACAAAAAATAAAAAACTTTGTTTAAAAGTGAAAAATCATATTTTTTTTTGAAAAACCACCTATGCATAATGTGTAACACCATTATGCATAGAAAGATTGCAAATTAGTATATATAAATGTTTCTTTTACGTCCAATGGTTTAGAACGTACAAACACAACCTACTTTTTATATGTTTTTAATTATATGTGAACTTTTTGCCAATCGTTTAGATTTGTTTGGCATATCTATTTTCTTATAATACGTGCAATATTTACGCATTTTATTACATTTATGTCAATATATGAAAAGGATTACGATAATTTGAGAACTTAATATCTTTATGTCATATGTGAAAACGATTATAATCATTTGAGAATTTGTATATGTTTAAAAACTACAAGAACCAATTAATATCAATAGCATATATTTTTCAAATTTATACTTTTCATACACAATTTTGTGTGTTTATGTACATTAAAAACGATCAATGTAACATAAAATCCATAAAAGTAATGTTTTCATATGTTATTAGAAAATTTTATTTGCTTAGTTACACATATGTAGGTAGTAAATCACACACATGACTTACACATGTGTAGATTATATATAAATGCTATTTGTTTATTAGTTTTTTGTACTTTCAAAAGAGACGAATAAACAATATATTTCAATCATTTTATGTATACAAATTTTAAAAAATAGATAAAGCGTTGATAAAAATTTTCGTAGTTCTGAAAATATTTTTGCGTCTTGAATGATCCTAGCACTATATGAAAATACAATATATATACAATAACAAATCACACGTTTTTGTCCTCACAACTAAAAAAATAAGGGTTTCAAATTATATATGATGCTATGTATTTAATTTAAAGTATTAAGATTTCTTTTTTAAAAAAGGTTAGCATTAATGAAAATGGTGAGTAGAGCCGAAGAGGTTGTTGTGATATCACATTGGAGGCTCCAATTATAGTTTGTTCGTTTCAGTGGCTAATTACAACAGTATTAAAGCCCTACTAATATTACTTATCCTTTTTATAAAATATATATATTATTTAATAAAGAGTTGGAAAAATAACATGCTATAAGATTAGAGATGACGGTTATATGATATAAGTCGAGATCACTATATCTTATATACTCCATGTGTTATAGTTGTTACATTGTATCCATTTCATCATCGTTTTCCACTTTGGCATATAAATGTCCTAATCACAAGTTTTTTTAATGCACGTGTAATGCAAGTCTTTGGCTTAACTGATATAATTGAGCCCCGAATCAATTAGTTTGAGAGGTGGTAACTTTATGGTTTTTCAATTTGGAGGTTAAAAATTTGAGTTTCACTTAGTGCAATATGTTCAAGGTGGGCCAGGGTTTCACCATAGTGAGTCTTCGGGCTGTGAGTTTCATTTGAAATGGTGGCGGGTTGGGTCACTAATGTTGTTTGTGCTCGCAGAGCGTGTGTGATCTTTCGCTAATGATATCACCCGGGTGGTCGGGCTCAGGGGGTGATGTTTATAAGGGGTCGGGTCACTAGTGTTGTTTGTGCTTCTAAGGTTTGACAAAAATAATTATTTTTACTCTAAAATTTTAAAAAAACATCAATTTCAATCCAAATGTTTTCATTACTTGTTATAACTTCAGTCTAAAAATTTTATTATTATGGATTCAAGTTTAAATAACTGATAAAAGTTTTAAATTAAAACTAAAACAACTTATAAAACTTTTAAAGCAAAATTGATGTTTTTAATTTTTTGAATAAAAATAGTTATTTTTGTTAAACTTCAGGCAGTAAAACTAAATTCAACTTTTTTCGTTTAACAAATCATGCATGATATTTAAACCTAGTCTTGCTTATGACATGATTTTGAGGCGGTGAACATGTTGCAAGAATTAATCTTTTTGTCCATGTTCGATTGTGATTGCACAGATTGCCACAAAGGAAACTACAAATCTAAACGGAAAGTCCTTGTAACAGAAATGTCTGAATATGCGAGAACATCTATCACAATTGTGTTGAATTTTTGAAGGTCCGTTGGAATGTTAGTGGTAGATCTACGGTGTTAGGGGATCGGGATTTCCTTTGTTAAGATCATGTCGGTTTGGAAAGTTAAACAAACAACCGATAACGGAGAAAACTTTGAGTTTTGATCGATAAGCTTGGAAGGTAACAAGGATGGTGTATCGGTTACTAAATCACATTATTTAGTTGTAGTACATGTATAAATGCACATGTAGGAATAAATCCAAATGTTGATAAAATTCATAAGCATGATGAAAAATTGGCGCCTGTTGGGCCATCACAAGAAATTAAATATATGATGATGGGTCAAAAAAGACTAGTGGCCGGCCCAATATCTAAAGAAAGATGGACAGGTTTGGCTGCCTGAAAATGAGGTCACTAATGGGCTAACAGAAGCCCAAAAATTAAATAAGTCACCAACTGGATCAATTGGGTTCGATGCCTCTAATCAATTCCATTTGCATCTCCTAATTCGAGGGTCCAAGAAACTTCCACATGACCAATAGAGAGAACTTCAATTTAAAGGAGCCGATAGTCTGCCCCTAGCCGCGTAAGAAAGCTACCTGAAAAAAAAGGCAAGGTGCACCTTGGGTTGAACTCAACGAATTACGTTTTGCCAGATAGATTTTGTGTAGAAAGATTCCTCATTGGTAATGAGATATAAATAAATAAAATAAATAACAATCTAAACTAAATACTAAGTAAAGGCGCATACACCTCATTACTTCCCACTGGGCGAGAGATGCACCTAACCCACCTACCCACTCATCAATCACGGTGTTCAGCTAACTTGCACTGATAAACCCCTATTGTATTTACTGGATTTAGGCATCCATCTTTTGACTGTTGTCAACTAATATCTTCAATGTTAGATTCTACTCTATGTTAGAATACTTCTGTGAATGCTATTCTGATCTAAGCGAAGATCCCATCATGATCTACTCGATGAAGTCTGATTAAAGTACTCCAACCAACTCAACAAAAGAAGCAACGGGTGCTACTGGAATGAAATCAGCATCTAATTTCATTTCTTAGGTCTGGGTCTGGATCCAATTCTCTTATAGAAGAAATGGATTGATATGGATTTTTCCCAGCCACATTGTCATCATCTCACTTCCTCTTCATGACAGAAAAGAAGAAGTTGCTTGACTCAGTGTACGAGGTGAATGAGGGGATGGTCTGCTCAAAGATTTGATGAGGGGAGAACGATACGAGCAACTGTTGAAAATATAAATGTCCATTACCAATCCATCGTCTAAAAAATTGCATTGTGTTGTTGATTAATTTGCTTTATTGTGTGTTTCTTGTTAAGATTGATCATATATCTTTTTGATTAGTGTTTAACCTTGTTTGTGTGTGTTTTTATGCATATATTTTTGGACTTAATGAGCTGGAGTTGTTGCTTACTGGGCTTGGATTGGATTCTGCTTGATGGACTTATATCTGATGGGTTGTACATGATTGAAACTAGAGATGCACATTTCGGGTTTTGGGCCGGACCCGAAACCGGGTTCAAACCGGGTTGGGCCCAATCGGGTTTTTTTGTACCCGGGTATTGGTGAACACGGGTACGAACCCGGGTCGGGTTCACTTGCGGGAAAACCCTACCCGCCATACCCGGGTAGGGTCGGGTCGGGTCCGGGTCGGGTCCGGAACCGGGTCCAATACCGGGTTTAGTTTATTTTTTCTAATTTTCTTTTCTTTATTTTATGTCCAATACCGGGTTCAATATCGGGTCCAATACCGGGTTCAATTCGGGTTTAGACCGGGTCGGGTTCGGGTCGGGTTCGCTAAAAGACTCAAAAACTAAACCCGGTTCCAACCCTACGGGTTTAAACGGGTTCGAACCGGGTATGCCTCCCATCGGGTTGTACCCGAACCCGGGTCCGGGTCGGGTCCGTACCCGGTTATTTTGTGCATCTCTAATTGAAACATGCTTGGAAGAGTTCACATATATAATGAGTTCCAACCTTTATGGAGTGAATTAGCATCAACCTTCATTATCGTCTAATCATCTTCTATCTTTTTCATATATATATAGGGTTTCCCTCATGTCTAGAGTACATAGATCTATCTTCTTTTTCATTTTTAGCAATCCTTTATGTTCATCTTTTAAGGTTTAGATTAGTGTTAATTCTTTGAGTATGTTCTTCTTTTTTTTCTGATTATGTATTTTGTCTTCAGATCTTCAAAATGTTGATTTGAACCCGTGATAGAATGAAGATCAGATTGATATTATCCAGAGATTTGAATAATACTTATTTGTTTAGTTTATCTTTTTTTGGTATGTTAGGATGTTGTTTCATTAGAGTTTATCATTATATTTAAGTTATAGAATCTAGTATTAATCTTAAGGTTGTTTTCGTTTATTATAAGTTTTTGATTATATTTGAATATAAGAACATTGTTTTTGAAACCTTGAGTATAATTTATTGTCTTGATTTTCATTAATATTTAATTAGAACAAATACAACGTAAGATCTAAAATAAAATGTACATAATTTTAGAAACTTAAACTAAAATTATTGATATTCACGATGAATTTTAACTTTCATTTTCTCATACACTTCACGATCAAGACCCGAAAGATGATCGATTTTCTTGGATCGTATTCTCAACCCGGCTAATCACTGCTTTAGTGCCTTCAGGTTGACAAGGTTGTCCATCGAAACCGTCAACTTGTCCACACTTTCTTTTATCCCAATATCCGTGAACGTAGCCGGTCGTTTGCCTTTGTTGTTTGATTATTTCTTCCCGAGGGCCGAACCGGTGCTTGTTCAAATTACGCTAATTGCTAAGTGTTTATATCTTCATGAAGTGGTTTTAGTTGGCAGATTCCCCTGTTTATCTTTTTGTATTTAGAAAATACAAGTAAATTTTGTATTTGTATGTTATTTTTGTGATATGTTCATGTCATGTGGGGTGTGGTGGGTCTGGTTATCTATTTTACAGTTATGGACATTATTCTAGGGTGTTTGATTGTATGTCTAAAGTGATTATTGCAACATCAAATTCTAATGAACAGTTTTTTTTAAGTTTCTGCCAAAGAATGATTACAATTAGGCCTTTTATAAGTTTTGGTTAAGGTGTTCCTATTTGGAAAAGTAGATAAGGATTAGTAGCAAGAAATAGCGATAGTTGTGATAAATATCAAACTTAATTTAACTACGTTTCTAATCAATTAATTATCTTACCTTCTTGTTCTGATTATTAGTGACAGAGCTTGAACAATTCCGCATGGGGCCGTGGCCGAATAATTTTTTTAAGGGGGCGAACTCGATATATATATAACAATTTACATTACCGGGCCAAAAATTTACACTACCGGACTAAATTTTAACACTACTGCGCGAACCGGACCATTATCTAGATGTAGAATTTGTTTTCCTCTACTGACTTCTTAATTACCTAAATAAAAGCCACACCACCAAAGGACTGACCCCAGGTCTGGACCACAGACCACACACTTGGTTGGGACCGGTTAAAAAACCCAGACTCGATTCTTACAACGAAACCATGGTTAGGATCCGGTCTTGATTAAGACCGAACCCAATGGTATTGAGCCTGGTTAAGACCTGGTGGTCTTGAGCGGTTCACGCTTTCGGGCTCCATATATACTCTCTTAGAGCGAGTTTACTGAAAGAATGGGCTATATTATGACCATCTTTTTGGAATAATTTAGTTTTGTATTCTTTGTTTGCTTGATACTGAAAAGGTAAAAAGAAGATGGTGAAAAAGGTTGATTTGTATTTGATGGCACTCCACTTGTCTCTTTGATGGATGATGGATCAAAGCTGTCATATAAAAGCTCATAATGGCATTACATGGATATAGGTTTTTAATATGGCCCCGTTTGTTTGGTGCTATGTATACAAAGAACCTTTCATTTTCGTTGTTTTTTCTCGTGTGATATATCAACGTCACATTAATTTATTTATATTTTTTTTAGTTTTTTCATGTTTTACGTGGCGTTGTGCTAGTTTTATCCGTTTTCCCCATTTTTTCAATTATATTTTTTTGAAATTTGCATTTACATTTTCATTTTTATAACTAAATTAAATACAATAATTAAACAAAACAAACTTCATTAATTAAGAAACCACCGTAATCAAAAACTCAAAATTATATTTACGCTTATTTGAATCTTCATCTTCCGAGCTTGACGGGTCATAAAGTTTGAAATTTAACGAATTCATAGTGTAAAGGAATTTGGAAGGTAGTAGATAATTTTGAGAGTATAGAAATAATAAAGGTAATAAGTTTATGTAAAGGGATTTGGGTATTTATAGTGTAATTTTTTAATACGGTATTATTCCCATTGCATAATGGTTGGTTTTTGGGAGCTGGGGATCAGTGGATCCCATTGAATTTTCACCGGTTATAAAGGCTAAAAAATCCCGAACCCAAGGGCGTGGTGTTACCACCCGAACTCGTTTTTTCCCGGCCGCTCAGCGGACCTCACTCCATGTCCTCTTACAACTGTAAACATACATATCTAATACTACTATTGAATCTACAGTATTTTGTAACATGAAAAAACAAACTTTCAACCTCATGGCAAACACTACGGTGCTGTTTGTTTTTTGTGCAGGAAAACGTTTGCAGTCTGCGTACCACATCTGCAGACATTTGCAGCAGAATAGGTGGATCAAATGTCTACAGTCTACAAGAAAAATACTGTTTGTTTTTAACATCTGCAGAGTGTTAAAACAATTTCACAACCAACGGATTCTTGGGGGAGGGGGGCTGGCGGGCGCAGGTGGGGGGAGGGGGGAGGCGGGTGCAGGTGGGGGGGGGGGGAGGCGGGCGCAGGTGGCGGGAGGGGGGAGGCGGGTGCAGGTGGGGGGAGGGGGGAGGCGGGCGCAGGTGGAGGGAGGGGGAGGCGGGCACAGGTGGGAGGAGGGGGAGGGCGGGCGAAGGTGGGAGGGGGGGGAGGGCGGGCGCAGGTGGGGGAGAGGGGGGGCAGGCGCAGGTGGGGGGAGGGGGCGACACGGTGGCGGGGGGGGAGGGGGGGACGACGGTGGGGGGGGGGTGGGGGGAAGGTGGGGCGGCGGTGGTCCGGTGGGTGAGGGAGGTGGGGCGGGCGGATGGGGGGAGGTGGGGGGAGATGGGAATGTATTGAAAAGTTGAGAAAATGTTAGAAGACTTCAGAAGTGGTAGGTCCATGTCTTCTCCACGCAGACGTCAGGAAGATGTTTTTAATGAAACGTCTTTTAAAAATCAAACAGTCTGCGCTCTCAAAACCTCTACCCGCGTTTGCGTGCGCGCAGATGAAGAGGTGGGAAAAAGTTTTTTCCAAAAAACAAACACCACCTACGTTTATATACACATCATCACTTATATACACACCAGATACCATTACATTACAATCGTTTTTTTTTTCATATACAATGGTTACTGCAGTTAGGTCCAAGCTTTATTGTTACATTAACGGTAAATGCAAAGTTTGGATAAAGAGTTTCGGATGTAAAATGTTATTTTATGCATGAGTTTAAAATTGTAGATATAACAGGTTATTTTTATATTTGGGTTAAAAGCAAAACAATTAGATTTGTTTGATTAAAGTTTTTATGGTTTGGTTTGCTTGTTTCTAATGAAAATTCTACACTGAAATGCTAACTATAACTTTAAACGTTCGGAGAATAACAAACTAAACTAGGTGATTTTACCGGTTTGACGGTTTAAAAGTTTTGTTTTAGTGGTTTGAACTACCTTTTAATTATTTTATTTAAACCTACGGTTTGTATTAATACTTTATATCAACGATGATTGTTTATGATTGTAATATACTTACATAATGACACGTTTCGAAAAAGAGATAAAATATACGAACAAGAAAAGTTAAAGTTTTGGTTTTGCTTGCACGACCTATTTCAAGTTTCAAACCGTATTAAAACTTTAAGCTTGCAACCCGTCAAGATCAGACCGTTTTGACCTCAGACCTATTTCGGTTTTACCATCAATATTATCCGTTTTGTTCATGAGGAGCTCACGGAATTATATTTAGTTGCTCGCGTGAAAACTTCTTAGGGAGGGTCACTCGTCCTATGATTGTTTTCATCCAAGCACGTTTAACCGTGGAATTCTACTTTTATTTACAATCAAATCTTTTAAAACGCGTTGGTGATATTAGAGTCAGCATATTACTTATAAACCTAATATCTCTCATTTTTATAGCCAATGTAGGATTTGCTTAGATTGTAACATAAAGTGAAGTACTTAATTGGGCGTATAAAACCTTTGTCAAAAAGCTTTGTAGCTGTTTCACTGGCTTCGACTTAGACAATTTGGTTGCCTTAACAATTTACGAACATCCTTAAGTTTTACTTGACATTTTTTATTAGTATTTTGAAACGTAAATAACTAATGTATTAAATAAGATTATAAAAATGATAATTATTAATAATAATTTATATATAAATAGTTCATGACGTTCTAAACAATCGATAATATGTAAGATGATCTTTAATTGATTTGACTCTTGTTATTTATTTTCTTCTTACTTATATATATTTTTTAATTATCTTATCTTATATATGAAAGTAAAACCGTCATGAAAAGTAAACTGGAAATCCATTTTCTTTAAATAAAGATCATGATGATGTGTTGGTTGGATGATAGTGAGGCCATGATATATGGGCAATGACTAAAAAGATTTGTGTAACTATTAGCGGTGACGGAGTTTTAACGCTCTTATAGGGGGCGGGGGCGAAATCAAATTGTTTTACGGGGAGCGAACTCAATATATATAAAAAATTTACGCTACTGGACAAAAAATTTACACTAGCGAACCGAAAATTAACACTAGTAGGGAAAAAAAGAGGGGGGCGGGGGCCCTCCCGGCCCCTTAAATCCTTCGCCCATGACTATTAAAGTTATTTCAGGTAACGCAAGTGAAAAATGATCAATATTTCATAATTTTATGTGAGGGAATAACAATGTTAGTGTCGTAAAGTTTTTTTAATCTGTTATTAGTAATGCAATATACTGTGATTAGTCATCATAAATCAATTGAAATTGTCTCCTTCATTAATATTTTAATAACATGATTGCTTGATTTTTGTTTCTAAAATGTTGATAATCATTTCGTACACATCCGATCACCTTTTAAAAAGACAATAATAATCATAACGACGAGGATGCCTTTAAAAAAAGAATATTTGATGATAATTATAGAAGGAGTTAGTAAAAGGAATATTTGGACCTTGGTTTGTTTTCAATTGTCATGCCGGTTGAGTTTTATTCCCCTTTTTTTATTTTCTCATAGACTGAAAAGGTCAAACTTAAGTTTTTATATAAAATAGTGTTTTAACTTATACAAGAGAGATATTGAGTACTTGAGTATGACACTTAGTATGTGATTACAAGTGTAGACGGGTATTTAATTGGTTATTAAGGTTAATATAAGATAAAATTTGAGGATTTATAAACTGAAATCACATAAGATCATAAACAATTTGATGGCTCAAGAGTTGTGGCACTAGGTAAGGAACATTGTTTAATATTTGGCTAATAGACTAGGATTATATATTTATATTACACTCATTCTTATAGTCATAACTAGTTAGGACAATATGAACGTTAGTTGCTAAGAGCCACAAATATGTAAATCTGTCGGAAAATTATGATTTAACAACAAATTTTTAAGCGATGAATGGATTTTGAAATAGAACTAACCGGTTGAATCGACGGGCTGAAAGAATCATAAGGTTTATTTATCAGTTGATTTTCAATCCAGCGACTTCATCACAACATCCCAATGATTATTTCTCTCTTTCGGAGTTCGCAATGTAATCCTAGGGCGTCCTCGATGCCTTCCACTCTCTCATTTACATTCAAGCTACCCAAAAACGTATTCATTTGCCATTGTAAAAATATATTATTTTGTCTAAGAAATACTATTTTTATAATTTTGGCAATATATAATTGATGAAACAATAATGCTGGTCCTTGGATTCTCTTGTCGCAGAATTTTGGTTCTTGAAAAGTAGTAATGAACAAAACTATTGTCCTCATGGCCCACTCACACCCTTTCGCTTTTATTTCATGAAATCGGCATGCACTTCACTAATTGCTAACACCAACCTATCACTATCCATCACACTCTATACTTTTCACTACTTTTTTAGTTTTTACTGAATTAAAAGGTTAATTCAATTTAATACATCTGTTACATTTGTATAAAGTAAAAAAAAAATTAAACCTAATTTTTAAAAATATAAAAATATTATTATAAATAACACTAAAACTAAATAATTCTGTTTACAATGTTGTAAAGAAACCTTTGTTGAGTTTTGACATATAAATCTAGCATAACTCATACGAACGGTTTATGATAATTATAAAATAGAGTGTTGTACGAAAATATAAGAAAATTACACCCTAATATAATAGTAGACCATCTTCATCAATCATCACAAACAAAAGATGTCACTTATGGTCAGATTGAAAGAAAGAGTAACAAGTCGATAGGCCATGAAAGAAAGACACGAGAAGAAGTTCATTTGAAAAGATTGGTAAGAGCAGGGATTGTGAGAGGGAGGTCAGATGATGGTCGCTTCATGAAGTAGTAGTGATGAGACGTTCTTAAAAATGTTTGATGTTTTCATATTAACTAGTAGCTTAACTCCCACACATTGCGTTGAGTTTTTCTCACAACGAATTAGTAAGTAATATTTTATATTAGTTTAATCACTAGACCTTAAAAAAGTTTAAAAAAATTTGTTAGTTTCATGTATCATAATCATACTATAGTCATAGCACATGGGGGATATTAATGCAAGGCCCTAGAAATAAATGACCAAAAAATTGTTCTTGTTGTACCAGAAACAAATGCTTTAAATGAACAAAAACCAATCAAAACAAATTCTCTCAATAAAAACCCAAACATTAAATTTAATTACTTTTATTATTAATCTCAAAACTAAAAAATATCAAGAATTTCCAAAATAAAATTATTACACAACGGACAACTAGCTCTTTTCACAAAAAGCTCCCTTGAACAGAGTCTGCAAAATGTGTGTCCACAGGGGATAAACGCTGCACCCTTATGTCTTACCATGCACACGCAGCAGTTGTTATACCTGTAACCACCACCACCATCACCACCACCACCGCCACCGTCACCGCCACCGTCAACCACCGCCTCATCCTCTTCTTCCACCTCATCATCATCATCATCATCATCAAAGTAAACAGATCCTTCAACTTCCAACAGAGACATCAACGACATCCTCGCCGCCGTCGGCTCTCCGCCTTCACCGTCACCGCCACCGCCACCGCCACCGCCGGCGACTGCATCTTCCTCCGGCGACGTTCGCTCACGTTCCTCCACCAGCACCTCCGTTCGCACATTCACACTCTCCGCATCCACAACCGTCGTTACGCTACTTTCATCATTCACCGGCGGTGAAACCACACGGTTAGTATCTCCGGTGACGTGAACATGCGTCGGAACCGTCGTCGTACACACCGATCCGGCGAGTTTTAACCGGAATTTCTCCCGGAGCATCTTCCACATCTTCTTCGTCTCCTTCCTGCAACTCTGATCATCACGAATAAGATCCAGAAGCGTCCGCTCGTGGATCCGGTACGGCGGCGTTTGTTTGATCGAGAGGATTCCGCCTAGGGTTAATCCCGCCGGTGACTCGCACCGCCGGCTCCGGCCACCGCTGCCGTCGTCCATTGAACAATTCGAATCACGAGTTTTGAGTTTTGAGTTTTGTATGAGTATGTTCAATTAGCAGAGATGATGATTCAGTGAGATGTAATCAGCAGTAGATCTGAAATTAGTAGTGAATTGGATGAAGTTTTGAGATATGGAGAGTTGGATTCAGATGAAATTGTGTGGTGAAGGTTGAAGAAGAATTGGGTGTGGATATTGATATTGATGAATTGCTTCTTTTTGTTATTTTGTGTTGAATTTTTGTTTTGCAGTTTACACTTTGCAGGAGAGAGAGAGAGAGATAGAGAGAGAGTTTGTAATTTTGTATGGTAGGGAGTCAAGGGGCAGTGAGGAGAGTCTTATGGGACGCGCTTAATGAGAGGAAACTAGCGCGGTATAATTTAGAGATTAATAATAACTGGTATTAATTCTTCTGCGTTGCGGCAGATGTATAAAACCATATCAAGTAGCAATATTGTCACATTATTTTCAGTAACCATCAACATCAGAAAAACCTATTACAAAAAGAAAAAATAAAACAAACGAAAAGTAAACATAAAAACGTCATGCAACACACGTGAAACGTAAAACATTATGAACAATAACTATGTCGATATAG